>CM022778.1:10973514-11446014 GCA_012411365.1 Ameiurus melas | reverse complement strand
AAAGGTGTTATTTGCTGACTGGAAAAACAGACCAAAGATGTCATACAATGGAACGGATGAGAAAGAATCTATAAATGGATGTTTTTGAGAAAATAAATATTATCTCCAATATACTTGTGATATACAAATAAATATCCAAACTGAATTATTCTTATTTTTGTAGTAAATAAATTACATTTTTCTTGATCTTGAATTACCCAATACTGGCCTCTGATCAGGGTTGTCTCTGCTTGCTTGTGTTGCTTGACCTCGGTGCAGCTTTTATACGATTGATTATATTATTCACCTTGATAGACTAATCTAATCTAAAAAATTTTGTTGGCATTAAGGGAACAGCCTTCAATTCATAGATGTAAATGGTGACTTCTCTATGCATACTGAGGTAAAGTTTGGTGTTCCGCAAGGGTCTGTTTTAGGCCAATTTCTCTTTTGTTTATATATGCTACCTCTGGGTCAAGTTATTCGTAAACAAATCGTATGATTCAGCAAAGCCACATGACAGGCACCAGCTTAATAAAGTTGAGGAATGTATAAAGGACATTAGACACTGGATGCTTATTAACTTCCATTTACTTACTTCTGAAAAGAGAGAAGTACCTGTACTAGGACCACATGCAGCTAGAAGTAAGCTTTCTGATTACATAGTAATTCTGGATGGCTTTCTGTTTCATCATGTGCAGCAATAGAAGACCTTGGTGTGATGATTGACTCCAGTTTTTTATTTGACACCCATATAGATAATACTATAAGAATAGCCTTCTTTCATCTTAAAAAAAAAATTAAAAAAAATATATATTTATAAGATAAGAAATGTAATGTAACTACACAATAAAGAAAAATTAGTTAATGGTTTCGTTACATCTAGTTTGGATTATTGTAATGCCTTACTGTCTTAGACATTAGGTGCATAAACAAGCTCCAGTTAGTCTAGAAGGCAGCTGCAAGAATCCAAACTAAAACCAAAAAATATGACCACATCACCAATATCTTATTCACACTGCATTGGTTTCCAGTAAAATAATGCATTGATTATAAAATACAACTATTGACCTATAAAGCACTACAGTGTCAAGAAAAAGTATGAGAACATTTTGGAATTTCATGGTTTTCTGCATATAAATTTGTCATAAAATGTGATCTGATCATCTAAGTCAAGGGTATTGACAAATACAATGTGTCTAAAATAATAACACAAAAAACATTTCTGATCTTTCATGTCTTGATTGCAACCAACTAAAAAAAACTCATAGTGCTTGTGGAAAAAGTATGTGAACCCTTAAGTTAATGACCTTTGAAAAAAGCTTCTTTTTTGGAGTTTGGAGGTGTGGACTACAGCTTTTTTGACTGATAAAAACCCCTCAAACTTTTGGAGTTTGCTCTGCACAAGAAGCGCATGCTTATGTGTCACCAAAAAGCGCTTTCAGAGGATCTACGATCAAGAATTGTTGATTTACATAAAGCTGGCAAGGGTCACAAAGTGATTTCAAAGACTTCAGAAATTCACCAGTCTACAGTTAGGCAAACATTTTACAAATGGAGACACTTTGGGACTGTTGTTACTCTACCAAGAAATGGGTGCCCAGTCAAAATGACACCAAGAGCACATTGAAAACTCATTAATGAGGTAAAGAAACCACCCCGTATGACAGCCAAAGATTTGTAGGCATCATTGGAACTGTAACATCTCTGTTCATGAGTCTATACATAAAAAATTGAACAAGCAGGGTATATATGGCAGGACACCATGAATTTAAGCCACTGATTTAAAAAAAAAAAAAAAAAAAAAAAAAAAAAAAGAACATTGCTGCATGCCTGAAGTTTGCAAAAGAGCACATTGACACTCCACAGGAGTATGGGCAAAATGTTTTGTGGACTGATGAAACTAAGATTGAACTATTTGGAAAAACCACACCGCACTACATCTGGTGTAGAAATGGCATGGCATATCATGAAAACATCATCCCAACCGTAACCAATTTATTTATTTATTTTTTAATTAATTATTTTATTTTTATTATTATTGTTATTTTTTTTTTTTCCTCAATGAGATATTTGGGGAAGGGAGGGGAGAAAAGGTAAATGAATCACATGAATATGAATCACATGCATGAATATGAATCACATGCATGAATATGAATCACATGAAAATGAATCATATGTAAATGAATAAATAAAGGCAAAAAAAAAGAAAAGAAAACCAATAATGTATGTAGAAGACTGTAAATGGCCTTGTGCAACAATACCTGAGCGAACGTTTGGTCCTTGTTCGTACCTCAAATAGTGAAGGCTACAGCAAGGCAAAGAGCTTTCTCTAACAAAGAGCCACAGTTATGGAACAGCCTTCCAATTAGTGTTTGGGACTCAGACAGTCTCAGTGTTAGGTCCAGGCTGAAAACATAGTCAAGCCTTTTGTGAATAGCTTTGTCTGGGGTAAAGGAGCAGATCTCAGGGCCTCACAGGCATAGAGTGCTGTGGTGAACTGCGATATAGGGATGCTGTTTGTTGATGGTGGAGTGGCTGGCCATGTCCCAGGGTGCCCTCATGTCTGTGTTGCATTCTGACTCCCTTTTAATTATGCTGTCATAGCTAGTTTTGCAAAAGTCCCTGCTTGCACTCACGCAAAGTACATTGTCCTTAACCATTACAGGACAATAAGCATACCTCATAATCTCTCCCTCACTCAAGTTACATGTTACTCCTGAGATACCAATGATCCTGACCCCTTTTGCATCCCGGACCTGCCCGATCCATCCTGATGCCCTACTTCTGGTTGGAGTTCTCATCAATTGGAAGTCACTTGCTACTGCTGAGGATGGCCTCACATGGTACAGCCTAAAGATCACTGAACAGTTATGCAATGATGGCTTATGCTATGATGGCTTCATGGTTATACAACTGTACTATTTGACCATGTAGTATTTGCACATTTATAGAATGGATTTATTCATCATTGCACTACCTGGTGTTACCCAGATGAGGATGGGTTCCCATTTGAGTTTAGTTCCTCTCAACGTTTCTTCCTCATATTGTCTCAGGTAAAAAAAAAATTCCACAGTCACCTCTGGCATGCTCATTAGGGATAAATTCCTATATTTAAATTTCTATAAAAGTTGCTTTGGGAGAATGTCCATTGTTAAAAGCCCTATACAAATAAAACTGAATTGAATCGAATCTTGATTTACAGTAGGTAATGACCATCCTTATATCAGGTAGTTAACGAACTGTCAATCAGCTAAAAAACTTGAAAACCTTTTGAAATGGATAGACGGGTAAGATGTGGATGCCAGAGGCTACATTATAGCATATCGTATACAGTGCTGTGAAAAAGTATTTGCTGATTTCTTTGGTTTTGTGTCTCACATACAAATAGTTTTAGATCTTCAATTGAAATACAACATTTAAAAAAGGAAACCTGAAAACACACTATTTATTTATTTGTTTGTTTGTTTACTTATTGAAGCAAAAAATGTTATCCAACATCTATTAACAATGTGAAAAACTAACAGCTCCCTTAAACTTAAAATCTGGTTGTGCCACCTTTAGCAGCAATAACTGCAACCAAATGCTTCCAATAACTGGAGATCACAGGGTTCATAGGGATTGTTCATAATGAAATTCCAGGACATTCAAGGACTTTTAAAGCACTATTTTTTTTCTTCAAGGACTACAAGTGTCCATCCATTCTTCCATTTTCGGTACCACTAATCCTACACAGGGTCGCGGGGGAGCCTGGAGTCTATTGCAGGGGACTCCGGGCATGAGGTGGGGGACACCCTGGACAGGGTACCAATGCATTGCAGGGCACAATCACACACATCCATTCATACACAATGGAGATGGCAATCAGCCTACAATGCATGTCTTTAGACTCGTGGAGGAACCCGGAGTACCCGGAGAAAACACTCAAAGCGCAGGGAGAACAGGCAAGCTCCGCACACACAGGGCAGAGGTGGGAATCAAACCACCAACCCTAGAGGTGTGAGGCAAGCATGATAACCACTAAGCCACCATGCCCCCACAGGAGAGGTCATTCATACATATTCTTTATTCTTTCTTTTTAAGTTCCAAACTAATTAATTATAATAATAAAACACAACCAATGTTTATATGGTGCCATTTCCAGCCATGCTGGACTAAATTTGCATTTCTCAGGCATTGCTTTGTCTTCACCATAACGTCAGTATACTCTAGGTAAGGGACAGGAGCACTGTTGCCAACAATTTTCAGTAGAAAGTCGCTAGATGAAGTCACATCCTAATTAGAATATTCATTACATTATCGCATCGTAGTTGCATTCAGCCCAGTGTCAGCCCTTTACATCAGGCTGCTTCTCTCCTACTCTGTGTTCACATGCTATATTTTAATACAGCCTAATTCTCAATAAAGCTGTTCTCATTTACATATTTTTCTGTTTCTGTTGTCACACGGAAGAAGCATGAACAAGTGACTGAAACGTGGCCCATTAAGAGACTACCAGCAGTCACTTCCAAGCTGCTACTCCGCACTGGTACAATCCTGATTTATAACCATGACATCGCCTGACAAAATCACCATACACATAAGTTAAAGACAACAGGTGCGCTGTGATTCCAGTTGTATTTACATGATCATTAAGAGAGAAGTGACTGACTGTGCTGCTCCATTATGACACTCACTGAATAGAGTATTTGCAGAGAGAGAGAGAGAGAGAGAGAGAGAGAGAGAGAGAGAGAGAAAAGGGGGGGTACCTGCAGCAGGAAAGCAAGACCTTGTGTTTTTGGGGCAAGACGGGGCAGTTCTGGCCATTCTCTACTATGGAAAGCTGCCACGGTTTGCCCAAAAAGTTGCTAGGTCTGTCGCTAGGTGCTTTTGTGAAAGAAAAACAAAAGTCCCTAAAGGCGTCTGAAAAATGGACCAGAGCAGTCTCTGTTGCAATGGAGCGTGGAGACCATGGAGCGGCTGGTTTTGGGGATACTTAGACCCCAGGTACATCTTGCACTAGACCTGCTACAGTTTGCATACCAGGAGAGCGTGGGCGTGGACGATGCCATCACATATCTCCTGCACAGGATGCATGCTTACTTGGATAAGGGGAAAAGTGTGGTGAAAATCATGTTCTTGCATTGACTGTGTGCAAGGAATCATGAAATCTGGAGAATGTAGGGCCTAGTGTCAGAAAGCTGGGTCTGCATCAGAGGTCATGGGTGTTTCAGCAGGACAATGACCCGAAACATACCTCAAAAAGCACCCAGAAATGGTTGGAGACAAAGCACTGGAGAATTCTGAAGTGGCCATCAATGAGTCCGGATCTAAATACCATAGAACACCTATGGAGAGATCTCAAAATTGCTGTTGCAAGAAGGCACCCTTCAAATCTGAGAGACCTGGAGCAGTTTTCAAAAGAAGAGTGGTCCAAAATTCCAGTTGAGAGGTGTAGGAAGCTTGTTGATGGTTATAGGAAGCGATTGGTTTCAGTTATTTTCTCCAAAGGGTGTGCAACAAAATATTAAGTTGAGGGTACCAACAATTTTGTCCGACCTAATTTTTGAGTTTTGTGTAAAATGTAAAATTTGCCTTTTTTCTTCTGCTTTTTCGTGCTGTTCCAATGCACTTAAAGGTAATAAACATGTGTATACCAAAACATTTGTCATTGCAACACTTTTCTGGGAGAAATGGTGCATTTTCTGGAAAAGTTACAGGGGTGCCAATAATTTCTAACTGCACACATGTGAGGAACATTTATGCAGCAACAAATTACACTCTGACATTAGCATAAAATTTATAAAGGTTTTAGCTCATCAGACAAACTGTGCTTGGGGCCTTCTACTAATGTCTCTCTGCATGAAGTACAAATTGAGATTTGCAGCAGCAGAAAATTATGGGAATTGTCAACCATAGATAAATAAACATGTTAATAAATTAAGTTATAAATTATGAACTGAAGTTTCTCTGAGTGTTTTGATGTAGGTGTATGTGTCATACATTCAGATCCCAGCAGATCTCAACTTTAATTTGAGAGTATTTCATCCAAATTGGGTGAACAAATATCAGCACTTTTTATATATGGTCAATGCTAACGAGCTGAATTTGCTCTTTAATAGGTTCAGCAGGACACCCTCTCACACTATCGCCTCCAGTCCCTCACCACCACTTTCCCTCAACTCCCGCCAAAATCAAAGATCTTTTAAAACTCTAAACCAGGTCTCCACTGCTCATCTCACAACTGTTCACCCCCCTCATCCCACAGCCATCTTTGTAAGACTCCCACCTCTACCAGCTCCAATTACCCCACCTCACCCAAACAGCTATCCTCAAGGGAACTACCACCCCCACTGACCCCCACCCTATCTGTCACTACCAGCTAGGTGAAGAGACATTTGGAGAAGTTGAAACTTGGGAAACTGATGAAGTCAGTCCACAGAGAAAGGTGCTCTGCCCCTTCCTCTTCACACTGTACACCACAGATTTTCAGCACAGGTTAGATCTCTGCCACCTCCAGAAATTTCTCTGGACTCTCTGGTGTTCGGGTGCATCACGGATAGACAGGTAGAGTAGTACAGGGACCTGGTCAACATCTTCATGGAGTGGTGTGGGAAGAACCATGAGCTCCTTAATTTGGCCAAAACCAAGTGATGGTGGTGAACTACAGGAGGAAGAGGACCACAACCAACCCCATAGCCATCATGGGTCAGGACTAGAGCTGCAACAAGTAATTGATAAAAGCGTTAATAATCGATCATGAAAATAGTTGTCAACAAATCTCATTATCGATTAGTTAGTCTGTGCACGGCACGGGGGAGATTTACTCATTACGTTACTTTTGTTCCGAAAACACGCTTCAGGGAGTAAATACTAAAGTTGTGTCCCAGATGAAGAACTGTACTATCTAGTGTGTGGATTTTAGAAAGGTCATCTCAAATAGAACACTAGCAGGTTTTTTACTAGCCGGACGTATACGCTGCTTCCTACATGTGATGGCGCAAGCTTTAGCCTAATACCCAGAGTATACTTGACTTTCTTTTCTCTCAATGACCATCAGATGGAGAAGTAATCGTGATGTGACCGAGGAAGAAAATGAGCGCCCTCTAAGGCAAAGGATCATATAAATATATAATAAACACATATACACACATACACACACACAGTGAGGGAAAAAAGTATTTTATCCCCTGCTGATTTTGTACGTTTGCCCACTAACAAAGAACTGATCAGTCTATAATTTTAATGGTAGATTTATTTGAACAGTGAGAGACAGAATAACAACAAAAAAATCCAGAAAAACGCATGTCAAAAATGTTATAAATTGGTTTGCATTTTAATGAGGACTAATATGTATTTGACCCCTCTGCAAAACATGACTTAGTACTTGGTGGCAAAACCCTTGTTGGCAATCACAGAGGTCAGACATTTCTTGTAGTTGGCCACCAGGTTTGCACACATCTCTAGGCTGACGTTTGGCAACTCGAAAATTCAGCTCCCTCCACAGATTTTCTATGGGATTAAGGTCTGGAGATTGGCTAGGCCACTCCAGGACCTTAATGTGCTTCTTCTTGATCCACTCCTTTGTTGCCTTGGTCGTGTGTTTTGGGTCACTGTCATGCTGGAATACCCATCCACGACCCATTTTCAATGCCCTGGCCGAGGGAAAGAGGTTCTCACCCAAGCTTTGACGGTACATGGCCCCGTCCACCGTCCTTTTGATGCGGTGAAGTTGTTCTGTCCCCTTAGCAGAAAAACACCTCTAAAGCATAAGGTTTCCACCAACATGTTTGATGGTGGGGATGGTTGTTCTTGGGGTCATAGGCAGCATTCCTCCTCCTCCAAACACGGCGAGTTGAGTTGATGCCAAAGAGCTTAATTTTGGTCTCATCTGACCACAACACTTTCACCTAGTTGTCCTCTGAATCATTCAGATGTTCATTCGCAAACTTCAGACGGCATGTATATGTGCTTTCTTGAGCAGGGGGACCTTGTGGGCGCTGCAGGATTTCAGTCCTTCAATGTGTAGTGTGTTAGCAATTGTTTTCTTGGTGACTATGGTCCCAGCTGCCTTGAGATCACCGACAAGATCGTCCTGTGTAGTTCTGAGCTGATTCCTCACTGTTCTTATGATCTTTGCAACTCCATGAGGTGAGATCTTGCATGGAGCCCCAGGCTGAGGGAGACTGACAGTTCTTTTATGTTTCTTCCATTTGCGTATAATCGCACCAACTGTTGTCACCTTCTCAACAAGCTGCTTGGCAATGGTCCTGTAGCCCATTCCAGACTTGTGTAGGTCTACAATCTTGTCCCTGACATCCTTGGAGAGCTCTTTGGTCTTGGCCATGGTGGAGAGTTTGGAATCTGATTGATTGATTGCTTCTGTGGACAGGTGTCTTTTATACAGGTAACAAGCTGAGATTAGGAGCACTCCCTTTAAGAGTGTGCTCCTAATCTCAGCTCGTTACCTGTCTAAAAGACACCTGGGAGCCAGAAATCTTTCTGATTGAGAGGGGGTCAAATACATATTTCCCCTCATTAAAATGCAAATCAATTTATAACATTTTTGACATGCGTTTTTCTGGATTTTTTTGTTGTTATTCTGTCTTTCACTGTTCAAATAAAACTACCATTAAAATTATAGACTGATCATTTCTGTCAGTGGGCAAATGTACAAAATCAGTAGGGGATCAAATACTTTTTTCCCGCTCACTGTACATATACACACACACACACACACACACACACACACACACACACACACACACACACTCGTCGTTTTCCCCCAGTCGTCAGGGGCCACCGTTACCCACAAACAAAATTAAAAAAAACGAATTAAATATAAATGACCATTCGTCTTGTTGTGTTCTTGTTGTGTTACTACAGACTACTGAACTCTCATCATGTACCTGCCCTATCACGTGCACTCCTGTATGGTTTCCAATAACTCTGCACTCTTGTCCTGCGGTGGTTGAAGCATCGGCTGTATAAATAAACAGAAACAGGTTTAACGTCACGTTTATCATGTTAATAGGTTAGAAGTATAAACTTTATTAAAAGTGTTTAGTTTGATGTGGTTTAGTTCGTTGGAACGTGAATGTATCCGTTATATGTAGGCTAGTTAACTGCATAGTTAATTAAGTTTAGCCATCTGAGAAGAAAACCAAATGCGCAAATGAAAAATATCAGACTCTCATTCCCTGCTCATCCAAACCCTGCCTCCGCTACATCAGATACTGATGATGTTGAGACTAACTCAACCAGTGAAAGTTCTCAAGTGACATTTGAGTCATCCCAGCCCATTTCAATCGGTGTGCAATCTTTTAACACATGATCACAGCCAACCGCAGTGAGTGGAGTCTTCTTCTCCCGTCCCTTCGGCTCCTATCCTGACAAGACTGTTTAAATCAGTTTGGCTACAAGAGTTCACCTGGTTACATTATGACAATGGGAAAATGTACTGCACCTTTTGTGCTAAAGCAGGACAAGATATTGCTGGTAAAACGGAGTTCATTATCAGTTCGAGTCATTTTAAAAAAGAATCCGGTGAAGAAGCATGGTGACAGTAAAAAACATAAGAACGCCAGGGATTGTGTCATTGCTAGGTCTGCTCCTCGTGCCACCCCAGTCGTGAAAGCAGTGCAACGTGCTAGTGAAGTCGCAGAAAAAGATGAGGGAATTGAAAATAAAATTCAATGCAGCCTACATAACTGAGCCTTAATAAGCAGGAAACAACTAATTGTACATAGTTGAATACTGGAATACTGCATACTGATCATGCTCTGCTTCAGTATGTCACAGTACATGTTGGCATTCATGGTTACCTCGATGAATAGATGTTTGAGTGCTGCCAGCATTGCTGCAGAGGTTGAAGGGGTGGGGGGGGTCAGCCTGTCAGTGCTCAGACCATACGGTGCACACTGCATCAAATTGGTCTGCATGGCTGTCGTCCCAGAAAGAAGCCTAGTCTAAAGATGATGCACAAGAAAGTCTGCAAACAGTTTGCCGAAGACAAGTAGACTAAGGACATGATGAGACCAAGATACTCTTATTTGTTTCAGATGGTGTCAAGCGTGTTTGGCGGCAAACAGGTGAGGAGAACAAAAACAAGTGTGTCTTGCCTACAGTCAAGCATGGTGGTGGGAGTGTCATGATCTGGGGATGTATGAGTGCTGTCGGCACTGGGAAGCTACAGTTCATTGAGGGAACCATGAATGACAACATGTACTGTGACATATAATCAAATATTTACAAAAATGTGAGGGGTGTACCCACTTGATCCTGATCTGATTCCTGATCTGGGGGGTTTTTCCTTCACCCAGGAAGGAATTCTGCAAATGTGTGAACCTTTTTGCAATGCCCATCATTGTCCTTAAATTCTTGTGTTTTTAAGCACAATAAACATAAGATCCATTATTACTCCATTATTCCTTCCATTATTTGATGTGTGCAGGTCATCATCCATCTCTGTCTTATTTTAAAAGTCAGTTGGTTTTCCCCTACATCATAGATGGGGGGGATGGATCTTATATGTGGGTAACCTTATATATATTAGGGATGTAACAGTACACAAAAATGATGGTTCAGTATGTACCTCGGTTTTGAAGTTATAGGTCAATTTGTTTTTGGTACAGTATGGGGGGGTGGACAAAAGATAAAATTGCTTTGTATTTATTTTCTTTTTTTTATTAAATGACTGTTTAATAAAAAAGAAAAAACTAAGCAATTTTAATTTGTTTCTGAACAAATTATGCCCGTCTTTAAAAAAAAAAAAAAGCTTATCAATACTGCTGCAACCTACAAAAAGTCTACTTTAGTTAAACAAAATCTTAAATATTCTCACAAATGAATAAAAAATTATAAAATAATAAACTTAATATCAATTAAGGTGCAACATTTGGAAAATTAACTGTATTGTACTTGTATTAATATTAGCTTCATTATAGCTTACAGCTTCACAATAACTGAATTTCCAGGTTTTTCATTCATTTTCTGCCCTAAGTCAGTTCAGGTATTTCATGTGTTCTAGCTCAAGCACACATCATGAAGCCCTTGATTAGTTGCATTAGGTGTGCTTGAGAACACATGTTTTGCATATTTGTGCTGCTGTGAGGGATTCTTTTCAGGGGGTTGAATCATTTTGAAACTGGAGAAGTCATTATAAGTTGCATTTTCAGTTGAATTTGGGGAACCCACTTGAAGCATTCATTGTTTCATTTTTATTGAACATTTTTTCTGAACACTTCTGATGAACATTTCTACTGAACAATTTTTGCTAAACATTTCTAAAGTTTAATTTTTATTGAACATTTCTGCTGAACATTTCTACATTTCTTTTTATTAAACATTTTTGCTGACCTTCTGATGAACATTTCTGTTGAACTGCTAAGCCTATCTACATCGCCTTTTCTGTTCTGTCCTCCCCACCCTTTCCCAAAAATACAAACAAAATGAGCAACAGAAGTAAATATTCACAGATTTTTTTTCTTTTTATACAAAGAAAAACTAAATTGAACCCACAACCCACCCCTCCGGCTCATCATGGCTACCCATTAACTGTCGCTGGTTATAGAGATATTATAAAATTCAACAACAGGCACCAACCTTTAAGTGGGTAGTGACTGTAACTCCATAAAGTAGGCAATAAAGGGATGCCATTTATGAAAAAACTTCTGTACATCCATTCATCGTATATCTTATTTTCTCGAGTTTCAGAAAAAACATCACGTCCTTTATCCACTGAGAGATAGATGGGTATTTAGCAGACTTCCAATGTAACAGTAGGGAACGTCTTGCTATAAGGGATGTGAAAGCAATAAAATCCTTTTGTATCAAGCTCAAAGGAATAGAAGCTTGAGGGATCCCAAATATCGCAATCAGTGGACAAGGCTTTAAATCTGCCCTGAGAATAGTGGACATGATGGTAAAAAAGCCAGACCAAAAACCATGGAGTTCAGGGCAGAAGAAAAACATATGGCCAAGATGACAGGGAGAGCCACGGCATTTATCACACTTGTCCTCTACATCCGGATACATCGCAGACAATCTCGACTTGGACAAATGGACTCTATTTAAAACTTTGAACTGTATAAGTCCAAGACGAGCACAAGAGATGTTAGTCTGTACCCTCCCTATAGCATGTTCCCAACACTCTTCACTTAATTGTACTCCTAATTCCGTTTCCCACGCATTCCTAATTTTATTACTCGACCCGCCTTGCGCTCAAAATAAAATCATAAATCTTAGAAATCATTCCTCTCTGATGCGGGTTATTTGAAAACAGGTCTTCATAAGCCTGTTCTGAAGGAGCAGAAGGGAAATCAGGAAAACATCTAGAAACTAAATTTCGTATTTGAAAGTACCGAAAGAAATGTGTCAAGGGGAGATCGTAAGTGGATGCCAAATTGGCAAAGCTATCAAACACACCATCAGAATACAAATTTCTAACTTGTTTAATACCCTTGTTATACCACACTGAAAATGAGGAGTCCATACACGATGGGGGAAATAGATGGTTGTTCACTAAAGGACACAAAGAGGATGCACCTACAAATTTAAAATGTCGTCTAAATTGATACCTATGTGTGCAGCCCAGTAATAGAATTGAAAATTGGGTAATGCAAGTCCTCCACTAAGTTTACATTTCTGCAATAAAGATTTACTAACCCTTGGTGGCTTCCCTCCCCAAATAAATGTACTAATTATTTTATCCAATGAATCAAAGAGTGATTTTGGGAGAGAAAGAGGCACTTGTTGGAACAAAAAAAAGAAACTTTGGTAAAATATTCATTTTGACGGCATTGATCTTGCCAATTAGGGAAAGTGGTAAGTTACCCCAACTCTGAATATTAGATTTAACCTTTGAGATTAGGGGAGTAAAGTTAGCTGATAGAAGATTAGATAGAGAACGTGTCACATTGATACCAAGGTATTTAAAACCTGACTGACTAAATCGAAATCGGTAGATCTGACTGTTGGAGAGACAGAGCTGGAGTATTGACAGGAAAACAGTCGCTTTTATCTAAATTTAGTTTATAACCAGAGACAACACCAAAAGACTCCAGAACATCCAAGACAGAAGGCATAGAGGCCGTAGGATCAGTTACATACAATAACAAATCATCAGCATATAGCGACAACTTGTATTCTACCCCGTATCGAACTATTCCTTTAAACAAGGAGGAAGATTTTAGTGCAATAGAGAGCGACTCGATGGCAACAGCAAAAAGCAGTGGAGATAAAGGACACCCTTGGTGGCACCCTCGTCCGAGCGCAAAATAATCCGAATAAGTATCGTTAGTCTGAACTCTAGCACAAGGGGTTGAGTAAAGGAGGCTAATCCAGGAAATAAACTTGTCCCCAAATCCAAACTTCCTCAGGACTGCAAACAAATACTCCCATTCGACCCTGTCAAATGCTTTTTCAGCATCTAATGAAATCACAATCTTAGGGTGAATAGCTGAATGCTTTGAATAAATTATATTAAAGAGTGTATGGGTATTGAAAAACATTTGACGTCCCTTTATAAAACCGTTCTGATCTTCAGATAATATAAGGAAGTACATTCTCTAACCGAGATGCCATTACTTTCGCCAACCACAGGAGGATGGATCCTTACCCTCCTTTAGGAGCAGAGCTAACGTGGCTTGTGTCAGAGTTGGAGGCAAAGACCCAAGTTCCAAAGATTCGTTGAACATAGCCAAAAGCAATGGAGCTAATTTTCCAATAAACGTTTTAAAGAATTCGATTGGAAACCCGTCCGGGCCAGGAGCTTTGTTAGATTGCATAGATTTAACAGAATTTAAAATTTCTTCAAGAGAGAGTGGGGAATCCAATTGCATAGCAGTATTCGTATCTGTAACAGGATTACAGAGGTTTTGAAGAAATGCGTTCACTTTAGTATTATCTGTTGGAGATTCGGACTTATAACGCGAAGAGTAAAAAGATTTATAAGTAGCATTAATTTCCATGGGATCTGTAGTGACAATATTATAAGTGTTTTTAATACTAGGTATGAGACGGGAAGTGGCCTGTCGCCGTAGCTGATGTGCCAGTAGACGACTCGGCTTATCGCCATGTTCATAATATGAACCACGAGTGCGTAACAGTAAGTGTTCCGCTTCTTTAGTCGAAATAAGATTAAACTCTGCCTGTAAGTTAAGGCGCTGTTTAAGAAGTTCTGGGGAGGGGTTTAATGCACATCTTTGATCAAGACTACTGATTGCAGATGCTAGTTTATTAACCCTAGCAGTGCGTTTTTTATTACAGCGAGTAATAATTAAGTAATAATTCATTGTGTTTAACAAATCAAACAAAAGCAATTGAAATAGTTCATTGCAAACAGCTTAAAGTCTGTAAATATGCACAAGAAACCTGATTTTCAATGGGGGTTGAATAATTTTGATTACATCTGTAGAGTGCAATTGCTTTTATACAATTTTTTTAATGATACCAATAATTCTGGAGGGTAGTTCTGGAGGATAAAAATAGAAGGGGAATGTGAAATTAGTTAAATGGGGAAAACACGATTCTGAAGTGGGGCCTAGGACATCAATTTGTCTATTCAATAATGCTTTCTTAGAGAGAATTATTAAACCTTGCTTGACAAGTGGATTAATGTAAAATTCCAAGATCTATTAAAATAAATAAATAAATAAACCAACCTGATGTGTACACTAGCAAAAAGTTTAGAGTATACATAATTTATAATTAACCCTCTTACCCCGGAAAAACCGGCTTGCCCGTCTTTGACCTATTCCCGTAAGGACGATATACCGGCTTGGTCGTCCATGAGAAATCCCTGTAAGGCCGATATAGCGGCTTTACAGTGTAAACATTATCCCCATAAGGCCAGTATACCGGCATTACTCTTCTATGATTCCTTACTTATTTAATTATTATTTTTTGACCGGGAAGGTTGATGACGTCATGCCGTCACAACGTGATTACGACATTACACCGTCATTACAATGAAGATCCAAGCATGAAAATTGGTGTAAAAGTAGAAGTTAACTAAAAATGCCAAAGTGAAAAGCTAATCATATTCCAGCTAAAGTTACACCTACAGTGAACATGGGTACATCTGAAACAGTGAAAACATACATAGTTACACAAGCAAGAGCAAGGATTCTAGATAGTGACAGCAGTGAAAGTTCAGGCGATGTTGAATCCGAAACCGATAGTGACACAAACTCTCATGATTCAGACCCTGATCCGTCTTCATCTTCAGCATCAACCAGTGTGACTGACACTGCAGGGGTTTGGAGTTGTAACATGACAATTTCTGTGCATACATGAAACCAGTACCTGCTCATCTGATGCATTTATTCAAAGGCATTGATCACGCTTCTGCTCATGGTACTTCTAAATTAGGATTTTAACGAGAATTTTTCATAATTTCTCTAGTTAAGAATTGTGCTCTAAGGGGGGTAAAACATTGAACTGCTTATTACACAAATACATTATTATAAGTTGTTTCAAGGCATAAAAATGTTAAAATTTTGATTTTGGAACCAATTTTAGCCTTGGAACTCAGGGTTGGCATGCTGTTTCAATGGGGAATATAGGGTTGTGGGACATAATACTGTGGGAACTAATGGGTAAGAGGGTTAATGTGTGCCTGCTGTGTGCAGAAATACAGCCTTTATTTCAGGACTTATATAAACATTGCAGATGGTACAAAAGCATTTACACGAGTTGCACTTCACAACTGATCAACTCTACAAGTGTAAATATTTTTAAAAGCTCTTGCATTTACTTTTAACTACAACAATGTTATATAGAGTTTACATTTCAGACAAATGTTTGAATCAAGAATAATGGCCACACTGGTGCAAAGTGAGATGATACATTAACCAGGCCTGGACAAGTATGAAACTCCATAAAGAGCCCATTACTTAAGATTCCATTAGGTTGATCACACTGGGTTAACATGTCACCCAGTGTGATAAATCATTTGTCACAGGCATGGCATGAATCGGACAGTATTGGTAATGGCGTATTAGTGGAAGAGCAGTGTTTTCATCAAGAAAAAGACAAAGATCTTAGAGTGAGTGTAAAGGCAGTGACAGTAATAAAATCCCACAAACCAAGGGCTGCCGCATCATTATTTTCTATGAATTTCTTTGTGCTCAGCCCAGTTCACAGCACACATATACAAGGATGTTCTTATGTATTTCAATTATACTGCCACATATGTTCTTGAGAGAAAAAAAACAAAAACATTTATACAATGTTTGTCTATTGTCTTGCAGGGTACAGAGTCATGTCATGGTTCCAAATTAAGTCAAGCAGTAAACCCCTCTGAAATGTTCCACACAAATCCAGTCACACCCTTTCATTTTTAACACTTTAAAAGGTGCAGAAAGTATTTTAACATGTGTGTGCAAATCAGCTTTGTGCTGGCTCAGACGTTTGCTCAACAAACTTACTGTGTATGTGATCACTGCCAGCATGCCGATCAAAGTCAGTGAGCTGATGGAGAAAGACAGTGCCACCACACCATCTGTGTGTGTTGGGGGGTAGAGAGAGAGAGAGACAGGGAAATGTATTAGTGAACATGTAGACAATATCAGTTCAAATTTTAATCCTGTACAAGTTATTCAGAGTGTGAGAGAAAGGGAAATGTATTAGTGAACATGTAGGCAATATCAGTTCAAATTCTAATCCTGTACAAGTTATTCAGGGTGCTGTCCCCATATGCATATATTCAGAGATGACAAAGAATGCATCTGAGAGTACAGTGCCCCAAACTAATATTGGCACCACTAAATATGAGCAAAGAAGGCTTTGTAAAATTCTTTGTTTACCCTTTTTATATTTTGTTTAAAAAAAATCACAAAAATACTCTGCTCTCATGGATATCAAATAATAGGTTCATTTAAAAAAAAGTCAAATATTGTGTGCAACAATTATTGGCACGCCTTCACCCACATCATTTCAGAGAAATATTGGTCCACTCTTCTTTACAACATTGTTTCAGTTTATTGATGTTTGAGTTAGAGTTAATTTGCTTATGCACAGATCTCTTAAGATCCTGCCACAGCATCTCAAGGGGGTTGAGTTCTGGATTTTGATTTGTGTTGACCATTCCAACACCTTGCTTTTTTTCCTTCTTCAGACAATCAGATGTTAATTTGCTGGTGTGCTTGGGTTCATTGTCCTGTTGCATAAGCCAATTTCGGCCCAGTTTAAGCTGCTGGAAAGATAGCCTCACATTTGTCTCAAGAATATTCTTGTGTAAAGAGGAGTTCATTGTTGTCTCAATGACTGCAAGTTTCCCAGGTGGTGTGGCTACAAAACAAGCATACACCATTACCCCTCCACCACCATGCTTGACAGTTGGTATGAGGTGTTTGTGGTGTTGTGTTTTTGCCAAGCATGGCATTGTGCATGAAGACCAAACATCCCTACTTACGTCTCATCAGACCAAAGGATACTGTTACAGAATTTTTTGGGTTTGCACACACCAGTCATGCTACCACACCATTTTTGGAGAAAAGGAGGCTTCTTCCTAGTCACCCTTTAATGAGAGCCATAGCTTTTCAGTCTTTTCCTGAATGTGCTGTTAATGAACAAAAACATTTAATGTGCTTACAGATGCCTGTAGGTAACATGATGAAGCTCTTGAGTTTTAACTTAAACAGTCTGACATTGGAATGAATTTGCTGGGATGCCCAGCGCTGGGAAGACTGGCAATTGTCTTGAAGTTTCTGCATTTGAAAGCAATCCTTCTAAGTGTAGAATGGTTAATTTTAAACTGATTGGAGATGGCTTTTATAGTTCTTCCCAGATTGATGAGCAGCAAGAATGGTTTCTCTGAGGTCATGTCTGATGTCCTCTCTTCTTGGCATGATGTAGACACACAGAGTGCTCCAGAACAGTAAACAGCCAAAAAAGTTATACTTTTACAGACATAATCACACTTACTGATAATTATGTTGGCTTGACAAAACTGCACGGCGTGACCAAATTTCCAATAAAAATCCTTTAAAACTTTGACTGTTATAACTACTTGAGCTTTCAAGCTACTTCTACCAAACTCAGCATAATCCTTCAGGCTGTTCATATGACTCATCATGTTCTAATTTTTCTACAGTTTTCCTGTAGCAGATTATCAAAATACCAAAAAACCCCATACACTTACATTGACAAAATGCTCAGAGTCTGGATCTGACTGTACAAGATTTCAAATATCAACTGTCTCACACACATGGCCTGAAGCCCCTCTTCTCTCCCTCTCACTGTCAATGTAAACGTAACAGACACTCTCACATCTATGCCACACACTCTTTCCATCCATCTTTCGATCAATCTACCAGTAGCACACATACACACACTCTCCAAATTTCTTTCCATCAGTCTACCTGTATCATTCTCTGACTCCTTCTGTCTTTCAAACACTAAACCTCTCACTATCTATCTACATGTATCAGTATGTCTCTCCATTTATCTTTCAAAAATTCTCTCCACCTATCTATTTACTAGTAACAGTATACCAATCTATCTATCTAATCAACTACAAGTAATGGCAACCTGTCTATCTGATCAACTCTGCAAGTATTGGGACTGTGCAATTCCATGCAAATGTCAACCTTAACTTAAAAAAAAAAAAAAAATCTTAAGAAAAGAACAAAACCATTTTGAAGTTGTCCATATAGGTCTGTATTTTACTGCATTCATGTGATGTAATAGAAATTTTAAGGAAATTATAATGTTTATCCACCACATATGAGGTGTGCACCAATACTAAAATAACACGTTCAACCAGCCATATTTCATGTTTTCAAAGGAAGGTTCAAAAAACTATTTTTTAAAACTTAATATTAACAATAAGCATTTTGCAAAAAATTGGACAAAGGTCTGAGAATTAAGTACACTCGTCATAAGAGCAATGCCTTATGAATTGATGAGGACTATATTTAGGACGTCACGACGCTTCAGTGCTGCGTCACGTCCATAAACATAATAATGCGTTACGGACATGACCGTAATGTATGCTCCATATTAAAAAGTATGCACTGGCACACATTTGTTTATCCAGATGCTGCTGTTAGATAACTGACTGATATTACTGCGATCAGTTTCTACCATACTGTATATCGGAGCATTTCAGACATGTAATTTATTTATTTATTCTAGTACCATACAAGAAATTAAATTCTAACAACAATGAGAGCACCATGGGGATTTACAATGTTATTGTTCTTAGTATTTGAATAAATGTGTGTGTGTCAGAAAGAGAGAGAGAGAGAGAGAGAGAGAGAGAGAGAGAGAACACAGGCCTGCACATATGTTCACTCAGCTGATCGCTTACATCCTACCTTAAAGGACACACTTGACGTGTTTTTCCCCACAAAATATTTCTCGCACGCTCCCTCACCTTTTTTTGGACTTCTGTTTAACACAGATCATGTTGCTGCTTCTTTTTTGCTCCTCTTAATAAGTAGAATCCAAATGACAGCCATTATTAGACGTGGTTAAAACATAATTACTGAAATCATTAATACTACTAGCAAACTTTTGACACAAAGCATAATACTGTGTTTATTTTGGCTCTCAATCGCACATGGAACTGCGCAAACCATGCATCCATCCACCCATCCATTCTCTACACTGCTTGTCTACTGTAGGGTCGAGTTGATGCTGGATCCTGCGTCCCTTGCTGTAGGCAGGGAAACAACCCTGGACATATGGCCAGTCAGTCCAATCACAGGGATAACAAACAAACATACACTCATTCACACTCGCACCTCACACCTATGGGCAATTTAGTGTATCAAATTCACCTGATCTGCATGTGTTTGAATTGTGGGAGGAAACCGGGGATTTGAACTCCAATATGATAAACATTTTATATAGCTGCTGATCAAGCTCGCAATTCTGTACCTTTTGTGGTCTCATGCACACACAAAATTCATGGTCGCTAAACTGAGACTTGAACAGCGCTGGTTACACCTTAACAGCATCAGAGACGCTGTGAACTCAGGTTTAAATTTTCCATAACCACTGGCGGTACTGTGATTTCAGTTTAAAGTTGACTGATGTCCAACTTAGGTGGTTTAAACACCCACTCTGCTAAAGTTTTTAAAGCATTTTTTCTAAAGCATCTTTTCAATAGTCAGGTAAGTGTTGCTTTCAGAACTGCCACATCCGTAACGGAGAGAGGTCACGCCCGTAACAAAGGGTTTTGCTCATAAATGCGAAAACGAAATTTAAATAAAATAAATATTTCATGATCTATGGAGAGCCAACCCTTCTCCATTAAGTCTGTATTAATACTTTTGGTTTATGTTTTTTATTTCACAGAATTCCTACAAAGTATCTTGTCTCCCAAAAACTATATCCTGTTTGTCATGTCCCTAGTGCAGGAATACAGTCATGGACGAAAGTATTGGCACCCCTGGAACTTTTCCAGAAAATGCACCATTTCTCCCAGAAAAGTGTTGCAATGAAAAATGTTTTGGTATACAAGTTTATTACCTTTAAGTGCATTGGAACAGCACGAAAAAGCAGAAGAAAAAAAGCAAATTTGACATCATTTTACACAAAACACAAAAATTAGGTCGGACAAAATTTCGTCCATAACTGTATTTCCCTCACCTAAAATAGAAAACATTTGCATAGACTGATATTTTTCTGTTGTCTAGACTATCATCAGGGGTTTTGGAAAGTATCAAAAAGATGGTTCAATATACTGATAAATATAGTCAATGAGAATATAAATTTCAATTTTAAGTTTCAAGTTAACACTCGAATTGCTCAACTATATCTATCTATCTATCTATCCATCCATCCATCCATCCATCTATCCATCCATCCATCCATCCAACTCTACAAGTATTGACAACCTCTCCATCTAACTCGACAAGCATTGGCATGCTATCTATCTGTCCAACTCTAGATGTATTGGCACCCTAGCCATCTATCTAGCTCTACAAGTATTGTAGTGGAAAGGTACTGTGCATCTCATGGTCTTTATTTCTAATCCAGGCTCAGACTGTGCATACAAAAGGGACCTGTGCATACAAAAGAGACATTAATGATAGTAGATAGAAGAAAATTAAGGGAATTAGTGTTGCTGGATGGCTGGAATCTTATGTTCTTGTGTGCATGGATCCCAACAGAAGACAAAATGCAGACAGTAATACAAAGTGTTTGAGTACAAATGTGGAGCTCCAGCAGCATAATTAAGTGGAGACAATTCCCATTTTGATCCAGTGACATGATAAGCTCTCAAGCCCTCTCATTCACAGTAGTGCTCACAAGCTTTACTCAAATCCTGCATGGTAATAGAAATGTCGCACCCAAAAGAGAGAACAGCAGAGTGACAGTTGCTTAACAGTTGCTTAATTCTAAAATTCAGCATCAAATCATCATCAAAGCAGTAGAGAATTGGGGCATTCCACAGAGGCGCAGGCATCAAGCTGATGGCATTCGGTTTAGTTGCAAAAAAAAGCGATTATTCACCCAGGCGTACAGTAACTGGTAAGTGTTTCTTTCTGGATTTTTTAGTTGAAACTAGTTTAAGTACAATTTATCACATAGAAGCTGTAACTGCGCTTCCTTGTTGCTACATGCTGTTTACACATTACTAGAATTTAATATTTAAGAATTAAGAATCGCGATCTCGTGTAAAGACCTGCGAGTCCACCGAGCAAGAACACCGACAAGACACCACTCGCGCTGCTAACTATACTCCCCCCCTTATTCTTCTTGAGGTTTACCTGTTTACACAGGTACTAACACTAACATATGTCATCAGTTTATCCCTGCTATTTGACATAGGCGCAGGCCGCAGCATACTTCCAAAAATGTACGCAACTTAGACATCCTACGTTCTCTGAATGTGGCCTCTGCAGATTCCCTCATATTCTCTATAGGACTTTGGAACTGCCAATTTGCCATCAACAAGGCAGATTTCATTCCTGCCTTTACAACCCACTCCAACCTCAGTGTGCTGACTCTGACTGAGACCTGGATCCATGCTGAGAGCACTGCCACACCCACTGTCCAACCTCCAACTTCAACTTCTCCCATACCTCACGTCCCAACAGATGAGGGGGTGGTGGTACAGGTTTGCTTCTCTCCAAAACATGGAAATTTACCTGTCTTTCTCCCTCTTGCTCCTACACTTCCTTTGAATTTCATGCGGATACAGTCACTGGCCCAGCCAAAATGCACTCTTTTTACCACCACCACCCCCCCCCCTTCAATTCAATTCAGTTTTATTTGTATAGCGCTTTTTTACAATAGACATAGTCTCAAAGCAGCTTTACAGAAAAGGCTTTAGTCACTAAAGCCTTACAACTAGCAAGAGCAACCTCTAGATCATCTGTCCTCATTCTTTTCAACCTCTCTGCTGCTTTCAACAACCATCAGATCCTCCTGTCAACTCTCTCCAGCCTGGGCAACACCAGAACGGTTCTGCGCTGGGTGGAATCCTATCTCTCAGACAGATCCTTCAAGGTATCATGGAGGGAAGGTATTTCTGAAACTCAGCAACTCACAACTGGCATTCTACAGGGGTCAGTTCTCGGTCCACTGCTCTTTTCTATCTACACTACATCCCTAGGGCAGGTGATTGAGTCTCATGGCTTCTCATATCATGGCTATGCTAATGACAACAAGCTCTATTTGTCCTTCCAGCCTGACAATACATCAGTCTCTGCACGTATCTCTGCTTGTCTGTCGGACATCTCGGTCTGGATGAGGGAACACCACCTTAAGCTCAACCTGGCAAAATCTGAGCTTCTCGTCATCCCAGCCTGTCCCTCAATCAACCACAACCTCACTGTACAGCTCGGCTCAACCACACTGAAGCCAACCAGGACGGCCAGGAACCTTGGGGTGATTCTCGAGGACAGCTTGACCTTTACGGAGCACATCTCAACAACATCAAGAAAACCACATCCTACCTCACCGAACAGGCTACACAGATAATAGTCCAGGCTCTTATCTCAAAACTGGACTGCTGCAACTCACTATTCTCGGGCCTCCCAGCCTGCTCCATCAAACCGCATCAAATAATTCAGAATGCAGCAGCATGCCTCGTCTTCAACCAGCCCAATAGAACCCATGTCACACCCCTCTTCATCTCCCTCCACTGGCTTCCTCTAGCCGCCCGCATCAAATTCAAGGCCTTGATGCTCACCTAGACCTTGTCTGGAACAGCGCCCTCCTACCTCAACTCTCTCCTGAAGGCTTACGTTCCCTCACGCAATCTGCGATCAATCAACAACCGACATTTAATAGTACCTACCCAGCGTGGCTCAAAGTCCCTTTCAAGAACATTCAAACTAACTGTTCAACCTCAATCTGGACTGCAGAATCTCTCACCATCTTCAAAAAACAGCTAAAGACCCACCTCTTCCGTGATTCCCTAACAAACCCATAAAGAAAAAAAAATTATATATATAAAACATATTACTCTGGCACTTACACCTCTACACTGCACACTTTGCGGCTTCTGGAACGCAATTAACGGATCTTGTATGGTAGCACTACTTGCATTATTCTCTGCTTGATATATCACTTTGCTTGTATTTTCTCCTTTGTAAGTCGCCTAAATAAATAAATATATATGTATATGTAGTTGCCCATAGTAGCAAGTCGTTAGCATTGTTAAAATCCTGCTCGAGTGGATTAGACTGGCTTTGCACTTCAGGAGTTGTTGGCCCAAAGTCACCACCTGCGATTGGGTAGTGGGTCAACAACTCTGATCAATTAAAATAATGTTCTTTGTCCCCAAATTAAAATTATTTGGGGACAACCAAAAACATAGCATGATCAAGGCACCAGAAATTGCCTGAGAGGTCGGCTGACATTAACAGCAGCAGGGGCAGCTTTCTCCACTTGCTGATAGAGGGTCCTGGCAACACAATGGGACTTGCTGACAATGATTAAGCTCAATGTCACTGCTGCCAACTCAATGTGTCACCTCTACCATTTACCTCATCTTGGCAGCACTTGTTATTTCCATCAGGCCTGTCAGCAAATACACCATGTGAGTGAAGATGCTGTAGTAGAGGTTTACAAAATACTGCAGCTATGTGGTTTCCCCAAGTATGCATCAGGCTGAACAGATAATTTGACATGGTATGAAATGGTCACTTCTAACGTAATTTAAATAGATAATATGGTGCTTACTGCTGCTGCCCAGCTCCTTGAAAAGGTACTGCAGCCTGTCCCATTGGGTAGAGTTCTGCTTGGGTTGAGGTAGCAATGGTGCAAATGCCCTGTGATGGACAAGATAAGCAATAATTCAGTCATCAGTAATTCTGGTATTTAAATTGCAACTAACCAATATGCTCCTGTTAGAAATTAACAAGATCAATTTAATCATATTTAATGAAGTATTTTAAGGTACTTGAAGCATATATGCAATATACAGAATTGGCAGGTTATTTACTTAATTAGGTACAGTGGATATAAAAAGTCTAGTCTACACAACCCGTTAAAATCGCATATTTCCATACCTTTCTACAATGATATCCCATACATGATTTGTAAACTTTTTGCAGACCACATCAGCTGAAACCAAGATGATGTTAAGAAAATCCTAAAGAGCGAGCTTGTTTTCATTTGGGATTCATCAGAATCACTTCATTGATGAAAATGTATGATGATTACTTTTTGAAAACAAGTTTGAATGTGATTGGTTCATTCTGAGGATAGTCACATGCCTCATTATAAAAGCATGTGCACACTTAAGTAACCAAGGTTATAGTAAACATTTCTGTTTTTCACTTGAATTTTGCTGGTTGCTATATATCACATTAAAGGTGGAAAAAGATGCGACGGTTTATCTTGGTTTTAATTTTTTCACATCGCAGAAATCTGGAATTTTAACAGGGGTGTTTAGATTTTTTTATATGCACTGTACATCAGCTATAAAAATAAAAATAAAAAAAGTATGGAAAGATCAAGGCACCACTTGAGTGATCCAAACTTAGCTCAGACTAGTCAAGCACGACACGATAACCATATTTAACACTAGTATTAGGCTTGTCAGATTGTATTCAATATACCACTGCCCTGTTGTGTAACCGAGTTATCGCTGTTTGACGAGAGCTCAAAGCTACGCTCATGGCGTAGGCTGTAGTGACACTGACTCGGAGGGAAAAGGGGTGGGGCCAGAAATATGTAACATTTGTCATTTACATGTTACTTCATTACAGCAAAAAAAAAAGCTGGATACACATTGGCTGTAGCTGCTAGTCACTAGCATTGCATTTAATCCACTTTTAAATTTAATTATCTAATAGCAAGGTCAGTAATACTTGCAAAACTGAAATTGGGACTTTGAAAACCAAAATAACCAAGTTATTTGCTTTAACCAAGCTCAATTATCAAACTAAAATTCATAAAACAGTAAAAAAAATAAAATTTTACTACGCTTTATTTATAAAATTTTTATTCATTAGTTTTTAAATTCTACAATAAGCTTCAATTATATATACAAAAAATTGCCTTTATTTATTCATTTTCATATGATTCATGTGATTCATATTCATGCATGTGATTCATTTACATGTAATTCATTTTCATGTGATTCATATTCATGAGATTCATTTACATATGATTCATTTTCATGTGATTCATATTCATGCATGTGATTCCATGTGACTCCAGATCCTCACATTTATTCCCTAATTGAGTCACGGTCGCAGTGAGAGACTCGATAGTAGTGTTGCAAGTGAAGATATACCATGTGTGGAAGGCAAGCCAGCTTCATCTGTTTGGCAAGTATGGACAAGAGAAGCCAATATACATCAGAGAAAGATGTTTTGTTCCCCTACTCCAAAGTCAGATAAAGGTTTGTAAAGGACAACAAAATAGGCTAAAAACATTGGAAAGGTACCACATTTTCTCAGACATATAAATCATCCAACTTGAGAGCTATAGTGATATATGGAATCTCTATTGGCAGTTACTACTGTGAATTATTGTATCAACAATTACACTATAGTCTCAAGAATAACCGGTATCCCAAAAACAAGTAAAACAACATCTGACATTTTCAAACTTTTCATAAAGAAACACACCAAGACAAAATCAATCCCCCAAATAGATACCAATCCATTAAAAAATAAAAAATAAATCTTCCAAACACAACGTCACATGCAGATATTAAACATGGTGTATTTTGCAAGACATGGACTTACCCAATCAAAAGAAGTACAGCACAGATGGTGACAAATGCAACTGTGTACTTCACTGCATTTTTTGCTTGCTGTAATGAAAATAAAATCATTTGCAATTTTGAAGTGATTGGAATAACTGGACATGAACATATTGAATTGCTGACTAAAGAAGCTAAGCTAAGAAAGGCTTTGGTGACTCCATGGCTGAACTAAAGCAGCTCTGCGGCAGGGTTGAAGCGACAACACGGTAGGGTTAAATGCTGTGAGAAAGTATTTGCCCCATCCTGATTTAGTCTGTCTGTGTATCTCACATACTAAATTGTTTCAGAAATGAAAACAAAATCTAGACATAAATATCTAGATAAAACAAAGGCAACATAAGTAAACACAAAATACAGTTTTTAAATTATAATGTTATTCATTGAAGCAAAAAAGTTATCCAATACCAACTGGGCCTGTGTGAAACTGTATCTGCCCCCATAGTTACTCACACAGGCCCAGTTGGTATTGGATAACTTTTTAGCGTCAGTAAATAACTATCATTTAAAAACTGTATTTTATGTATACTCAGGTTGCCTTTGTTTTATTAGTTAATAGTTACAAAGCCATTTCAAAGACTCTGGGACTCCAAAGGACCACAGTGAAACCCTTTATCTCCAAATGGAAAAACTCGGCACAGTAATGAACCTTCCCAGAAGTGGCAGACTTTCCAAAATTCCTCTAAAAGCACAGCAACAACTCATCCAGCAATTCACAAAAGAGCCAAGAATAACATCAAAGGACCTACAGGCCTCTCTCGCATCAATAAAGGTCACTGTTCATGACTCCACTATCAGAAAGATACTGGGTAACAATGGCATCCGTGAAAGAGTGGTGAGGTGAAAACCACTACCAACCCAGAAGAACATTAAGACTAGTCTGAAGATTGCCAACACACACCTTGATGATCCTCAAACCTTCTAGGAGAATGTTCTGTTGTGAGAACTATTGTGTATGTGTGTTTACTCACAAAAACCATTGAGATGTACAAAAAAAACCCAGAAGAAATCAGGATGGGGCAAATACTTTTTCACAGCACTGTAGGTTAACTAACTTTCTAGCTGAAGCTAACAAAGTCTATAAAAATAATTGTAATTAATTTTCTTGGTGTCTAGCCTGTGAATGTACACATGAACATTTATGCAATTATCTAGTCAGTCGATCATGAAGTAGCAGCACAATGGAAAAATCATGCAGTTACTGTTCAAGAGCTTCAGGTAATGTCCACCACAGAGAAACTCTCATTTTATGTTAAAATCCCAGGAGAGGAGTTTCTGAAATTCTCAAACCAGCCCATCTACTACCAACATCCATGATCACACTTTTTATTCATTCTGATGGTTGATGTGAACATTAACTGAAGCTCTTGACCTGTATCTGCATGATTTTTTGCATTGCACTTCTGCAACACAATTGGCTGATTAGCTAACTGTATGATTGTACAGGTGCACACATCTTTCTAATAAAATGGACGGTGAGTGTAGAACCCATTTTTAAAAGGTTCACCAATTTTCAAGCCTGCTTTGCAAGCAGAATTGCAATTGTCGATGAACTGGTCCTTCTTCCTTCCATCTTTAAATTCTTGCCTTTTCAGATTTCTGAAGCTTATCGTACAAAAATAAATCTATTTTTTCCATTCTACTTTCTTAAAAGTGAAAGTCTTCTATTCCAGACATACAAAAAGATATAAGATATATGCACAAAAAAGATATATGATGGCTCAATTTCTGGAAGAATTAAATGTTTGTTGTCTGGCACTGGACTTTAGTTGATGTTAATACATTTAAAGAAGTTTTACTCGACAATATACTAAATAATACTTCTGGGTTCCATGCAATACATTCAGAAAACAGCATAAACCTTTAGAACAGTATGAAAGCAAAACTGAAATATAACCAGCATTAACAGCATCAAAACCCATGGTCAAATGTGTAACAGTTTTCTGAGATATTTTAAGGTAAATACATCATTTGTCTTATTTATTTCTAGTTTCTTTTGTTTTCTCATTGGTATGATGAGAAACCAAAAATTTCTGGTTTTTGGTGTTCTCTCATTAGCTAGTGCTTTGAGAGATAAACATGCTTTTTTTTTTTTTTTTAATAAAATACAGTAGTAAAACATTTTTGTTTAAACTCAGGCATTAACAAAATAACAGAAGACCATGCTTTCTTTATATTTTTCCATTCCTAAATGATTACCTTGATTACCTTTAATATTCATTTGATATAATTAATAGCATCTTCACAGTTGTGCAAGAACAGTCCATCCAGTTCAGGAAGGAGAGAACAGATCCTGTCAGTTGAGGCGGTAATCTTACCGAACACTTGCTGAAGTTATCGTCGTCTTTCTCTTCATAGTAGAAGTACACAAATGGAATCCAGAAGAAGACGCAGAAGAGGATAATGGCGTACAGAGCTGTTAAAAAATAAAAATTCAAAGTCACTAATCTCTGGTGGGTATGAACTTAATGGTTAAGGGCATCTTTAAAGTGAATCTCAACAGCACAGGCACAAAAGCAGAACAACAGTAATTATACTGAACCATTAACTCTGCTACAATGATTAACCAGGAAGTTTAATAGAGAATAGAAATGCAGTTTTTTTAAATAATCCATACAAAAAGTTCTCAAGTCTTCCAATCTCAGTCATTTGAGAACTGCATATGCTATATTTATTTGCACCATCAAAAACTAGAAAGCTGAATATATAACACCACTATTACATTATCATTATTGTGCAACCTTATAGAAAAATGACACAAATCATTAACAGTGTTAATTGGGAATTCTGATATCAGTGTCACGGTGGCCATCAATAACTACCAGAGTTGGGTGTAATGCGTAGCTGTAATCTAATTAACTTTTCTGATAATTAAGTAATATAACATTACATTTTAAATTTATGTCATTTGATTACAGTTACTGAGGTCAATAAACTTACATTACAAACGTATTATTAAGAAAAATGCATTTTTAAATAAATAAAGTTTTGGCCCGAAGACTTTTCCCTTGGAGCAGTTTATCACTACGTAACTGATCATCAGTAAAAGAAGACCGCCTGTAATTTGAGATCTTAAATGAATGGAAGCAAGACAAGGTTTAAAGGAAAATACTTGTCTTATTGTCGGACAGCTCTCAATTCTGCCAAATGCTAGCACACTCAGAGTGTGAGGAAAATGTATTACTTTTTTTTTTTTTTTAACTAGTAAAGGGGTTGAAAGTGAAACGCGAACATCCTCTAATGCTGAGCAGGAAAAGGTGTGTGAATGCTTGAGTTCCAGTTTACCTAAAGATGGTATGAGCAGAATATAAGGAAAGATAAAATGTATTATCGCTTTGCGTATTTGTAAGTTGCTTTGGATAAAAGCGTCTGCCAAGTGAATAAATGAAAATGTATTATAAATGGCACTGTAGCAGCTAAATCCATAACTTAGCTGTGCCTCCCTTTGGCCAGCAACACCAAACTAGTCTAGTTAGAAAAGTTTTATATTTTATAGGTCTGGTAGTCCTACACACAGTGACAACGCCCAAGGCAAGTTGAAATCCAGCTTTTTCTGATCATGTCATACATTGGTCATACATTCTAGTGTATTTTTGTACATTTGATGGGTTTTGAAAGTAACATGAAAGTAAAGTAACTAGTAATCTTATTACTTTTCACATGCAATAATCAGTATTGTAATCAGATTACAATTTTAAAATAGTAATTAGTAATCTGTAGTGGATTACTTTTTTGAGTAACTTACCCATCACTGATGACTACTATGCATTAGGTCGGTGGTGTAAAATTTCCCCCCCCCCCCCCCCCCCCCCCCCCCTTTTTTTCCCCCCTCAGTTTTTTAACCCCAACACCAAAAACAACAAAAAAAGGAACACAAAAAACCCACAAAACACACCAATTAAAATGTGAGAATGTTGTTAATTAAAAAAAAAGAAACAAACCCCCCCCCCCCCCCCCCCCCCCCCCCCCCCCCCCCCCCCCCCCCCCCACCCACCCCCCCCCCCCCCCCCCCCCCCCACCACCCCACCCCCCCAACCCAACCCCCCCCCAAAACCTTTCCAACCCCCCGCCCCCCATCGCCCCCCCCCCCTTCCATCCCATCTTTTTTCTCAAAATTCATTTTTTTTTGTTTTTTCACCAGCAACCTTCTTATTACAACCCCACAAAACCCCACCACCACAAAACCCAGCCCAGCGCCTCCCCCCCCCACCCCCCCCTTATTTTCTTCTTTCTTCCCTTTTTTCTTTTTTTTGTGTTTTTGTTTTTGTTTTTTTTTTTTCTTCTCCCCCCCCCCGCCCCCCCCCCCTTCAAACCTCAAGTTCCACCCACCAGATCCCCCCCACTCCCCCTCTCACTCCCCTCAATCCACATCCCTTTAAAAAACCTTTTCCCCCACCCCCCCCCCCACCCCACCCCCCCACCCCCACCCCACCCCAACACCACCCCACACCTTTTCTTTTCTTTTTTTTTTTTTTTTTTTTTCTTCCACCCCCCTTTCCTTTTCCCCCACTCACACCCCCCAACACTTTCTCCCCCCTCTTTCCCCTCCTCCCGCCCCCCCCCTCTTTGCCCTCATGTTTTTTTTTTTTTTTTTTTTTTTTTTTTTGTTTTTTGTTGTTTTTTTTTTTTTTTTTTTTTTTTTTCCTTTTTTTTTTTTTTCCCCCCCCCTTTTTCCCCCTTTTTTCCCCTTTTTTTCTCCTTTTTTTGGTTTGTTTTTTTTTTTTTTGTTTTGTGTTTTTTGGTTGTTTGTGTGTTTTTTTGGTTTTTGTTGTTTTTTTTGTTTTTTTTTTTTGCTTCTTTTGGGTTTTCCCTTTTTTTGTTTTTTTTTTTTGGGCCGCTTTCCCTCCCTGGTGTTCCCCCCCTCCTTTTTTTTTTCTTTTTTTTTTTTTTTTGTCTCTTTTTTTTTTTTTTTTCTCCTCCTTTTTTTTTTTTTTTTTTTTTTTTCCCTCTTTTTCTTTTTTTTTTTTTTTTTTTTTTTTTTTTTTTTTTTTTTCTTTTTTTTTCTTTTTTTTTTTTTTTTTTTGTTTTTTTTTTGGGTTTTTCTTTTGTGCTTTCTTTGTCTTTTAGTTGTTTATTTTTTTGTTTTTTTTTTGTGGTAAATGTGTGTGGGTTTTTTGACGTGCAGGTGGCCTTGGAAAATTTTATTCAGGTTTTGTTAACCCACAATTATTTTTTCTTTTAATGCCATGATAAATTTTTTTTTTTTTTCTCTTATTTTTTTTTTTTTTTTTTACCTCTTTTTATTTATAATTCCTCTTTTTTTCCTTTCCTTTTTTTTTTTTGGGTTTTTTCTGTTTGCCCCTCTTTTATCTTAAAACCACACAAAAAACAAAAAAAAAAAAAAAGAAAAAAACAGAAAAGGAAAAAAAAAAAGTACATCTGTAGATATTAAAACTTGAACAAGTAAAAACAGACGTTAGCCTGCTAGATATGATATTAGGTTTGTGCCAAACATAACGCTTTGCTTTGGGACCAAATTATCAAAATCCTTTTGCAAAATCCCCCACATACTTTGTCACCTGCCTTCTAGCAAACTCCAGACAAGCCTTTATGTTAGCCATTTTTACTTCTGGCCACTCTCCCATCGAGGCTAGCTCTTTAAAGAGCTGGTGATGTTCAAGTCTGCACAGGTTCCATTTCAGCTAGTAAGCCCTTTAACTACTTCAGTGTCATAGGTGGTTTCTTGGATCCTCCTCTGATAATTGCCCTACTTACCTCGGACCTCAATTAGCAAGGAGACCTCATCTTGGTAGGTCTTGATTGTGCCATATTTTCCATATTGTTATAACTGATTTCATAGTGCTCCTAGGAAGGAGATAACTTCACCTCAAAGCTTCAAGGGCACTTACTTGAACCTCATGACAGTAGGACTAATCTGATCTGCCATTTAAGCTGTGAGAGACCTCCCAAAGTCAGTGATATTCTACAGCCATACAAACGGACACAGGTGGTGGATTAGAAATTAACACGTGTACCTTGCTTAATCTTTTTTGTGAGTGAGCTCAAGAAAATTAAATGCTAGTCCTATTTTAGATTGTTAAAAGAAAGTCTGGGTGAATACCTATAAGTTAAACAGTTTTTAAATGGAAAAAAAATTGAGAACATCTAAACAGTTTATTTAATTTTATTCCTATTATTATTTATAACAGTCACTTCAAAAAAGGAGCAAAACAAAATCCCATTATAATATATTTAAATTTGACGTAGTGCAAAACAATCAATAATCACTAGGAGATGAATATGTTCTGTATATTTCCAAAATATTGTTACTATAAGATAAGACCAGCTTTATGTAGCTTGATGCATTCTTGCACGGAACAAATAAATCCAGTTGACAAACTCAGCTTCCTACTATGGGTGCTTAAATTTGAGTATAATTAAATAAATGGGTTTGAGGTCAAGTAAGAACCCATCTTTTAGAGCCTAGCTGGAACCTCTAGTAAACCCTAAGTTTTAAGTTATTCTAAATCCTGACAGTTCACTCAAGGATAACATGATGCACATTGTACCAGCACTGTTCCCCTATAGAATACAGTCTGGTGGAAGGTTTTGTGCTTCAACCAATCTCAATTAATTAGGAATTGACATGCAAGCTAAACACAAGCACTGAGTTTTTATCTGCTATTAGATAGTAAAGCGGTACTTCAAAGTTTGTTAGAATATTTCTGCATAAATATGACCTAAAACACCATCAGATTTTCACACAAGACCTAAAAAAGATAAAGAGATGCATTAAGTTTCTTAAGTTTGACTACAGTATTTTCCTTTCTTCAAATGTCACGCTTCTCATTTAGACCAAAAATTCTATTTTGGTCTCATGCATCCAAAAACATTTTTTCCAATAGACTTCTGGCGTGTCCACGTGATTGTTAGCAAACTGCAGAAAGGCAGCAATGTTCATTTTGGAAAGCAGTGACTTCCTCCTTGCAACCCAGCCATGCAAACCATTGTTGTTCAGGGTAATCCTGATGTGGACTCATTGACCAATGTGAGGAAGGCCTATAGTTGCTTAGGAATTACCCTAGGTTCCTTTGTGACCATGCAGAATATTGCACGTCTTGAACTTTGTTGATCATCCACTCCCAGGGAGGGTAACAATGGTCTTGAATTACCTCCATTTGTACATAATCTGTCTGGCTAAGATTGGTGGAGTCCAAATTCTTTAGAGATTGTGTTGTTACCTTTTCCAGCATGATGAGAATCAACAATCCCCCCCCCCGGAAATCCTCAGAAATCTCCTTTGTTCATGCCATGATGCACCTGGTATCTTGGTAACTCTGGATTTAAAGTGACGTCAGGTTGCTATTGGCAAATATTACAATCCTGATACTGATTAAGTGGTCACTGTAGATAAAAATTATGATGAAATTATTTGAGATGAAAAGATTTTTTTTTTTAAATACAAAGTGAGAGTGGTTATACAACTCGGCAGAAAAAAGAATGACACAGAGGATGAGGGAACAAGAGATGAGAAGGTACCAACATCTTTCATCTGTACTTTCATCTGTAACCCAGCACGTTTCTCATCCCTCAACATATAATATCGGGTGTATTATCAATTCCTGCTAAATAAAATGTGCAGCCCTTCACATTTAAGTGTTCAAAAAGCACTAAACTAATCATAACGTACTAGATGCATTACATGTCAGCAAATATAGTCAGATTCTTAGATGATTTTAGGTTTTGGACAACAACAGATATGCCATTATAGATAAAACAAAGGTAAAAAGAAATATTGGTCAATTAAAATCTCAACAGCTATGTACAGAAGAATCACTTAGAAGTTTGGCATCAACATGAATATGAAGGGTCTCACATTTTGAACAGATCCCCATAAAAGATTTAGGAGTTATTTGGAGCTCTGCTTTACCAGCATGGACAGAGCTCGATCTCCACCTACAGGCAGGAGAAGGAGCAATTTACAGCATGCTACAGAGAATACATGATGCACTGATAGCTGTGAGTCACCCTTATAATCTGGTGGGAGTTTTATGATGCAAATATCTCAGGTCACCTCAGGTACATCACACTTCAAACTTAAAAAAGGATTCCAGCTTCACACAGAAAACTGGTAGCGAGCCTATCAGATAATGTTATCTTATGCACTTTTCAGATCAGAAAACAATACACAAATCTGATAATACACAGAAAACCAGACTAAATAGTAAAATATTTAATTACATAGATAAAAGACTATTTTTTTGAAGGACTTGCACTGGTACTCAGTTTTGTGTCATGCTGATATGTACAATAAAGCTTATTTATTCACATAATGTCACAGCTCCGTCAGATCAGAACTCCAGATTCCAGAATGCAACACGCACCTCGCACGCCTGCATGCGCTCAATGTCCCGGAGTTCTGATCTGAGACACCTGTTGCCAATCACACACGCTCACACACAGACCCTCCACTAGTATTTAGAGAATCACTCGCCTCGAAGTCATTGCGAAGTATACAATTAACGACCTTGTTTCTCTGCGATACCAAGCCATTCTACTTGTATTTACGTCCTAGTTTATCTCGACCCTTGCTTACGGTTTTTCAACTACGTCTCTGTCTCGCCCAGTTTAACCTGTTAGTTCAATTGCCTGACCCTTGCCTGTCGATTGTGCCGTTTCTAAACCTGGTGACACAACACTTCTGTAATAGTGAAAAGAGGGTTGTTATAGCTGATAATCATGTTTTTGGAGTCTCAAAAACCTGGGAAGCATCGTAAACCACATATTACCGTAGTTCTAAATAGTATGTTAGTACACCAATGGTGTTAATACTATTTATTATAAAAAAAGCATCTTATATTACCTGAGGTGTAATAAACATTTAAACATTATCTACACTCTTTTTTCCAATAACATCCTGTTTATCTTGAATCAGGAGGGGCTATGATAGTTTAAAATACATTTCTTCCAAGTACACTACTTTTAATGTGATTCAAAAACATTTAATCTACAAAGAGCTACAGTATCTCCCAAAAGTGAGTACACCCCTCACATTTTTGTAAATATTTGATTATATCTTTTAATGTGACAACACTGAAGAAATGACACTTTGCTAAAATCTAAAGTTTGCTACCCCTCAAAATAACTCCATACACATCCGTTAATGTCTAAACCGCTGGCAACAAAAGTGAGTACACCCCTAAATGAAAATGTCCAAATTGGGCCCAAAGTTTCAATATTTTGTGTGGGCACCATTATTTTCCAGCACTGCCTTAACCCTCTTGGGCATGGAGTTCACCAGAGCTTCACAGGTTGCCACTGGAGTCCTCTTCCACTCCTCCATGATGACATCACGGAGCTGGTGGATGTTAGAGAACTTGTGCTCCTCCAACTTCCATTTGAGGATGCCCCACAGATGCACGATAGGGTTTAGGTCTAGAGACATGCTTGGCTAGTCCAGAACCTTCACCCTCAGCTTCTTTAGCAAAGCAGTGGTCGTGTTGGAGGTATGTTTGGGGTCATTATCATGCTGGAATACTGTGGCCCAGTCTTCGAAGGGAGGGGATCATGCTCTGCTTCAGTATGTCACAGTACATGATGGCATTCATGATTAATTAAGTTCTAGAAACGCAAAAGTGTGCCGAGTAGAGGTGCAAGTGCCAGAGTAAGTTTTTTTTTTTTTTTAAAGGATAATGTGGGGTTTGGCGTTTTAGGGATTACTTAAGTGTTCACAGAAAAGGTGGGTTTTTAGCTGTTTTTTGAAGGAAGTGACAGATTCTGCTGTCCGGATTGAGGTTGGAAGTTCATTCCACCACTGAGGGACAATTAGTGTGAATGCTCTGGAAAGGGACCTAAAGCCACGCTGAGTAGGCACTAATAAGTGTCAGTCGTAAATTGATCACAGATTGCGTGTGGGGGACGTAGGCCTTCAGGAGAGTGTTGAGGTAAGGGGATGCTGTTCTAGACAAGGTCTTGTACGTGAGCATTAAGGCTTTGAAACTAGCAGTTATTAAACCCCTGATTAAAAAACCTGACCTTGACCCCCATCAATTGGCCAGCTATAGGCCGATATCAAACCTCCCCTTTATCTGAAAGATCTTAGAAAAGGCTGTAACACAGCAGCTATGCTCATACAGGCATAGGAATAACATTCATGAAATATATCAGTCAGGATTTAGGCCTCATCATAGCACAGAGACAGGTCACTGATCAGGGTTGTGAGTCCTTGCTTGTGTTGCTTGACCTTAGTGCAGCTTTTGAAACCACTGATCATACTATTAAAATATTCTCCTTGGTAGACCAGAAAACATTGTTGGCGTTAAGGCAGCGGTCCCCAACCCCTGGTCCGCGGACCGGTACAGGTCCGTGGGTCATTTGGTACTGGGCCGCACAGAAAGAATAAATAACTTTAAAGAATAAAGAAATCCGTTTTATTTATTATCTGGATCTGAAAAATGACCGGATTCTCTCCGTTACATCCTTCTACAACTCACTCTTGACGCATGTCAAGACACTTGTCTCGGTCACGTGATACGTTGAAACCTTACCATAGAGACCAGATAGCGTTAGGGGGGAGAGAGGATGTTACGAGGACGCTGCTAATAAAGTTCCGATTTCACATTGGATTCACGTTTATTATTTTTTTAATAATACAACAGATTTTATGCCGGTCCAATCATTTTATTTTGTTGTATTTATCCGCCACACCTTAAAGGCCGGTCCGTGAAAATGTTGTCTGATATTAAACCGGTCCATGGCGCAAAAAAAAGGTTGGGGACTGCTGCGTTAAGGGACTGGCCTTCTCCTGGCTCAGGTCTTATTTGACTGATCATTATTAATCTGTGGATGTAAATGGTGACTTCTCTATGCATACTGAGCTAAAGTTAGGTGTTCTGCAAACTTCTGCTTTTCTCTTATATATCACACACATACATACATATTACCTGTGGGTTAAATTATTAGTAAACCTGGAATTAGCTTCCACTGTTTTGCTGCTGACACACAGTCGTATGTTTCAGTAAAGCCAGATGACATACATCTTAATAATGTTGAGGAATGTGTAAAGAAAATTATGCACTGGATGCCTTACTGTCTGGATCTTCCAGTACGTGTATAAACAAGCTCTAGTTGGTCCAGAATGCAGCTGCAAGAGTCCTTACTAGAACACTGCATTGGCTACCAGTAAAATTTCACATTAATTATAAAATACTGCTTCGGACCTATAAAGCACTAAACGGTCTCGCGTCACAATATATAAGCAAACTTTTGGTCTTTTAACATCCACCACTACTTAGATCAAAAGGGGCAGGCTATTTGTTGGTACCTTGAATAGTGGGGGGGGGGGGAGTTTTCTCTTTCAAAGCCCCACAGTTATGGCGCAGTAAGGGAATGAGCCCTTATGGCACACTACAATTCAGTACATTTTTGGTCAATACCTTACTCTGATGACTTGCACTGAATAGAGTCAGCCAGGGTTGCATTGTCCAGACAGTAGCTGCTGGTAGCCAGCCTCAAGCAGACCTCCAAATGATGATCAGTCATTGTGGAACAGTATTTGGACTTAATAATCTTCATGTGGGAAAAGGCTGACTCCCATAAATAAGAAGAGACGAATAATGCAGTCAAGGAGGTTGCACATTTCCTCATGTTTGGGTACTTTTCCCCTGTGGAAAAAGTTCCAAAACTGTCCATGAGCCCTGGACTTCAGCTGAAGGTCAGTCTGTAGTTTCAAAATCTCATCCTCCACTTCAGACGAGTTCAGGTGAAACAGCGTTGCAATTTTCGATGCGAGTGAATCAACCACAACATTGTCCCTAAATGGGTAGCACATGAATGTGACTGGCTCCAATAAAGCAGAGTCTTGAAAGCGTCGGTCAAACTCTGACTGACAGCTGACAATCTGCTCCGTGTAGCGTGCAATGTTAAATTGCGCACAAGGCTTCCGCTGCATCTCCAGATCTGACGCGAGGTTTTGGAAGTTCCCAAGATGATGGCGCTGCAGCTTTGAAGACAGAAGTTGCATTTTCCGTTTAAAGGCATTAACTGAGCTGATCATATTGACCACGGTTTTGTTTTTTCGATGCAGTTCCAAATTAAGCTCATTTAACATGTTGGTCAGATCGGTTAAAATGCCAAGTCCAGCAGCCACTGATCATCATGGAGTTGGGTGTTTAACAGCAAAAAGAAACTCCCTTATCTCCCTAAATCCTCGGCCATGACTTCACAGCACCGGGTGACTACTTCTTGATAGCTGGAGAGCTTTGATTGAAGATAATATTTCGGTTTGGTAGCTCGGCAGATCAGATAAATGCACTTCAAATACGACATCTTGAAAAAAAAAAAAATCCTCCAATTCCGCATGGAAGTGATGTCTTCGGTTTCTTGCTTGATCCCGCTACCTCACTCATTTTGTACCCTTTCTTCAGTAGGAATAAACTGGGAAGTTAACCCCATGATTCCGCTCGCTAGCCTTTAGCGCTGGAGCGTTTGATCGCACATGCGTGGAGAGAGAAAAGATGAGATATCAGACTGGCTGTCCTGTACATCAATGCTAACATAAATACATATATACATATACACACATATATACACACATATATATATATATATATATATATATATATATATATATATATATATATATATACATATATATATATATATATACATACTATATATATATATATATAGTATGTATATATATATATATATAATAAAATAAAAAACAACATATAAAAAAAAAAAAATATTATATATATATATATATATATATATATACATTAATATAACATATATAATACTATATATATATATATATATATATATATATATATATATATATATATATATATATATATATATATACACACACACACACACACACACACATATACACTTATTATTATTTTTTTAAATGGCAATCTACCGGCACTTCCTTTGCGATCGACCAGTCGATCGCGATCGACGTATTGTGCACCCCTGGACTACGTATTGTGCACCCCTGGACTATGGCCTTAGGACTGCAAATACCACATGCAGTTTTGCACTCCTTTGGTGAACAGATTTCATATTAAAACCATAATGAACTTTCCTATCCGTTATTACCCAGATGAGGATGGGTTCCCTTCAGAGTCTGGATCCTCTCAAGGTCTCTTCCTCATATCATCTTAGGGAGATTTTCCTTGCCACCATTGCCAGCGGCTTGCTCAATAGGGATCAATTCAAACACTTAAAATCTGTACCCTTTGTTATATGTTTCTGTAAAGCTATCCATTGTGAAAACACTATACAAATAAAATTGAATTGAAGGTTCCAATCTTCAACCTTCCAATGCCCAGAGAATTAAACTGATGCTGATAGAAATTTTAACTGCTCAATTTTGTTTAACATAGTCAGGCTTCCAAAATGAAAATGTTTGTGATAAATGTAATCATCTTGTCCCACTTCAATTTGCAATTCATGCTCATTTAAGAATGTACCATTAGGCAGGTATACAGATTTGTTCTACAGATTACTACAAATATGTGCGTTACTGTGGCATTTATAGTATGCACATTTTATGCAGAATACCATGAGAAGTGCTCCAGGCCAGTTTCCTAAATGTATTGTTTATGTCCACAGTAGTCATGCCAAAATTGGTCCTTCCAATTACCAACTCTGGCATTCAATACTTTTATGCTCTGAGGCTTTTTATGGAATAATTTATGACTTCTGTTAATCTACATGTATATAAAAAAATAATAATAATAATAATAAAAAAATAAAAAAAACATGAATCAGCTTCTCCAGAGCCACTCAAAATTGTAGAATCAAATGGTAGAATAAGATGGTAAAGATTAATGGATGAGAGTTCTTTTCACACTATAAGTTCTGAAATGCATTAGTTTTGGAGTGTGTGCTAGTATAAACCACTTACTGTAGTAGCCATTCAGGACTGTGTCTTCAATTTGTCGCCTTGTTTCATTACTTGTTGCCCAGTCCTGAAATTGATCAAACAGAAACAAATGACTAAGGAATAAGCAATGTATATAAAAAAAATAAAAATAAAACAAAATGTCATGCAGTTTTTCCACCAGATGGTGCACCACAGTTCAGCTCTTCATTCCTCCACTTATTTAATTTATTCAACCTTCAAATTTATTATTTCAACCTCCAAGCAAGCAGTATCATACGTACTATGGATATAAAAAAATTTAAACACTCACAATACATTATGTAAGAACTTTTTCCACCCTCAATGTCAAAAATTAAGTGGAAAAACAATCAAACATTTTAGGGAAAAATAGGTGAAAAAAAAAAGGTTATAATAACTGGGCTTCACTGGGCTTTATAATATGGGATGTGGCAGTGTTCAGAATGAACCAATCAGATACAATCTCATTTTTAAAAGTAACTATAGTATAGCTGTTATAAATCAAATTATTCTGATTAAAATTTAGTTGAGCTGTTTTTGTATGATTTTCTTCAAATCCTCTTTGCTTCAGCCAACTGCTGAAGCCATGACATGCATAGAGCTTACAAAGCAAGCATTGTATCTCACTTGTCAAATGGTATCTATCAGGACAGGGGTATAAAAGAATTTCCAAAACATTAGATGTACTAGGGAACAGCGTAAAGGATATCATCAACAAATACAGAAAATGGAGCACCATAGTGACATCACCAAGAGCAGAACGGCCCTCCACAAACAAAAAATATATACATACACACATACATACATACAGCTTTTGTTTTTACTTTTTAATGACTTTTTATAACCAAGCTTTTTTAAAATAACATTTAAAACCATATATAACAGACAGGTATAGGACATGAATGATATAAAATGTTATACTAGAACTACTTTTAAGAAGAGAACTAGGCTGTAATAACGTACTATTTTACATGCAAAACATTCGTCTTGCATTCCAAAAACATTTGTATATGAATTATATAAATTTGGACGAAGGGCATGACTCTTTATCCATGACATTGTTAAATCTCCGGCTCTCAGCAAAACAAAGATGTGAGTGGAGCAGGAAAGCAATACCTCGTGCTTGCAGGACAGTACTGGTAACATTTTGAAAGTCACTAAGGTTTGTCAAAAAAAAAGCTGCTAGATTTGTCGCTAGGCATGTTTTTTTTTTGCAAAAAAAAGTCGCTAAGGGGGTCTGAAAAGTCGCTAAGTTGGCAACACTGGTCTGCACTGACAGCAAGATAAAAGGCAGGTTAAACTCTGCCTCTCCCCAGTAAAAAGAAAATAAAGAGGGAGAGGGAACGTGGAGTTTGTGTATTTTATTGCTTTTCAAATCGAATGTGCATAAATGGACAAAGTACTCAAATGATGCCCTGTCTGTTAAACCTCTTGAAACAATTTGAGCCCCCTTCCAATCTCTCGAGAACCACAGGCGTAGGGTGGCTAGACGGAAGTCGTTTCGCAGAAAAAGCAACCAAGCTCAATTAAATCACTCCATACCATGTGGCAAAATGTATTATGGTCTGATGAGACCAATTCTAAAAGGGTATAATAATTCCTAAAAGTATGTTTGGTGCCGAAACAAAAACAAACCAACAAAAGAACACAGCACCTACAGTGCAGCATGGTGGTGGCAGCATCATGCTTTAGGGCTGATTTTCTTCAACCAGAACTGGGGCTATTATCACTTATAACAAGGTGGACGAAATCATGAATAGCTACAAGTGCCAGACAATTTTAGCACAAAAAAATTTCAGGTGTCTGCTAGTAAGCTGAAGATGAAAGAGAATTTTTCTTTTCAGTATGACAGTGACCCAAAAGCATACATCCAAATCAACAAAGAAGCAAAAAATCATCAATGATTTTTAATGGCTTAGCCAGAGCACAGACGTGAATCCAACTAAAATATGTGGGGTGACCTGAAGCAGGCTGTCACAGGACATGCCCTCACACTTTGATTGTTCTTTAATGTTTTTGCACAAAAAAGAGTGGGATATTGCTACAAAGTCAAAATGTCCCATGCTGACAGACTCTTACCAAAAAAGTGGTGTAATAAAATCAAAGGGTGCTTCGAGAAAAATATTAGTTTAGGGGTGTGCATATTTATGCAACAAGGCTATTGTAAGTTTATTATTATTATTATTATTATTATTATTATTATTTATTCCCTAAAAAGTTTGATTGTTTTTTCACTTAATCTTTATACATTGTAATTTCACACTGAGGGTGGAAAAAGTTCTGACATGATTTATCTTGGTTTCATTTTTTTTTTATATCACAAACACCTGCCATATTAACAGGAGTGTGTAACTTTTTTTATATCCATTGTAAGTACCTGTGATTAATTTCGTGGAAGACCATAAAGGTGGAATTAAAAATTGTGCAGTCTATCAACTGATCAAACGGTCATCACCAAATCGAGTTAATTAACGTTTCTGGCTGGAAATGTTACTCTATTCAAACAAAAATCTTCACTAGTAGGCTACTGTATTGTCTGCCAAAGTTTCTCCAACACATTTTCCAACACACTGTACCAAAACCTCCCATAGGTGTGCAATGTTGTTGTGACTGCAATGACTATAGCATATGAATGAGGTCATTTTCATACTAATCAAATCATTCACATTTTCATCCACAAGGAAACCACTTCCATCAAGATATAAAAAGGTTTCATTATCACACACAGGTTATCAGTCACAATAACTTTATATTGATTATCAGTGACCCTGCTGGACACAATAGACTGGCTGCAATTACAGCTGCAAGCCTTCTGAGATATGTCCCTATCAGATTTTCACATCTGGATCTGATTGCATGTCCTCATTCTGTCAGTTTGTATGGAAACAGTTGACTAACAGCAATTTAAATCTTGCCATAGGACTGGGCCATTCCAACACATACAAAAGTTTTGTTTTTTAAAAATAGCTTAGGGTAAGATTAATCTTGGAAGGCAAATTCCCTTTCCAGTCTCAAGTTTCTATCAGACTGGAACAGGTTTTCTTTTAGGGTTTCCCATCATTCCCAGGTTCTCAGTCCTTGTAATGAAAGGCATCCCCACAAATGGTACCACCATGAAGTTTCACTTTGGGGATTGTGTTCTCATGGTGATGAGTAGTGTTGAGTTTCTGCCAAATATAATTCTTATTGCCAAGGATTAAAAGTTAATTTGGTCTCATCAAACCAGAAAAGCTTTTCCACAATTTTGTGACATCTGAGATGTGGATTTCTATAGATTCTTAAGAGTTAACATTGGCCTCTTGGTTGCTTCTTTGTTTAATGCCTCCTTAACTAATAAATTAATTTTGGTGGCCAGCCTCCTCTATTATGCAATAACTATTATATTAGCATTTTACACTTTCTGCAGAGGTGGAAAAATAATTTTTTTAGCTACCCCACCAAGCAAGAAGTTCAAACATTTAAAATGTATGGCTTATGCCAGATGTAGCGGGATCCCTGTCTTCCAAACAGTTCCACTTTTGATTAATCAATCCACAAAACATTCTCCCAAAAGGTTTGAGGATCATCAAGGTGAGCCTTAAATGTTCTAGGTTAGTAGTGGTTTTCCCCTCACCTCTATTCCATGGACGCCACTTTTGCCTAGTGTCTTTCTGATTGTGAGGTCATGAGCAGTGACATATCTCAATCTTGAACACCTGATTCCAATCTCATGGATTTGAAGATGTGATAAATGTAGGGGTGTACTTTTTCCATGTGATTAATCTGTTTTTTTTTTTGTTAAATTAAATTGTGAAATTGACAAAATTTCAATTGTACGCGTCTTTTGATCTTTTTGGATCAAATTGCTCCCTTGAAGTCATGCGATGTGACTGTTGCTCGTTATGGTTCTTGGTATAATGACAACCTGCGCTTTATGAAGGCAGCTTATCGTGACATGGAGCACAAGTGGCATGACTCTGGCTTGAATGTATTTTTTCAAGCTTGGAAAGACAGCTTTGGGGAATGAAGAGCTGCAATTTAGTCTAAAAGATCTGCTTATTTTTCTCAGATTATTGAGAATAATCAAAGCAATCCCAGGTATCTCTTCTGTACTATAAACAAACTCTTCAAAGTTGATGTTGGGAACTACATTGTCTGTTTCAAATCAGTTATGTAATAAGTTTCTTAATTTTTTTCAGTTCCAATATCTCTTTGGGCCCGGCTGTTCTTGGCATTATTAACGACTCTCTGTGCACTGGTCTTGTACCAGCAGCATTGAAAACTGCTTCAGTAACACCAAATCCAAAAAAGCATAACGCTGATTTGGACAATTTAAATAATTATCATCTTATATCAAACATTCCCTTTTTGTCAAAAATGTTAGAACGTGTTGTGGCTTTGCAAATGCACAATCACCTTTCTGTTAATAATATATTTGAGACCCTTCAGTCTGGTTTTCGAAAGCTTCACAGTACAGAGACAGCTTTGGTCAAGGTCACGAATGATCTATTAATAGACTCAGATTCTGGTTCTCTTTCCATCCTTATCCTTCTTGATCTTAGTGTTACTGATCATGTTTTACTCAACTGACTTGAAAATGTCTTTGGTGTTTCTGAGACTGTTATAACCTGGTTTAGATCTTATCTCTCCGATTGCTGCCAGTTTGTTTTTATGAGTGGTTTCAGGTCAGAGATTGGCTCTGTTCTTACTGGTGTCCCTCTGGGATCAATTTTAGGCCCCTTACTTTTTAGTATTTATATATTGCACTTCTATGCAGATGAAACTCAGATCTATATTCACTCTTAGCCTGGTCAAAATGTGGATGTTTCTTTTCTCTCACATTGTATTTCTGAGATAAATACATGGATGAGCCAAAGCTTTCCCCCCCCCTTTAATTTATTTATTCATTTATGTGATAAATTTTCACGTGATTCATTTACTGATATGCTTCTCTTTAAATCCAGTTTTAGACTGATATTACAAAAGGTCTTTCCAGATTATTACTTGTCACACTGTAGGAGATAACCCCAGTAAAATTCCCTGAATTCTATAAGATAATAATATAGATAACACCATGTTAGGTTTAAATCCTCTAAAAACAGATTCGCAATTGAAGAACATTACTCTGTTCCAACTCACAAGCCCCCAAACACCCACACCCAAAGTCTCCATAAAACAAATGAGACAGCAGTGTATCCTACAATAACCAAAAGTTGTCCACAATGTGAAAACAACTCAGAGAGTAAGCTGAACTAACCAACAAAATTACCAAGACAAAATGTTCCAGTAAGAGAAAAGAACCCTACTGACTTCAAGTCTGATAAACAGTCTGCTTTTAAAGACTTGTAACAAATAATATAATAGTGTAGCATGTAAAGCCAAGGAAATAACACTAATAAAATTAAATAAACAGAAACTCTAACCCAGTCAAAGCTTCAAAACAAAGAACCACATTAATACAGAAGTAGATTTAAGAGGAGTAAGTCCACATATATACATATACACACATATATATATATACACACACACACACACACATATATATATATATATACATACATACATACATATATATATATATACACACACACATATATATATATATATATATATATATATATACACACACATATATATATATATATACACACACACACACACATATATATACATATATATATATATATATATATATATATATATATATATATATACACACACATATATATATATATATATATATATATACACACACATATATATATACACACACACACACACACAAAATAAATATAAAATAAAAAATAATAATATTTTTTTTTATATATATATATATATATATATATATATATATATATATACACACATATATACACACACACACACATAACACATACATGCACACACATATGATTATATCTTTTCATGTGACAACACTGAAGAAATGACACTTTGCTACAATGTAAAGTAGTGAGTGTACAGCTTGTGTAACAGTGTAAATTTGCTGTCCCCGCAAAATAACTCAGTCATTAATGTCTAAACCACTGGCAACAAGTGAGTACACCCAAGTGAAAATATAACACTCATTACTCTGTCCCATTTGGGCTCCAGGTGCTGAAATTTCCAAATTATTGATCATACCTTGTATGTACCATTCTGATACTTCATGAATGATACTAGAAAAATATCCACAGGGAGGAGAGCTGATGTGATAAGTGCAATGGCCAGAGCACATATGGCTGTAATGGTGGAAATGACTTCACTCTCCTGCCGACTCTGGTAATTTCGAATGTAGACCCAGCAGAAGGTCAGGATAACCTGGAAGTTGAAGATAATTTTTTTTTCAACTATACAATGTAGTATATTCCAAGACAATGGTGGAAATGCAATACAATATAAAACCTTAATAATAAAATGAAAGTTGTCCTATTGTTTATGCATAAATGTTGTAAGTTTCAAGTTGTCTTCATTTTTAATAAACTGACATGCTGGTCAAAAGGCTTTTTGTGTCACAAATAGAAGTAGCCTAACCAGCATGCTTAGATAAATTCCCACTTTCTTCAGGAGTAACCTTCACAAATAAAATTCAGTTACGTGTGTGTGTTTGTAGTGAGGTGGGAATTAACTACAAAAAAAGGAATAACAATTCGTTAGTTCTTATAACAAAGAATATCGGGGTGCATTTGTTACCCCCAGTTTCTTAAAAAACAATTACTTTGAACCTCAGAAAAAAATTAACGTCACTTAATGACGCTAGTAAAGATCCATCTTAGTAATACTGCTTTAAAATAAAAGTTGTTTATATTTTATAAATTGCCGATCGACTTACACAATTGTAACTTAATTTAATCACAATTAGAAGTAGAATTGTAAAAAAAAAAAAAAAAAAACAGGGGGAAAAGTTTGCTTATTCGATGTCCTGCAATGCAACTTTAGCATGTAAACAAACAAATCACCATTTGCTTATACCGTATACTGTTGACAAAGTGAATTTGGACAAATAGGGTCAACTTATAAACTAGGAACACTCTTCATATAATGTTTAATCCAAAATATTCTGCTCTTACCAACAATACAAGCGTGAAAATAGACCATCCCAACACGGATTCAGTTAGTAGGCTTGTAGAAGCCGCCATCTTCATTCCACTTCCTGCAACATACAGCTCTTCCAATCACGTGAACGATTAACAAGGAAGTAGAAAAAAATAAACTGTGTTCCAAATGACGGACTATATGCTATGCACTTATACACTATGTTCTGTGTAATCGTGTAGTGTCCTCGGAGTCTGATAGCCCCTCCCCCTCCGCTACATTAGTGTCCAACATCCGGGTTTTTGAAATGTGCTTATTCTATTTGGAATTTTCATTGTGAGCACACTACACGCACTATTTGTACTACAATAATAGAATAGTGCATAACTACATTTACATTTATATTTATTCATTTAGCAGACGCTTTTATCCAAAGCGACTTACAAATGAGAAAAATACAAGCAAAATACAAGCAAACTACGCGAATTGGGACGAACTCTGAATAAAGTATCACAGACATTTGCCATTGGATCGTACCTCATGGTCGCCGCCATATTGGTGATGGCAACTTTCCATAACTCACCTATTATTATTATTATTATTATTTGTATTTGTATTAGGGGTTCCGTAATCATTGAAACGCTACTGTAAGGATTTTTATTAGGGGTTCAACCACGAAGTGCTGAAACCCTATTGCAATTGTAAGAATTTTTTTCAGGGGTTCAAGCTCACAGTGCTGAAGCCTTATTGTTTGTAATTGTAAAGATTTTAGTGGTTCATCTAATCATGAGATGTTTCTTGTGACACCTTGGTAACGAAAAGCCTTTTTATAGACCATCAATTTACTATCCCAGCTGATATTAAAGTTGAAGTTTTGATTTACCCTTGAACGGGCTGAAATATTTGAAATGGGCTTGGCCATTTTTACTTAAATGGCTATAATTTTTTAAAGGAATGAGATATTCCTGATACACACACACACACACACACACACACACACACACATAATATATATATATATATATATATATATATATATATATATATATATATATATATATATATATATATTATCTTTTTACAGATATTTTTTATGTATAAAAAATACAATTCCATGGGGTGTACTTATTTTTTCACAGGACAGTGTGTTATGTGTGCATGTATGTATGTGTGTATGTATGTGTGTATGTATGTATGTATATATATATATATAATACTGAGTGTGACCAGATGGTGGCGCCATAGTAGAACAAAACATGAAATTGGCAGTAAATGTGGAACCATTGGTCCAATAGACTTGATAATTAAATCTTGCAAGCATTGTCCTTCTTCAAGATCCAGTCATCATATACAAGGACAATTGTGAATCTTGAAAAACATGGCCGCCAATGTTCAGCAGCTATAGACAAGCTTAATGATTTCTTAAAATTGTCTTGTTTTTCCTTTGATTTAGGTGTTTATAAAATTGCACAACATTAAGTAATATCTTCAAGGGCCGTAAACGGTTGAACCCTGATAATTGCTGCTTGCAGCTACATTTATTATTATTATTATTATTATTATTATCATCATCATCATCACTTGAAGGTTATGTAAATGTACCGATTACATTTTGTCAAGGTCCATCCATCTTCTACCGCTTACTCCTTCTTCAGGGTCGCGGGGGAACCTGGAGCCTATCCCAGGGAGCATCGGGCACAAGGCAGGGTACACCCTGGACAGGGAACCAGTATTTTGTAAAGGTTTATCACTTTTCATTTGTTTAATTTGTTCATTTGAGGTATCAGGGCTTGCAATTATATCACATTATGATTGCAGTGATATCGGGAAATTATGTTATAAAGGAGAGACCTGACGAAAGTATTTTTATTACCCATCATTTATTCTAAGTATTTATATCAACAACAAAATGTGTGTGAAACCTGAAAATGGTATTATAAAAGGGAGTCCTGGAATAAGCATTTTGTTTCTTGTCATTCTTGTCATTCCTTATAGGATTGCACAATATTAAGTAATATCCTTTAACATCTGTAAGGGTCCTAAACTGCTTGAACCCCAATAACATAATCATCACATAAATGTTTTACCACTGTAGCTGTTATCTTTGTAATTTTTTTGTTTTGGAGTATATCTGTATTCTTTTATTGCTGTTGCTAAAAAAAAATTGTAGTACTTAAAGATGCACTATTTAGATTTTTTCAGTATTTCAAAGTGAACAAGCTGTTCTGACCTGGAGCACAAGAAAAGCTCAAATGATGGGGTTGAAGACAGAAAAAGGCATTTCCACATGAAAAAACTTTATGCACATTTCATGTACATTAAATATATATTAAATTAGGGACATCTCCACAATTATTAACCAAGAAAAATAAGCCAAATCTATGCTTGACAAGCATGAGTTTTCACAATTCATTATGACAATGATTCATTTTCCAAATCTAACTATCAAAATTCTAATTAACTGGAGACAGAACTTTTTTGTACTCCAAATAGATCATAAACCACTGAAATAGGTTGAGAAATGTAAACATTATTGTGCTTTTTATAAAGGAAAAACGCATTTCCCCTCTTTACTTGTATTTGTTTATAGAGCAGTCTTGCCCATCTTTGGGTGACATTTGGCTTCCCAAGAATACAAAAAGCTGCACAAAAAACATCTATGGCAAAACAATCTAAAAAAAAAAAAATTGGTAATCATTTACTAATAATTGATCATTTCCATTCCTATGTCTGTACTTGTAGTATCAGTATCATTTATTTGATACAGTATCATTAATTGAGAGTGCCAGATGTTAGTGTGCGGAAGTGGGCAACCCCAGTTCCTACTGCTGTAATTGGTCACCCTCAATCAGGCCCCTTTAAAAATAAAGGTATTCAAAGTACTTATTTCCTGTAAATGAAAAAAATAATTAATTATTTATTAAATTTTTTTAGAAACGAATCAGTTGAGTAAATGAATCAGTGTAGTCTTTAACAATGCACAACAGGATGATCACTGTTTGCACATACTGGAATAACAATGTAATTTACAGAAAGAGCCAGTAAATTAATCTTTCTCAAGAAAAAAATGTATTAACTTGATCACTTTATCACTCTTTTCCACTGTAGACGCAAAGGTATTCGAATGCACAAATTCAGCTATCGCCCACTGTCATGTGTCTGTAGCTGTATAGTCCTGCTTTTATTAAATCATTTCTTTAATCATTATGGTGTACTAAATTAATGTTTTGTTATGTATTTGTGACACAAAAGTTAGCGTAATTTTAGCTCTCTTAGTATCAAACATGGATAATTTTATTATTTACACACAGCGATTAACAAATGATCCCTTACTAAATAAACTCTACAGGAATCCTGCAGGAATATTATGCAGATATCCTACAGGATTTATTTTATGTCGCATAATGACTGATGCACTCTTTAAAATTTCCAAGCAGTACAATTCACACCTAAAAAAAAACAAAAACATAATTTAAAAAAGGTAAGAAATTTTTTTGTAACTAATATAGTTAGCTAGATTTGCTAGTAAATGAGCAAACCTTGCTAACCGCTGTGTGTAAATAATAAAATTAGCCATGTTTGATAGTAAGCAAGCTAACATTATGCTCACGATTTGTCACAAATACATAACAGAACAGTAATGGTGCTGAGTGCCAAGAGTGACATCATCTCAATCAAATCTTTTGTCAAAAAAGTTTAATTTACTGGCTCTTTCTGTAAATTACATTGTTATGGCAGAATGTGAGAAAAGTGAGCATATTTTTGTGTGTTGTGAACAGAGTTGGGTGCCACAAAGTACAGTAATTACAGTGATTACAGTCACTGATGTCAATAAAATTTTGTTACTTGCATTACATGTCTATTGTTAAGAAAACAATATTAATTAAAATGCACTTCTAAAATAAAATCACTTTTTGCACAGTTTTTGTGTAACCTGGACTGGGCATTTGGGGCTGTAGCCCAGAAGACTTTTTCTTTAGCCCTGAATAATTATCCACTTGGAGCGATTTGTCACTATGTAAAAAAAAAAAAAAAAAAATTGGGAAAAAAAGTGTGTAAATGTCTATATGAGTTCCTTTTCAAAGGTAACTCGACGTTGTGTTTATCATAATGGTATGGGAGTGCCCTTGTGCACGCGACCGGTATCTGAAGCTTGTGTAAAATCATGCCTCTATTCATAGGCCTGCCATGATCAGGTAATGCGTGATATAAATCAGGCGTTGATCAGGCGTTGCGTGATATAAATATGCCACCTGTGAACCACGATGTCTGCCTTATGATTTTCAGCGAGACTGCATTTGTTTGTGTGACAAAAAGACTCTTCATTTCTCCTTTATATTTTCTCAAAATCACTGAACTTTTTTATCCATTTTTAAAAGAAAAGAAAAAGAAAGAATGAGCGAGAGAAAATTCAGAAAGTGTTTTCCCCTCCAGTCTCTATGAGAGACTGTTGGGCCTTATGGAGGTGGGAGAGTCTGTCCATAGGACAACAATCAGTCGTACACTGCACAAATCTGGCCTTTATGGAAGAGTGGCAAGAAGAAAGCCATTTCTCAAAGATATCCATAAAAAGTCTCGTCTAAAGTTTGCCACAAGCCACCTGGGAGACACACCAAACGTCACACCAAACGTTGAGAAATGGCTTTCTTCTTGCCACTCTTGTTTGGAGAGTCTGATCCTATGGACAGACTCTCCTACCTCAGCTGTAGTTCTCTGCAGTTCATCCAGAGTGATCATGGGCCTCTTGGCTGCATCTCTGATCAGTCTTCTCCTTGTCTGAGCTGAAAGTTTAGAGAGATGGCCAGGTCTTGGTAGATTTGCAGTGGTCTGATACTCCTTCCATTTCAAAATGATCGCTTGCACAGTGCTCCTTGGGATGTTTAAAGCTTGGGAAATCTTTTTGTATCCAAATCCGGCTTTAAACTTCTCCACAACAGTATTACGGACCTGCCTGGTGTGTTCCTTGGTCTTCATGATGCTCTCTGCGCTTTCAACAGAACCCTGAGACTATCACAGAGCAGGTGCGTTATACAGAGACTTGATTACACACAGGTGGATTCTATTTATCGCCATCAGTCATTTAGGACAACATTGGATCATTCAGAGATCCTCGCTGAAAATAAAGGAGCCGAATAATTTTGCACGCACCACTTTTCAGTTTTTTATTTGCTAAAAAAGTTTAAAATATCCAATAGATTTCATTCCACTTCACAACTGTGTCCCACTTGTTGGTGATTCTTCACAAAAAAATCTAATTTTATATCTTTATGTTTGAAGCCTGAAATCTGGCAAAAGTTTGAAAAGTTCAAGGGGGCCAAATACTTTCGCATGGCACTGTAGATACTGTTTTCCTGTCAATACTTCAGCTTTGTCTCTTCAACAGTCAGATCTACCATTTCGATTTAGTCAGTCAGGTTTTAAATACCTAGGTATCAGCATGACACGTTCTCTATCTAATCATCTATCAGCTAACTTCACTCCCATTAACTCAAAGGTTAAATCTAACATTCAGAGTTGGGGTAACTTACCCCTTTCCCTAATTGGCAAGATCAATGTCGTCAAAATGAATATATTACTGAAGTTTCTTTTTTTGTTCCAACAAGTGCCTCTTTCTCTCCCAAAATCATCCTTTGATTCATTGGATAAGATAATTAGTACATTTATTTGGGGAGGGAAGCCACCAAGGGTTAGTAAATCTTTATTGCAGAAATGTAAACTTTGAATTATCTTCTTGTAGTGAATCCTCTTTACCTGCTCTGCTTTACTCCCCTTTACCTACAAAACTTTCCCTATAAACTGATAACCCTGTTGTCCTCAACACACAAATGACTTGGTATCAATTTAGACGGCGCTTTAAATTTGTAGGTGCATCCTCTTTGTGTACTCTAGTCAACAACCATCTATTTCCTCCATCGTGTTTGGATTCCTCATTTTCAGTGTGGTATGACAAGGGTATTAAACAAGTTATAAATTTGTATTCTGATGGTGTGTTTGATAGCTTTGCCAATTTGGCATCCACTTACGTTCTTCCCTTGATGCATTTCTTTCGGTACTTTCAAATACGGAACATCGTTTCTATATGTTTTCCTGATTTCCCCTCTGCGCCTCCTGAACAGGCTTGGGAAGACCTGTTTTCAAATAACCCGCATCAGAGAGGAATGATTTCTAAGATTTATGATTTTACTATGACGCTAGGTAGAGGGTTGAGTAACAAAATTAGGAATGCGTGGGAAACGGAGTTAAGAGTACAGATAAGTGAGGAGTGTTGGGAACATGCTATAGGGAGGGTACAGACTACCACCTCTTGTGCTCGTCTTGGACTTATAGAGTTCAAAGTTTTAAATAGAGTCCATCTGTCCAAGTCGAGAATGTCTGTGATGTATCCGAATGTAGAGGAAAAGTGTGATAAATGCCATGTCTCTCCCTGGTCATCTTGGCCATATGTTTTTCTTCTGCCCTGATCTCCATGGTTTTTGGTCTGTTTTTTTTTTTACCATCATGTCCACTATTCCCAGGGTACATTTAAAGCCTTGTCCATTTATTGCTGTATTTGGGATTCCTGAAGCCTCAGTTCCTTTCAGCTCGATACAAAAGGATGTTATTGCTTTCACATCCCTTATAGCAAGATGTTCCCTACTGTTGCATTGGAAGTCTGCTAAATACCCATCTATCTCCCAGTGGATAAAGGACGTGATGTTTATTCTGAATCTCGAGAAAATAAGATATACGATGTACGGACAAGTTCATGAATGGCATCCCTTATTGCATACTTTATGGAGTTACAGACACTTCCCACTTAAAGGTTAGTGCCTGTTGTTGAATTTTACGATATCTTTATAACCATCCATCCATCTTCTACCACTTATTCCTGCTTCAGGGTCGCGTAGAACCTGGAGCCTATCCCAGGAAGCATCGGGCACACCCTGGACAGGGTGCCAGTCCATCACAGGGCACTACGGACAATTTACCAAGCTGCCAATCAACCTACCATGCGTGTCTTTGGACTGCGGGAGGAAACCGGAGTACCTGGAGGAAACCCCCACAGCACGGGGAGAACATGCAAACTCCGCACACACGGCCCCGGCAGGAATCGAACCCCGGAGCCTGGAGGTGTGAGGCGAACGTGCTAACCACTAAGCCACTGTGCGCCCAGCGACAGTTAGCCATGATGAGCCGGAGGGGTGGGTTTTGGGTTTCATTTTGTTTTCCTTTGTTAAAAAGACAAAAAAATAAAAAATCCTGTGAATGTTTACTGCTGTTGCTCAATTGGTTCTAGTTTTGGGAAAGGGTGGGGAGGACAGAACAGAAAAGGTGATTTAGAAAGGCTTAGCAGAAATGTTCAACAGAAATGTTTAGCAGAAACATGCAGTAGAAATGTTTAGCAGAAATGTTAAGCAAAAATTTTTATTAAAAAAATTATTAAAAAAAATATAAAAAAAAAAAAAAACAAAAAACAACACAAAAAGATTTTTTTTAAAATTATTTTTTTTTTTTTTTTTTTTTTTTTTTTTTTTTTATATATAATATTTTTTTTTAAAATTTTTTTTTATATTTTTTTTTTTTTTTTTAAAAAAAAAAAAAAAAAAAATAAAAAAAAAAAAAAAAAAAAAAAAAAAAAAAAAAAAAAAAAAAAAAAAAAAAAAAATAATTATTAATTTTTTTTTTTTTTTTGTTGTGTTTTTTTAAAAAAAAAAAAAAAAAAAAAAAAAAAAAATTTTTTTTTTTTAAAATTTTTTTTTTAAAAAAATAAAAAATATTTTTTTATTATAAAAATTAAAAAAAAAAAAAAAAAATTTTTAAAAATTTTTTTTAAAAAGTATTAAAAAAAAAATTTTTTAAATAATATTATTAATAAAAAAAAAAAAAAAAAAATAAAAAATTAAAAAAAAAATAAAAAAAAAAAATTTTTTAATTTTTAAAAATTTTTTTATATTTTAAATTATTTATTTTTTTTTTTTTTTTTTTTTTTTTTTTATATTAATTTATAATTAATTTTTTTTTTTTTTTTTTTTATTTTTTTTTTTTTTTTTATAATAAATTTTTTTTTTTTTAAATTTTTTTATAAAAAAAAAAAAAAAAAAAAAAAAAAAAAAAAAAAAAAAAAAAAAATTTTAAAAAAAAAAAAAAAAAAAAAAAAAAAAAATAAAAATATTTTTTTTTTAAAAAAAAAAAAAAAACTTAAATTTATTTTTTTTTTTATAAAAAAATAAATTAAATTTTTTTTTTTTTTCTTTTTTTTTTTTTATAAAAATAATTTTTTTTTTTTTTTTAAAATTTTTTTCGTTTTGTATAATTTTTTTTTTTTTTTTTTTTCTTTTTTTTTTTTTTTTTTTTTTTTTTTTTTTTTTTAAAAAATTTTAATATTATTTTTTAATTATAAAAATAAAAAAATTTATAATTTTTTTTTTTTTTTTTTTTTTTTTTTTTTTTAAAAAATTTTTTTTTTTTTTTTTTTAAAAATTTTTTTTTTTTTTTTTTTATTTTTTTTTTTTTTTTTTTTTTTTTTTTTTTTTTATTTTTTTTTTTTTTTTTTTTTTTTATAAAAAATAATATTAAAAAAAAAAAAAAATTTATAAAAAAAAATTAAAAAAAAAAAAAAATTTAAAAAAAAAAAAAATTTTATTTTTTTAAAAATTTTTTTTTATTTTTTTTTTTTTTTTTTTTTTTTTTTTTTTTTTTTTTTTTTTTTTTTTTTTTTTTTTTTTTTTTTTTTTTTTTTTTTTTTTGTTGCAAATGTTGAATTGTGGTCTTCATAATTTTGTTTTTGGCACACAATTAATTTTTTTGTTATATCAAAATGTCAGATGTTAACATGAGTGTACTATCTCTCTCCAAGTGGAATGTGAATGGGTTGGGACACCCCATAAAAAGAAGGAACGTCATTACTTTTCTTAAGCGTAAGAAATATGATATTGTGTTTCTTCAAGAAACGCATCTTTCCCCGCAGGAAGCTGAAAAATTTAGAAAACTATGGGGCGGTCATGTTTTCTTTAGTTCTGGCTCGAGTAAGAGCAGGGGAGTCATTATATTGGTAAATTAGCATCTAAAATTCAAATGTCTCAAACAGTTTAAAGATAAATTAGGGAGAGTAATTATTGTTTTAACAGAAATTCAGGGGCAAAGTCTTATTTTGGCTAATATTTATGCACCCAATGCTGATGATCAGGGCTTTTTTATAGAGCTAGAAGGGATGTTGCAATCTGCTGGCACCCCACATGATGTCACAGCTCAGTCCGATCGGGGACTCCGGTTCCCAGAATCCAACACAAGCGCGCATGCGTTCAAGATCACCGGAGTTCTGATTCGCAACACCTGTGACTAGCCTTCAGCGTCCACTGGTATTTAAGTAGTCACATTCCCATTTCAGGTTGCGAAGTATACGCTCCATAACGTATGTTAGCTGCGATAACAAGCTTTCCGTATTCTGTATAACCTGGTTTATCTCGACAATCTGTTGGTGTCGTCTGTTTACGACCACGTCTCTGGAAAACCCGCGTTGCTGAACATTACCTGTTTCGTCTTGACCATCTGCCTGTTTACGACCACGTCTCTGGAAAACCCGCATTTATGAACATTACCTGTTCCTATCTGCGTGATTACCACTACGTCTCGGGAACACCATTATTGAGATTCAGTATCTGTTCACGCCTGCATCTCTGCATACCCTTCACATCGTGCATTACTGTCTAACTCGGACTGTTCCTGCCCTCACGTCTCAGCTCCTGCGCTTGCGTCCTCCTCCACCCCTGTGACACATGATATAATATTGGGAGGAGACTTTAATCTTTTAATGGTCTCAGTCCTTGATCATAGTGTTGCAAAAGTGGGTAAGCCCCCTAGAGCAACAGTGACGCTTCACAGGATGTGTAAAAATCTTGGTCTTGCAGATATTTAGGGACTTTTGAACCCATCTGGTAGGGACTATAAATTTTTTCTTCAGTCCATAAGATTTAATCTAATCTAAAATAATTTTTTTTATATCCAAATCACTCATTTCATCTGTTACTGATTGTTCAATCGGAAACATCCTAGTCTCAGATCACGCCCTGGTGAGTTTAGAGGTGTGGCCACAAACGGAGAAGAAGAAATCATTTAGTTGGAGTTTTAATGTATCCCTTCTACAAAATCCTGATTTTCGACAAATGTTAAAGACGGAACTTGATTTTTATATGGAGACCAACTGGTCCTCAATATCCTCTGTGGGCGTGGCATGGGAGGCACTTAAGGCAGTTCTTAGGGGTTGGATCATACAGTATGCCTCATTCATTAAAAAATCCAAAGCACGAGAACTCATGGAGTTGGAAGGACATAGTAAAAGTGCAGAGGCAGAGCTAAAGCGCCGAATGTCGTCTGATGGTCTTAGAGAGTTGACCAGACTGAAATATAGATATAATACTATTTTGTCGAGAAAAGTGGAGTTTTGGTTGTTCAGGGCAAGACAGTCATACTTTGAGTCGGGAGACAAAGCAGGAAAACTTTTGGCTAGATATATAAAACAGAGGGAGGCCCTTTCTACCATTCCCGCAGCGAAGTCTGTTAGTCATGAAATTTTTACTTCGGCCATTGATATCAATAATGCTTTTACTTTAAGTAAGAATTTTACTTGGATCTCTATAGTTCAATGTCTTCTTCTACCGATGAAGATATTAGAAACTTTGTAGAACCATTAGAACTCCCGAAATTGGTGACGGAGTAAAAAAATTCTCTTGATTCTGAGATAACCCTGGAGGAGCTTGGCAAGGTAATCAAGGTCCTGCCTACAGGCAAGTCTCCAGGGCCGAATGGTTTTGCCGCTGAGTTTTTCAAATCTTATGCTACAGAACTGGCTCCACTTCTGTTAGACGTTTACACAGAATCATTAAAGAATGGAAAGCTTCCTCCAACATTGACACAAGCCCGGATCTGATTCTTAAAAAAGACAAAGATCCAAGTGAGTGTAAAAGTTATCATCCAATTTCCCTGATCCAGTTAGATGTAAAAATTGAGTCTAAAATTTTGACTAACCGATTAAGTAAAGTTATGACATCTCTTATACATATAGATCAGGTGGGGTTTATTCGGGGCCGTAGTTCTTCTGATAACATTAGACGTCTCATTGATATCATGTGGTCAGTAACGAATGATCAGTCTCCAGTTGCTGCCATCTCACTTGACGCCGAAAAGGCGTTTGATATAGTAGAATGGGATTATCATTTTAAGATGTTGGAAGTGTATGGTTTCGGTAATACTTTCATTGGTTGGATTAAGCTACTTTATAGTCACCCTGTACGGCAGTACAAACAAATGGACTAATTTCAGATTATTTTACTCTGGATCGGGGCACCTGGCAGGGTTGCCCTCTTTCCCCATTATTGTTCTGTCTTGTCCTGAATCCATTAGCAGCTGCGATAAGAAAGAAGAATGATTTTCCAGGGGTGGTGGTGGGAGGTGTGACGTATAAGCTTTTGCTTTATGCAGATGACATTTTATTATTCGTCTCTGACCCTACTAGATCTATGCCTTGCCTCCACAGAATTATTAATTCCTTTTTCAAATTCTCAGGATACAAAGTCAACTGGTCTAAATCTGAAGCCTTGGCTCTGACAGTGTACTGTCCAGTGACAGCCTTTCAGCCTGGTGCCTTCCAGTGGCCCAAACAGTGCATTAAGTACTTGGGTATTTTATTTCCGAAAAATTTGTCAGATTTAGTTAGTGTTAATGTTGACCTGTTAATAAAAAGGTTTTCAAATGATGTAGACAGGTGGTCTTCTTTACATTTATCTATGATCGAAAAGGTTATTTTTTTTTAATGTGTTTTTTTTTAAAAAAAAAATACCCTAGGGGGAAGGTAGGGGGCTACAATCTCTCCCTATAGATGTCCCTCTTTCTTATTTCAAGCAATTTGAGAGTATAGCGAAGTCTTTTATTTGGAATGGTAAGTGTCCCAGGTTAAATTTCAATAAGTTACATAGGCCGATTGACAAGGATGGGCTAGGCCTACCCAAGATTCTGTTTTATTATTATGTGTTTGGTCTCAGACATTTGGCTCACTTCCACCTGAGAGAGCCCCTCCCTGGTTCTGCATTGAACAAGAAGTTCTTGCCCCTATTTTGCCACTGCAAAGTCTTTCCATTAATCTCACCAGAGAAGTTAAATCACACCCCGTTATTTCACATCTGCACTCAGTGTGGACAAGAGTGTCCAGAGTGTTTGATTCTGATATTTATCTCAATGTTGCCTCGAGCCTATGGCTAAACCCCAAACTAAGTATTAATAAGTCCCCTTTTTGTTGGTCAGAGTGGAACACGAGGGGGATTAATACACTCGGTGATCTTTATGAGAGTGGTTCTTTTGAAAAATTGGTTCAACATTTTGGGATTCCCAGATCTCGGTTTTTTAGGTATCTTCAACTATGCCACTTGCTCTGTACTATTTTTGGGAGTAGCATGCACCCCCCAATGCAGCAGATACTCTGGAAAAGGTGATTTCTGCTTTTGGAAGAGGACGTGAAGCATCAGTGTATTACTCCTTACTGATTCAGAGTCTAGGGGACGGAGTCTCGACCACTCTCAAGAGATTATGTGAGAAAGATTTAAATTTGGAATTGGGGGGGGAGTGGGCTAGTTAAAAAAAAACATGAGCGACAATAAACTTTTATTTAAACTAAAGGTGCTTTATTCTGAGCAGTTTTTTTTTGAAAAAATTTTTTTTTTTATATTCTATTGACCACAAGGGTTTTCGTGAAGCCCCCCGCGGGGGGTTGTTATAGTGTGGATTTATGTTAAAAGTTTGATTCATTATATATGTTGTTTGTCTCTTGATGTTAACTTGAATCAATAAAAGTGTTCACTACAAAAAATAAATGTTCAGTAGAAATGCTCAGCAGAAATGGTCATTAGAAATGTTTAGCAGAAATGTTTAGCAGAAATGCTCAGCAGAAATGCTCAGCAGAAATGTTCAATAAAAATGAAACTTGAAAATAAAAAAAGGTACGACGTCGAACTTCCGCCAGAGACAGCAGGATTGAGGAGCTACCCGCTGGAGTTTCTGTTCAGCTACCAGGTATATTTTTGCAACCTGACATATCCCAAGCCTTCTAAGAGACACTAGATCGCATTCTTGGTGTCCAGGTTTTGCGGTCCGGCCCGTGACTGGGCGGAGCAGCTGGTGAGTGCTGGGTCCCCAGCCCTCCATGATGTCACTCAGTTTTCAGAACTTTTTATGGAGGAGTTCACGCAGCCCGGACAACTTCATGGTCTGGATTTACTGGGGTGGAGAGTCAATGGACAGCCCCAGGCTGACTTGCCATTCAACCTCTATTATGAGCGGGAAGAATTGACAGGGCACCACTGATCCGCTTCAGGTTCCGGCCAACACGGGGAAGAATTCTCAGAGATGTATGACTGAGGGCTGCGGGAAAGGGACTCAGCTTCAATGTCCCACCTGCAAGAAGCTGGGTCTCCAGGAAGCATTTTTCTGCTCCAAAGAATGCTTCAAGAGCAGCTGGCATCAGCACAAATGTCTACACAGAAAAGCCGATAGGTCTCAGCTCTGGAGCCTCAGACTGCGGTTAACCTGGCAACCTCAGAGCTCGAACCTGAGACCCACAAGGTGGGCTCACCTGCAGAGCTCCAGCTAGAGGTCAACAAGGAGGCTCCAGCACCAGAGCTCCAGCCTAAGGTTCAAGACGAGGTCTCAGCTCCACAGATCCATTGTAAAACCCAGTTACTGTCCCAAGAGTCTGCTGACACTGACAGCCAAGTTCTGCTCACACCCGAGTCTGCTGACACGGACAGCCAAGTTCTGCTCTCGCCCGAGTCTGCAGACACGCACAGCCAAATTCTGCTCTTGCCCAAGTCTACCAACACGGCCATAAAAGTACTGCCCACGCCCAAGTCTACCAACCCAGCTGCCCAAGTTCTGCCCATGCCCAAGTCTACCGATACAGCCAACCAAGATCTGCCCATGCCCAAGACTACCGACACGGCCGACCAAGATTTTCTCAAGCCCGAGGTTCACCTGGTGACCTCAGAGCCCCAGCCTGAGACCTACGAGGAGGTCTCAACTCCAGAGCTACAACCTTCATGTTCAGCTGAGGTAGTCACTCAGCCTTCCTGTTCAGCTGAGGTCGTCGCTCTACCTTCCTGCTCGGCTGTGGATGTTGCTCTGCCTCCCTGTCTGGCTGGAGTCGTCGCTCTGCCTTCCAGCTCCATGGAAAACATCGTTCACCTCTCCTGCTTCGCGGAAAGCTACATTCCTCACCCTGGCTTCATGGAGACTCTCGGTCCGCTCCCTGGCTTCGCGGAGACCCACGCTCCTCACCCGGCCTCGCAGGGGACTTCGCTCCACTTTCCTGTACTGCTGAGTACAGCGCTCCGTTGTCCTGCTCCGCTCTGCTTCCCTGCTCTGCTGTGCATGTCGCTCCACTTTCCTTTTCCACCAAGGACATCGCTCCGCTTTCCTGCACCGACGAGGATGTCGCTCCGCTTTCCTGCACCGGCGAGGACGTCGCTCCGCTGTCTTGCTCCGCCAAGGACGTCGCTCCACTGTCCTGCTCCGCCGAGGATGTCGCACCGCTGTCCTGCTCCACCGAGGACGTCGCATCGCTGTCCTGCTCCGCCGAGAACATTGCTCTGCTTCCCTGCTCTGCTGTGCACGTCGCTCCGCTTTCATGCTCCATCGAGAACGTCGCTCTGCCTTCATGTTTTACCAAGAACGACGTGCGGTTGCCTGGCTCTGCTGGGGACATTCTGCCCAGGGGGCCGGGGCCGCCAAAGAAGATGGCTGTCTCGTGGCACTTCAGATGCCCGAGCACCTGCATCTCCGTTGTGGACAGCAGTGACATTTCGACACGTGCATTTGTTATTGTTTACGTTATATCTCCTCCCCGACCTGTCATTGGTTGTGGTGTCACGTGTGTCTGTATTGCATTCAGCTGTTAGTGGATATGAGGCTGATTATGTCAGCATATATATCGCGTGCCTCCGAACACTCGACGCGGATTATTAGATTAGGTATTGTTTCGAATAGGTGTAGTTATCGTCTGAGTCAAAGTCATAGTTATAGTCATGGTCTGTTAGATTAGTTTATACTCGCCCAAGATTATGCCTGTTTGCCGATCGTCTGACCTTTGCATGTTTTGGATTACGTTTTTGGATTACGATTTGGATTTGTCTGCCTATCTCTTTTTAAATAAAACTATTGTTCTTACTGCACTTGCATCCGCCTTATCTTCCGCTACGTCATGAAACGTGACAAGTTGCCTATATTTTATGTTTTATTTCATTTGAAGATCTAAAACTATTTAGTATGAGATATACACAAAAACAGAGGAAATCAGGATGATTTTTTCAAAGCACTCTACAGTAAGTGTAATGTACAGTGGTGCTTAAAAATTTGTGAACCCTTTAATAAATATGACCTAAACATCATCAGATTTTCACACAAGTCCTTGTATTATTGTATTATTATACTTGGTCATTTATTTATTGAGGAAAATGATTCAATATTACATGTCTGTGAGTGGCAAAAGCATGTGAACCTTTTCTTTCAGTATCTGGTTTTACCCCCAGTAAAAACTGCAACTAAAGGTTTCCAGTAATTGTTGATAAGTCATATCCGCTTGGAGGAATTTTAGCCCATTTCTCAGTACAGAACAGCTTCAACTCTGGGATGCTGGTGGGTTTCCTCATATGAATTGCTTGCTTCATGTCTTTCCACAGCATTTCTATTGAAAAAAGGTCAGGACATTGACTTGGTAATTTCAAAACATTAACTTTATTCTACCAACTTGTGTTCTTGGGGTCATTGTCTTGCTGTATGACCCACTTTCTCTGGAGATTCAGATCACAGACAGATGTCCTGACATTTTCCTTTAGAATGTGCTGGTGTTATTCAGAATTCATTGTTTCATCAATGATGGCAAATTGTCCAGGCCCAGTTGCAGCACAACAAGCCCAAACCATGATACTACCACCAGCATATGTCACAGATGGGATAAAGTTCTTATGCTGGAATGCAGTGTTTTCCTTTATCTAAACCAAAATGTCATTTTGGTCTCATCAATCCACAAATTTTTTTCATTAGCATTCTGGGTTGTCCACATGATCTTTAGCAAACTGGAGAGGGGCACCAAAGTTCTTTTTGGAGAGAAGTGGCTCTCTCCTTGCAACCCTGTCAAGCACACCATTGTTTTTCAGTGTTCTAAAAGGGGGGAGGGTCAATTTAATTTCCTCTCTTTGTACACAATCTGTCTGACTGTGAATTAGTGGAGTCCAAACTCTTTAGAGATGGTTTTACAACCTTTTCCAGCCTCAGGAGCGTCAACAACTCTTTTTCTGAGGTCCTCAAAAATCTCATTTGTTCATGCCATGCCACTTCCACAAACATGTGATGTGAATATCAGACTTTGATAGATCCCTGTTCTTTAATTAAAACAAGGCACTCACTCACACCCGATTGTCACACCATTAAATCACCTGACTCTAATTTCACCTTCAAATTAAACTGCTAATCTTAGTGGTTCACATACTTTTGGCACTCATATATGTAATATTGGATCATTTTTCCTCAATAAATATATAAATTAAAGTGTAAGATTATTTTTTTGTTCATAAATTTATTATGACCAGATTATCCTAATACTGTAGAGGAGAAACCTGAATTAGCTAGTCAGTTTATCGATGTGGGGCAAGAAGGATAGTTGGATGTCCATGGTTACAACAAGTGTCACAAGTCGTGACGGAGCGGATGAAGGAAGGAGGTAAGCGCACTTAAGAACGAGTGTAGTTTATTTACAAGAGGCAGGAAGACAAATCCAAAACGTAATCCAAAGGCGTAGTCAGAAAACAAGCGACAGTCAGGCGAACGGCACACAGGCATAAACTTGGGGCAAGGCAGATATCAACAACGTGGCACGGAAAACAGGGTCGAGAAACAAACATAAGCATAAACGTGAACTATGACTATGATCTGGGAGCAGATAACCCAGCGTGAACTATAACTAACAAGGAACTATATTTACTATGTTTAATTAACCGCGCTGTGTGTAGTACGGCGCGTAGTATATAAACCGGCATGAATTAACTTAAACAGAATTCAGCTGGGAGTAATACATACGTGGGGATACAACCTATGACAGACACGGGGCGGGGTCATGACGAACATAAACAAAACACACGTGCCCTCCCAGCCATTGACATAAATGAAAACAAAGAGCACATGTTCAAATGTCACAACACGCATGTGCAACCGCGCGAGAGCATGCTGCTTCAAGGGGGAACCATGACAGAGTCCCCCCCCAAAGGAGCGATGTCCTCCGTGGAGCAGGATAGGGGAGCGACACAAGGAGCGACGTCTTCCGCGGAGCATGGAGGCAGAGCGACGTCCCCAGCGAAGCAGGATGGCGGAGCGACAACCTCAGCCGAACAGGAAGGCGGAGCGACGACCTCAGCCGAGCAGGAAGGCCGAGCGACGTCCACAGCCGAGCAGGAAGGCCGAGAGACGTCCACAGCCGAGCAGGAAGGTCGAGCGGCGTCCTCAGCAGAGCAGGGAGGCTGAGCGGCGTCCCCAGCAGAGCAGGGAGGCTGAGCGGCGTCCCCAGCAGAGCAGGGAGGCTGAGCGGCGTCCCCAGCAGAGCAGGGAGGCTGAGCGGCGTCCCCAGCAGAGCAGGGAGGCTGAGCAGGCATCAAAAACGGGGAGGGAGGGTGGGAGCCGGTCTCAGCCCCGACCCCAGATTCCCCCTCCAGTCAACGTGACTTCTTTTTACTCTGAGCGATTACCAACGGGACGTGAGGCTTGGCTGTGACTGGGATGTCGTGAGCTTCAGACTGAGTCTGGACTTGGGCGTCGTGAGCTTGAGACTCAGTCTGGACTTGGGCGTCGTGAGCTTGAGACTGAGTCTGGACTTGGGCGTCGTGAGCTTGAGACTGAGTCTGGACCTGGACGCTGTGAGCTTGAGACTGAGTCTGGACTTGGGCGTCGTGGACTTGAGACTGTGTATGGACTTGGGCGTCGTGAGCTTGAGACTGAGTCTGGACTTGGTGAAGCTGGGTCAACAAGATGAGACATGATAAACAGAACGAATCATCCTTCAGTAGGCTTTGGGTCACCTAGGCTGGAAAAATAATGCTGACAGTCCGTCAAAAACTCATCTGGGTAAAAGTAGCCATCATACGGCTCCGGCATGTCCACGGAATACCTCTGTGCGAAGCTCATGGAATCCAAGGCGGGAATCTTGGGCGTGCGGTTTTGGGTTCGGCGTCCTCGCCGATCTCGTACTACCTCCATGATCAAGGCGGTTAATTCTGTCACAAGTCATGATGGAGCGGATGAAGGAAGTAAGCGCACTAACGAACGAGTGTAGTTTATTTACAAGAGGCAGGAAGACAAATCCAAAACGTAATCCAAAGGCGTAGTCAGAAAACAAGCGACAGTCAGGCGAACGGCAAACAGACATAAACTTGGGGCAAGGCAGATATCAACAACGTGGCATGGAAAACAGGGTCGAGAAACAAACATAAGCATAAACGTGAACTATGACTATGATCTGGGAGCGGATAACCCAGCGTGAACTATAACTAACAAGGAACTATGTTTACTATGTTTAATATGTTTAATTAACCGCGCTGTGTGTAGTACGGTGCGTAGTATATAAACCGGCATGAATTAACTTAAACAGAATTCAGCTGGGAGTAATACAGACTCACGTGGGGATACAACCTATGACAGACACGGGGCGGGGTCATGACGAACATAAACAAAACACACGTGCCCTCCCAGCCATTGACAGAAACGAAAACAAAGAGCACATGTTCAAATGTCACAACACACATGCGCAACCGCGCGAGAGCATGCTGCTTCAAGGGGGAACCGTGACAACAAGCTTATATGCAGCAACAGATGATGAGAATTAAGAGTTGTTCAGAATGATCACAAGATCTTGGGGGATGCATTTCAGGGGATGTACAGCAGATCAGTTTTTACAGCAGATCGGGATTACATCTCAGCTGATGAGCTGCCATCCATGACTAGATGTCTGCATTTCTCATTAGATTCAAATAATAAGCAAACATTTCTGAGTGTTTACCGTTTGTTTTCTCCTACTGTGTTTGTACCTTGGACTCTTTATTCCATCTGTTGATCCTTCACCGCCTGCTTATACACTTTTGCTACGTTGTTGAATAAAGCCACACATGGATCCTCACTCTGAAGAGTTTGTTACAGTAATAGAAGGTAAATTATTTACACTCATAGTTTCCTATGTCACCCAGATGAAGATGGGTTCCCTTTTGAGTCTGGCTCCTCTCAAGGTTTCTTCCTCATGTCATCACAGGGAGTTTTTCCTCTGGCTTGCTCATTAAGGTCAAATTTATCAATTTAAATTTATATCTGGATTTTTTTTATATTTATCTACAGTGGATGAAATAAGTATTGGACACATCAACATTTGTTTCAGTAAATATATTTCCAATAAGGTTATTCACATGAAATTTTCACCAGACATCAGTATCAACTCAAGAAATCTGGAAATATAAAGAATTCACAAAATTAAAGTACATAAATAAAGTAACATGTAATAAAATGGAATGAAACAGGAAAAAAGTATCGAACACGCTACAAAAAAGCACTTCTCCAAGGCAAGGTAAGGCAAGGAACCAGCTGAAATCCATAAATAATTATACCCCTTATTTGTGCAAATTAATATCCGCTGGGTAAGTAAATTGATAGTCTAAAAAAGCGTCTTGTTACCAAGTAATAACACGAGAAACATTGTTACACAAGAAACATCTCATGATAGGTAAAAGCAACACAAAGTTTAATAATAAAGAGAACTTAAACAGATCCTGGTCATTGCAAACATAATGTGCATGTGCCTCTCTCTCCCACTGATTAGCCAAATCACTGCCAGGTGTGCATACTCACAGCCTGGCTTCTCCCTCTTCCTCATCACACAGACCTATAAGAGAAATTAAGAAACTTCATGAGTGGTCAAATCAACAATTTAGTATATTCTTAAAAGGAAGTTATGCACTGATGAACTGGAAGGTCATGGACTAAACATGAACTAAAGTGAATTATAGAATAATTCTTTCTTTGTTAGAACACTCTGGAGGAGGTAGGCTTATTATTGTCAAAGTCTACAATCAAAAGGCACCTTCATGAATGTAAATATGGTTTACCTCAAGATACAACACACTGGTAACGATCAACAACAGAAAGGTCATGTAACCAAGTGGTAAATGGTCTGATTATTGCCTAAGTTGTAGCGATGTTAGGTACAAGTGAAGAGGCTAGGCGTGCGCACATACTACGCAATATTCTGTGAGAAGTGCAGGAAAGAAGTCCGCTCTTGTTTGCTTGGTAGATTTCACACCATCCTGCGGTAAGTGTAATAGTTCATATTTTGGTATTTTGGTTAAATACCACTTCTGGATGCATGTTTTCTTAGTTTATGGCAACAAAGTATCATATTAAGAGAGTTATATCGTGTGTAATGTCTGCGATGGTATGATTCATTACCATGTGGTGCAAGGCTATTTATTTATTTATTTTCCTTTGCTAGTTATGCTTCAATTTAAATTGTGTTCTTATGTGATTTGTTACTTTCTGTTGTTTTGGTAAATGGCACACTTATGGAGCGCTTTTATCCAAAGCGCTTTACACTGTGTCTCATTCAACCAATTCACACACACACACACACACACACACACACACACACACACACACACACACACACTCACTCCAATGGTAGCAGAGCTGCCATGCAAGGTGCTAACTTGCCATAGGGAGCAACTTGGGGTTCAGTGTCTTGCCAAGGACACTTCAGCATGTGGAGTCAACTGGGAATCAAACCGCCAACCCTACGATTAGTGGACAACCCGCTCTACCACCTGCGCCACAGCCGCCCCGCCCCGTTTTATACAGTGTTCATCCAAAATGTTGGGAGTTTCAACTCCTGGGAATTGAAGGTATTGTGTGGCGGCTCATAATTTTGTGAGTGTTATTTCATTTTTATTTGTTTCAACCAATGTAAGTGGGCAAGATGAAGAATATATTCATTTGTTTTTTTTTTCTTTTATAAAATTAGCCCCACTGCCGTATTGTCAGATGTAAAACTTGGTAGCAACACTATCGTCAAATATCAGATCAATTGCAGAATAAATGTAAACCTAAAGAACCCTTTAAATGTGTTCCTGGTGGTAAATCTAAATCCACAGTCAGATAAGACTTTGCTAAAAAAAATAAAATAATTAAAGCCTGACCAGTTCAGATGCAAGATTAACTTGAACCAGAATGATGGGAAGAGAAGAGTATGGAGATGGAAAGGAAGAGCTCATGATCCAAAGCATACCACATAATCTATAAAACATGTGGAGGAAGTGTTATGGCATGGGTGTATGTATGGCTGCCAGTGGAATTGGGTCACTGGTGTTTATTGATGTGACTGCTGATAGAAGTAGCAGGATGAATTCTGAAGTGTATAGAGCTAACTTTCTGCTCAGATTCAGTCAAATGCTGCAAAACTGATATGACGGCACTTCACAGTACAGATGGATAATGACTCAACGTACTGCAAAAGCAACCCAAGAGCTTCTTAGGGCAAATAAATTAAATGTTCTTAAATGTCTGAGTTCCACCCAATTTAGCATGTGTTTTACTTACTGAAGACAAAAACGGAAGACAGAAAGACCCACAAATAACAGTAGAGGCCTGGCAAAGCATTTAAAGGAAGGAAACTCAGCATTTGATGTCCTTAGGTTTCAGACTTCAGGCAGTCACCCACTGCAAAATATTTGCATCCAAGTATTACAAATAATCCTAATGTTTATGATTGTTAGTTTGTCCTATTACTTTTAAGCTTGTGAAAATGGAGGGACTCTGTAAACCTGGCTGTAAATGGTTAATGCAATATATTTGTTAAAGTGCACCTATTATGGTTTTTAAAATATTACCTTTCAAGTAGTGTGTTATTTAGCTGTTTGTGAATGTAAAAAGTCTGCAAAGTATAAAAATTCAAAGAGCACGACAGTTATTGACTCCCAAAGAAGGAACCGTCTTACTTCCTGTACTAACCTATGTAGGTTTCTAAGAAAAAGCTCTGCCTCTGGTCTTCATTGGCTGCTCACTGATAGCGGTAGACCAATCACAACAGTCTGGGACATCTGACCAATCGGAGCAGAATATGTTCTCTGAAAGGAGCAGTTTGGAATGAATCCTTTAGTACGGATTATTTAATGAGTCGTTTTTGACACTGGGGGGAAAAATGGGTAATGCTGCAGCTTAAATTATGAGCACTTCACCTAAAAGGATAACCAATTCACATACAAAATCATAGCTGGAGCACAGTGTAGATAACCTCTTAACAGCTGTAGCCTTGCATAGAAGCCAGAGCATTTATAAATGAGCACACAACCTGCTATGAGTACTTCCCAAAACGTGCTGGATAAATGTCCGGCAGATGCGAACCTGGAGTCTACCAAAGGCTCTGACTTTCTTTATCTAATAATTTCTTATTATAACCAAATGCCAAGGACCCAGTATGCACTGGTGTCAGAGTCTCTGTGACAACAAAGAGGGCATTGTTCTGCCTCTCCTTGTGACCTCCTCAATACCCAGGATCACCCACCACCTCACAACCTTTTCTCTGCAAAGGTTTACGTACACTCATTGTTGAAAGTATTCCCATTTAAAGCTACTAATATGTTCAGTTTAGGTTACAGCCTTACTAATGGAGGTGAACTCTATCTTGGCAAAAGGTACCTGTAATAGGTATAGGCCTCCGAAGTGTTTTAAGGATTACACATAGATTGTTTTCACAATACGAAAAATTAAATCAGGTTTAATTGTCAAGTTATCAGTTTATGAGGACTGGATATTACCCATTCATGATGTTGTGCATAGCCACTGATTTAAAAGTAATTACTTTAAATGAGTGGGGATATTTTCATGTTCCCCTTGAATGAGCCCATCCCTGCATTCTCCATTTCACAGTTCATGTCATTGGATCAGATCAATATTCTATCATGGCAATTGAGTTCTGGCAATACTTTTTTTTTAAAATTTCTTTTAGTTAATTGTTATTTTTTTCAATTGCTGTAATTGTGTCTCTTTGAAAAACAGCAAGGCTTATGGAAGGAGTTGTGGCACTTGGCAGACTGGAGACAGTGGGCCAAGTGAACAATAGTCAGTTACCCCATCACCTCATGCAACACCGATTACATTCTCTTAAAAATAAAACAGTTGGCTGTTAGTGTTCTTATGCATTATTAGATATGCATGTTTTGCATAGTTCACTCTAAAAACATCAAATCAAAAAATGTAACAAAATTTGCTTGGTTCTTCTGCACTAAGCTCATCACCAATGTCTGTATGCCCAATTATCAAGGCAATTCATCAAAAGGAGAGTGCAAAGTACACTCTGGCTGTTTGAAAATTTGTGAACCATTCACAATTTTCTACATTTCTGCATAAATATGACATAAAACATGATTGGATTTTCACACAAGTCCTAAAACTAGATAAAGAGAACGCAATTAAACAAATGAGAGAAATTTTTATATATTTATTTCTTGAGGAAAATTATCCAATATTACATAACTGAGTGGCAGAAGTATGTAAACCTTTGCTTTCAGTATCTGGTGTGACTCCCTTATGCAGCAGTAAATGCAACTAAGTGCACATCGGCTTGCAGGAAATTTATCGCCTTCCTCAGTACAGAACAGCTTCAGCTCTTGGATGTTGGTGGGCTTCCTCAAATGAACTGTTTGCTTCAGGTCCTTACACAACATTACCTTATTTTTTCTTTAACCATTCTTTGGTAGAATGACTTGTGTACTTATGGTCATTGGCTTGCTGCATGACACTTTCTCTTGAGATTCAGTTCATGAACAGATGTCCTGACATTTCCTTAAGAATTCATTGGTATCATTCAGAATTCATTGTTCCATCAATGATGGCAAGCTGTCCTTGCCCAGATGCAGCAAAACAGGCCCAAACCATGATACTGCCACCACCATGTTTCACAGATGGGGTAAGGTTCTTATGCTGGAATGCAGTGTTTTCCTTTCTTACATAACGCTTCTTATTTAAACCAAAAAGTTCTATTTTGGTCTCCTCCATGCACAAAATATTTTCCATTAGCCTTCTGTCTTGTTCACATAGGCAGAAATTTTCTTTTTGTAGAGTAGTGATTTTCTCCTTGTAACCCTGCCATGCACTCCATTGTTCAGTTTTCTCCTGATGGTGGACTCATGGACATTAGTCAATGTGAGAGAGGCCTTTAATTGCTTAAAAGTGAATCTGGGTACCTTTGTGTCCAAGACATTTCATGTCTTGCTCTTGGAGTGATCTTTGTTAATCGTCCACTTCTGGGTAGGGTAACAATAGTCTTTTTTTTTTGTAATTAACACTTTTATTGATTCACAAGTGAACACCAAGAGACAAACAATATATATAATTAATCAAATTTTTAACATAAATCCACACTATAACCCCTCCCCTACCGAGCCAAAAATATACCTGGCAGCTGAACAGAAACTCCAGCGAGTAGCTCCCCAATCCTGCTGTCTCTGGCGGAAGTTTGACGTCATACCTTTTTTAATTTTCAAGTTTCATTTCTGCTGAGCATTTCTGCTAAACATTTCTAATGACCATTTCTGCTGAGTATTTCTACTGAACATTTCTTTTTTGTAATCAACACTTTTATTGATTCACAAGTTAACACCAAGAGACAAACAACATATATAATGAATCAAACTTTTAACATAAATCCACACTATAATCCACACCACTCTCATAAAGGTCACCGAGTGTATTAATCCCCCTCGTGATCCACTCTGACCAACAAAAAGGGGACTTATTAATACGTAGTTTGGGGTTTAGCCATAGGCTCGAGGCAACATTGAGATAAATATCAGAACCAAACACTCTAGACACTCTTGTCCACCCTGAGAGCAGATGTAAAATAACGGGGTGTGATTTAACTTCTCTGGTGAGATTAATGGAAAGACTTTGCAGTGGCAAAATTGGGGCAAGAACTTCTTGTTCAATGCAGAACCAGGGAGGGGCTCTCTCAGGTGAAAGTGACCAATGAGCCAAATGTCTGAGACCATACGCATAATAATAAAACAGAATCTTGGGTAGCCCACCCTTGTCAATCGGTCTATGTAACTTATTAAAATTTAACCTGGGACGCTTACCATTCCAAATAAAAGACTTTGCTATACTCTCAATTTGCTTGAAATAAGAAAGAGGGACATCTATAAGGAGAGATTGTAGCAGGTCATTGAATTTTGAAATACAACTCATTTTAATAACATTAACCTTCCCGATCATAGATAAATGTAAAGAAGACTACCTGTCTACATCACTCGAAAACCGTTTTATTAACGGGTCAACATTAACACTAACTGAATCTGCCAATTTTTTGGGAAATAAAATACCCAAATACTTAATGCCCTGTTTGGGCCACTGGAAGGCACCAGGCTGAAAGGCCGTTACTGGACAGTACGCTGTCAGAGCCAAAACTTCAGATTTAGACCAGTTGACTTTGAATCCTGAGAATTTAGAAAAGGAATTAATAATTCTGTGGAGGCAAGGCATAGATCTAGTAGGGTCAGAGACGAATAATAAAATATCATCTGCATAAAGCAAAAGCTTATACGGCACACCTCCTGCCACCACCCCTGGAAAATCATTCTCCTTTCTAATCGCAGCTGCTAATGGTTCTGGACGATAACTTTTACACTCACTTGGATCTTTGTCTTTTTTAAGAATCAGACTGATTCGGGCTTGTGTCAATGTTGGAGGACGCTTTCCATTCTTTAATGATTCTGTATAAACTTCTAACAGAAGTGGAGCCAGTTCTGTAGCATAGGATTTGAAAACTCAGCGGCAAAGCCATCTGGCCCTGGAGACTTGCCTGTAGGCAGGGCCTTGATTACCTCGCCAAGCTCCTCCAGGGTTCTCAGAATCAAGAGAATTTTTTTGCTCCGTCGTCAATTTCGGGAGTTCTAATGGTTCCACAAAGTTTATAATACCTTCATCGGTAGACAAAGACATTGAACTATAGAGATTCAAGTAAAATTCTTTAAAAGCATTATTGGTATCAATGGCCGAAGTAAAAATTTCACCACTAACAAACTTCACTGCGGGTATGGTAGAAAGGGCCTCCCTCTGTTTTATATATCTAGCCAAAAGTTTTCCTGCTTTGTCCCCCGACTCAAAGTATGACTGTCTCGCCCTGAACAACCAAAACTCCACAACAAAATAGTATTATATCTATATTTCAATCTGGTCAATTCTCTGAGACCATCAGACGACATTCGGCGCTTCAGCTCTGCATCTGCACTTTTAATATGTCCTTCCAACTCCACAAGATCTCATGCTTTGGATTTTTTAATGAATGAGGCATACTGTATGATCCGACCCCTAAGAACCGCCTTAAGTGCCTCCCACGCCATGCCCACAGAGGATACTGAGGACCAGTTGGTCTCCATATAAAAATCAAGTTCCGTCTTTAACATTTGTCGAAAATCAGGATTTTGTAGAAGGGATACATTAAAGCGCCAACTAAATGATTTCTTCTTCTCCGTTTGTCTCTAAACTCACCAGGGCGTGATCTGAGACTAGGATGTTTCCGATTGAACAATCAGCAACAAATGAAATGAGTGATTTAGATATCAAAAAAAAAATCTATTCTAGAATAAATCTTATGGACTGAAGAAAAAATGTATAGTCCCTACCAGATGGGTTCAAAAGTCCCTAAATATCTGCAAGACCAAGATTTTTACACATCCTGTGAAGCGTCACTGTTGCTCTAGGGGGCTTACCCACTTTTGCATCAAGGACTGAGTCCATCAAAAGATTAAAGTCTCCTCCCAATATTATATCATGTGGGGTGCCAACAGATTGCAACATCCCCTCTAGATCTATAAAAAAAAAGCCCTGATCATCAGTATTGGGTGCATAAATATTAGCCAAAATAAGACTTTGCCCCAGAATTCCCCCGCGACAACTCTGCCATCGGATTGCACGATTCTGCCTCACAAAATTGTGAGTCAAAGTTACATAACAAAAAATATTTTCTAAAATAAAATAAACCCCAACCAATAAGCAGAGTAAACACACATAATGTATAGACTAGTTCACAGAACTGCCTCAACGGTGTTCCTTTACAAAACAAAATTCCAGCCGATATAGAGCCATTCAATTTCCTCACACAGACAAACGAATAATCAGCGAGCCGGCTGTTATGAAAGAATGACGTCATTATTCCAACGTCCCGTGGAAATACTCCACAATTCGGACTTCAGCCAACAGGAGGCACAAGCGCAAGGAACGAGCAGTGTTATTCAACAAAAGAAGCCCCGCCGCTAGGCGGAGCTAGCACAAAAGGAAAAAAAAACGCATCCCAGTTCCCCTGATGGTCAAGAGTCAATTCACTTGGAGGCCGCATAATTCTGGGGTCGTCTGTTGTATCTATTATTAATTTGGGCTGGAACTTCATTGTAAAAGTGATCTTCCGTCCATGCCAAAGTTTCTTTAAGGAAGTGATATTTCACAAAACAATATTTCTATCCATTCGGCGCCAACGCAAAAAGAAATAAAAAACGGCAGCCATTTTCCTCCGAAATTCAGAGTACGCACAGCGAGTCGACCCACTCACAAAAGAAACATCCAACGCGTTATTCATCCAATGATTCGATAAAAGACATTGCCTGATTGGGACACGTAAATACTTTGCTGCCGTCTTTGGTGTTTGTTCTCAGTCTGGCCGGAAACATCAGTGCAAAAGTGATCTTACGTTGGTGCAAGACTTTCTTGCATTCCTTGAACCGATCACGTTTCTCTCTTGTCGAGTTCGCAAAGTCAACAAGAAAATATTGTGATTCTTCCAAGAGAGCCTTCCTTTGCTCCTCGCCTGGCGCAACATGAGATCTTTATCGGATGATCTCAGAAATCTAGCCAGGATTCGCGGCCTGTCTCCCTCGCCGGATCTTCGAGCCGGGACTCTTTGGGCCCGCTTGAGTTCTAATTTATGGCCTGTTATGTCGAGCAGACTCGGGGAAAAGCTCGTCCAGAAATTTCACCATATCTCTGCCTTCTTCATGCTAAGGAACTCCAATAATCCGCAAATTATTCCTTCGGCTTCGATTTTCCAAATCTTCCAATCTTTCAAATATTTTTTCCAAGTCTCTCTTGGTCGCGGGCGGATTAGCGGATAATGCCCTTTCTGAAGACTCCAGATACTCGATTCGTTTCTCCGCATCCGCCACTCTTGTAACTAACTCTGAGAATTTTATTTCTATCGCGGTAACCGAACGGTGTATTACAGCGAAATCTTCCAAGTCAGCAACAACCTTCGTCAACATCCCCGACATGTTGGACATGTTGCCATGTTTACCTCAAACAGCAAAAGTGTAACCGGGTATATCGAATTTCACCAGATTATATCATGAAAATAATTAGAAAAGTTAGCAAAGTGCGCAAAGCTGTCTTTCACACGTCTTCCCTTCGCATGGCGTCACGTGACCCCTGGGTAACAATAGTCTTGAATTTCCTCTAATTGTACACATTTTGTTTGAATGTGGAATGGTGGTGTCCAAACACTTGACCTTTTGAATGCCTGATGAGCATCAACAACTCTTTTTCCGAGGTCCTCAAAAATCTCCCTTGTTTGTGCCATTATACACTTCTACAAACTATGCTGTGAAGATCAGACTTTGATAGATCTCCATTTCTTTAAAGAAAACAAGTGGCCATTCACACCTGATTGTTAGCCCATTGATTGAAAACACCTGACTCTAATTTCAACTTCAAATTAACTGCTAATCCTCGAGGTTCACATACTTTTGTCACTCACAAATATGTAATATTGTAACATTTTCCTCTATAATAATCAAGTATAATATTTATTTGTCTTATTTGTTTAATTGGGTTATCTTGGTCTACTTTTAGGACTTGTGTGAAAATCTGATGTTTTAGGTTGTCATGATTTACCCTCGAGCTAGCGCTGTAGCATGTAATGTGCTCCAAGACCCGAAGCGCGAGCTCAATGCGTTTGAAGCGAATGCACGCTTTTGGGTCTTAAGTGACATTGACTTGTTTACTTTCTACATATGTTTTTGTTATGGTTTTGTCCTGTCACCACCCCTGTATTGTCATTGGTTGTTTCCTGTAGGTGTGTCACCACTGTTCTCAGCTGTCTTTTGTTTCAACCCTGATTAAGTTTGTCATTTAAACCCCTCGTGTTTCTTTGCACTTTGTGCAATATTGATTGTTATCTCCTTACCAAGCAGTTGTTTCTTTTTTCTTGTTTTTGATTCATGTTTACTGACCTTGTTTCTGATTCTAGCCTTGCCCAGTTTATGCCTGTTTGTAGATCGCCTGAACCATTACTTGTTATTTCGACCATGGTATTGTCTCATGATTTGGATTTGCCTGCCTGACCGTCTCAAATAAAAGTCTTTAACTGCACTTGCATCCGTCCTCACCTTCATAACGTTTAATACGTGACCGAATACTATGACTCACCATGGATGAAGCAGGAAGACGGAGGAGATGTCACGCTAAGGAAATCAAGCAAACCCTCCCAGCTTTGGATTCGATCCTGTTTCCTCAGTGGACTTTCGTAGATCTCTCAGATCGGTATAATGTTTTTTTTGGCTATCCTGATTATTTTCTGGTTGTCTGCCAGATCTGTTTCTCAAGCCTAGCAGACCCCAAGCCCAGCGAGAAGCAATGGATAAGGTTCATGTTCTCCCGGTTTTTTGTCTCAGCCCGCCAGCGGGTGCAGCGTTTAGCAGCCATGGGATCCAGGGGACTGGAGAATGTAACTCAATCTGTGGGACTATTTGTGATGGTGTTCAGCAGTCCAGAATCCAGGGCCGTCTTGGAGGATTTGTTGGGGGAGGCCTGCCTCACAAACAACTACCAGGCTGTTCACCACTTATTATAAGTGAGCAAACTTTTCTCATCCCCAGAGTTCAACGAGGTGACCTCTCAAGCCAAGTTTCTGTTCAAGGTCGAAGAGGTGACCTCCCAAGACTGTCTGAGGTTGTCGAGGTGATCTCCCAAAATTTATATTTGTGGCACATGCACAGTTAGTTTTTATTTTTTATTTTTTTTAGGTTTTATTAGGACAAAATTTTTACTCGGTACAAAGTTCACTTCCACTGCCTTAATGATTTTCTGGCTTTCATCCCAGCTCAATACTCATTCTCCCTCCTGCAATACCAGTTTTGGCATACATAAAAATGTCTAAATGCTAATTTAGATAATTTCAGGCATGAGGAGAACTTGGATGGTCGTGATGTCGGTTTCAGGTGTGAGCAGGTCCCGGTTGGTTGTGATGTCAGCTAAATTAGCTAATGCTGTAGGATGATACTGCTGTGCAGAAAAACAAACGATTCTTCTATCTCAGTCCATACTTAGAATATGGCTTGATTAGAAAGTGTTCCATGTTTTTGATTATGCTTTGTTAATGTACCCTATATATTTCGGATATGCTTGTTAATATATATTCTATATATTTCCCCCTTTGGGACATACTAAATTCCACCTATCGTCAGAAGAGTAATCTCACAATCCAGTCCCTTCATGTTACAATAACTAATGATCTCTGTATGATCACGTAGACATCTGTCAATGACCAAATCCTGAAACCACTCTTTTATGGGGTACAGAACCAAACATCTTCCTCCACCACAGACTAGGAATGAGTAAAAGACTCTGTCTCTTTCATCTGATTTGGATGACTCACTTTGCACCCCAAGCAGAGTTCTTTCAGCTTTTTGCTCATCAGATGTTCCAGAAGGACCACGACAGTCGCTTTTATAATCTTGAAACCGTCAGACAGAATGCAGGTGTCTGTCATCAACACCAGCATAGACAGTGGCCCCAGCTAAAGTTCCTGTGGTGCCATATGAAGTTGTAAGGAAACGCAATTTGTGATATCCTAATTCTTTGCAGAAATGATCTAATCAACTGTTTTCACATGTTTGTTGGAGGGGTTCCAGGGCTGTTGCGTTGTCATCAGGCAGACATAGATTCCTGAGACATCGTGTGTATTTGACAAATATAACACCTTCCACCCGTTGAAAAATGAGGGTGGTCTTAAGAGGTGGTCTCCAGACTTGGTAACACCCTTCACAGGATTAAACATTAGCGTATTTACAACATCTTCATATTCATAAAGACATTTTGTCAAACAAACTTTTTTTTCTTGGAGCAAAAGCCAACTCCTCCTCTTTCAACAGATCCTCTTATCGGTTTAATACACGCCAGTCTTCTAGAAGCATTAGGAGTTCTTGGAGCAGCCATTGTAACAGTTGCAGATTGTCTTCAGTGTTTTAACTACAGTGTCTTAAACCCATATTTAAACGGCGTTAACTGCACGTACTCTAAACTCATTAACATAAACAAGGCATTAGCAAACCCCACACCCCCTCACCCAGGAAGCATATGGTTCCTATCTCACACAGACCGTCAACTGCCAGGATGTTCACACGTACAGATTATAAGGTTAAACAAAACATGAGATTCCTTTAAACAACACTTTAAAAATGTTTACCTCCTAAAGGGTCCTGTTTAGAAGTTAAGTAATACGCACAATTCTTTTAAAACACCATTTTAAAACACCATTTTTAAAATGTTTTTACATGCTAAAGGGGCTCTGTTTAGTAAAATATTTTTTCATTTGTCCGGACATATTGATTATGGTTTAATCATATATTTTCTAATAGCGTAGTTACACAAAACGAAATCCCCACACAGTAACACACACGTATAACCAATATTAACCATTTGATACACTTTTTCTTACATCAGACATATTTCACCTAAATCAAACTTACACTTCAAAATAAAACAATACCACAAAAGTTTTTTCAGAAACAATTATTCACTTATTCCACAAAAATATATACATTATGTGTGGATTAATACTGTGAGAAGCCAGTTTCACAACAATCTCATTAACATAAACATTTTTGGTGGGGGACAACCCCGACAATACACACCCAGACAGACAACTGCCAGTAGCACACACGTACAGATCAATAGGGTTACCCCCTCACCCCTGGTCATAAATAAGGTGCACATACTAAACAGCCAGCCATGGTACACAGAGAGTCATAAATCATCAATCAATTTGATTAACAATTTGACAGAAAGTGTATGATATATCTACTAGTGGCAGTACAGAAGAGCAAAATGACGATGTGAAGCAATGACGATGTGAAGGGTTGATTGGCAATTTATGGCACTATACATCGCAGTTGAGATATAAATGAGTGGCGCATCCTGCAATCAGTAGATGGTGACTTGGACTTAAGTTGGGCCCTGTTGTATGTTTTTTGTTTTTTTTTAAATATACACTCATTTCAAATCTGATGACTGCAACACACTCCAAAAAAGTTGGGACAGTTGACTATTTACCACTGTGTAACATCACCTTTTCTTTTAATGACCGTTATTAAGCATTCTGGCACTGAACAAACCAATTGGTTAAGTTTATCAAGCATACTTTTCCCCCATTCATCCATTACACATTTCTTCAGCTGCACAAATATACAGGGCCTTTGTTGCCTTATTTTACGCTTCATAAAGCGGCACACATTCTCAGTCGGAGACAGGTCAGTACTGTAGGCAGGCCATGCTAGCGCCCTCACTCTGCTTATGCAACCATGTAATTGTAATCTGGCCAGAATGGGGTTTGGCATTGTCCTGCTCTGGATGGCATTATATATTGCTCCAAAATGTGTACATATCTTTTTGACCGGATTCCTTGAATCTTTTAATTATATCGTACACTGTAGAAGGTTAAATGCTCAAAATCCTACCGATTTGTCTCTGGGGAATATTGTTCTCAAAGTGTTGGATTATTCGCTGACATGTCTGTTGGCAGATTGGTGAGTCTCGACTCAACCTTGCTCATGAAGGACTAGGCCTTTTTGGGTGGCTCCTTATATACTATGATTACATGATTGCCTCACATGTTTCACTATGTTTGACTATGTTATTAATTTAAACCTGGTGATTCTGTTGAAAGCTCTGCTCTTACTCCTAGGTGGAAATACTGTTAAGACTCAAGCCAAATCAGAGTGGATCTATGGCTCAAGGTATAAACTTGGCCAGTGCAACCTGTATGACCTGCATCACAGCAGATCCCTGCTGATGATGCTCATCTTTGTTAACAATTCCTACAAAATTTTGTGTTCAGACTTTATATCTTTAAGGTGTACATAACTGTCAAAGTGCACAACAAACTGAAAATTGTCCTGGAAAATATTTTTGTAAACCATAGAACACTATTCTCAATTTTGTATATGCGGATGTTGCATTAGCTATGACAGTATCTGGACTAAGAATTTTAATGTTTCTAAAGTGCTCGATTGTCCTAGACAAGAGGATTGGGATTTATATTATCGCTTTTTAGCTGTATATGTTTGTATTACTGTCATTTCCGGACTATAAGCCGCTACTTTTTTCACACGCTTTGAACACTGCGGCTTAAACAACGATGCGGCTAATTTATAGATTTTTACAGGCTAACGAGTTTCATGCCGCTAAAACATTTAGCCTCGTCACATCGGACAAATGAAATTACCCAACAGGTCACAGTGGACCAACTGTTCGAATTAAATCTAACGAGCTCACACTATATTCTTCAGATCAGTCGTTTTGCGCTTCATGCACACCCCATCATCAGGGAAAACACATGAAGAAATGCATATTGGTGACGTCATGTCCCCGTCTTGTCATGTGTTGTCGAGTCACATGTGTTTTGGTATTGCCTGCAGCTGTTAGCAGTTTGGCTGGTGTGTATATATACCGGGAGCCATGACACACACAACGTGGGTAATTAGATATAGTGTTAGAAGTAGATAGTGAATATAGTTAGAGGCTTTGTTCATGCCATGTGTCTTAGTTCTTGTTCATGTCTGAGTTCATGTCAAGGCTAGTTAGCTTATAGTATAGCTTAGCCTGTAGCCTAGTAGCTTGTAGCATAGCTTACAGCCTAGTTGCAGATAGTATAGCTTAGAGTTGTATAGACTTAGTTTAGAATATAGATGTAGAAGTGGTTTATAAAGTATAGACATAGTCTTTGTTTCATGTTTAGTTAGCTTAGTTCATTGAGTTGGTCATAGTTCTTGTATCTCTTGAGTCTGCTCTCCTCTGTTTCAATAAAAGCTCTCGTCCTAACTGCATTTGCATCTGCGGCTTATAGAGAAGTGCGGCCTATGTATGTACAAAATTGTTTTTCTTTTTAAAATTAGCAGGTGCGCTCAATGGTCCGAGAATTATGGTACCTATTGTATGTGCATGGTTTGGATTTCACTGCTTATACTGACATTATATATTGAGGATGATTGTGTCATGGGTGATCCAATTCAAGCAGTATTCAAGTAAAAATAAGGCCTCAGGAACCCCAACGAGGGAGAAGCCAAAGAAAGAATATGCTGCCATCATTAAGGATTTACCATTGTGTTAACACTTGCTAAAAAGGGGGGGGGGGACTGTTGGAGAATTTAGCTTCTCTTTCCTCACTGTTTTTATATGCTGATTCTATCAGTGATCATTCCTGTGCAGATTAGTCACTTATTGTTATAGGGAAAACCTGAAGTTTTTATTACCTATTAAAGAGATACTTGCTGTTTTTATATAATTATGAATACTCATCATTTTGTAACCTATGAGAAATTGTTTACAACTCCCTGTAAAAGTGTTACACCTCCTTTGATTGTGGGCTCACTTCTGTGGTATAGCTAAAGTGATAACTCAATAAAATTGCTGCATGAGACTTTAAACGATAGAGATAGAGGCGTGGCATGGCAGGTGTTCTCATGGTTTTAGTGGTGGCTGTTCCAGAGTATGAGGAGCTAGGACCAGAGATAAATCTAAAAACAACAGCTCAATCCACCCTGGGCCTTTATGGAGACCACCTCTCTCCATCCCAAAGCACAGACATTGCTAAATTGCAGGTGGAGCTCTAACTGGTCACACTAATCTTAGAGCAATACAGAGAGACAACCCCATGGGTGGTGGTACACAGATGCCCCTATCGTCTGCCTGAACACAAAAAAATATGATTCAGGATGAACTCAAGGCTATGCATGGGAGTAATCGAGGAGTCCCATAGTGACTGGAGCAGCCCTGTGGTTTTGGTACCCAAAGAAAATGGGATGGTCTGTTTTTGTGCACTGCAAAAATGCCTTTTTTGGAATAAGCAAGACACACTTATATCTACTTAAAGTGTACTAAAATCAAGCAAAAAAAGTAAAAAAAAAAAAATTGGGTAAGCAAAACCTACTCGATAAGACTTCTTAAGATAAGTATCTAGTCACTAAAAATGCTTATTTGATCTTAAAACTAGACAAAAATGACAATTTAAGCAAGTTGTGCTCATTACAAGCTTTTGCTTGAGCTGACTAAGAATTTATCCCTTAATCTAAGGTTAATAATTAGACCAACAATAAGACAATTTCTTCAAACAGCATAATGAAAATAAGTGACTATGTCTTAAATTAAGGCACCAGAAGTAGAGATGCATGAATAAAAAAATTCTCAGCAGATACCAAAACTGATTATTCAGAGTAATATTCGCCAATACCGATCGTTTTGCCTTTTATGCCTTATTTTAAATTAAGAAGAATTAATTACACAATTCTGAAAGAAATGCAAATTAAAACTTTACTCTCTCCATATCAACAAGTTGTTTCACAGTACCTGGTCTCATAAACAGAAAACGCATTACTCAAATTAACATCAACACATTAACTAAATTCTGAAGATTAAAGTAAGCTTCCTTAACTTATTGAATGTTATTAATTCATATTAACAGAAGTAATTGACTGAATTCTTAAACCTCCTGTTAGGCTCACATTCGCTCACAACAAACAAAAGCATTTCATCATTGAACATCAAACGGGTAATACTATTATATTATATATATATACTTTTTTGTCAACTCCGCTTCATTCAAATCATACAATGGTGTACTGGTGCTATAATGCAACTTGAGCAGCGTCGCAAAAAATAAAATTAGACATGACGCTGAAACTACCGCTTCATTGCTCAGCATCCTGAGTAAAACCACTCATTTGTTAAAATGCACACTGAAAAAAATGCACTGCTTCTACTCTGCTACAATGTGCAATGTAAAATTGTAGCAGTGCAGAGCTTACAAACTGCAGTTTTGTCATAATTCCACACAAGAAACATCATCTTTACACACAGCACGAATTCAATGTGTTTTCCTGTCCTCTTTTGATTGACCGGATATAATCGGCTCTGATCATCGGATGTTTTTAAAGTATCAGCCAATGTGAAAATTTGCCTTTATTGGTGTCACATTTCAAAGTACAGACTGAAGCAAGCGCAGATTCTTAAACATTTAATAACAAACACATGAAACACTCTACAACCAGGAAACAAAACACTGTGGCAAAGACAAAATACGGCAGCATAGACAAAGGTATAGTGAGACGATAATATGAGACAGAGTGTATTGCAACGTGTGACTATATACAAAAGTGCTAATTACCAGGAACGTGAATCAAGTACAGGTGGTCATGTGACAATGAAGCAGTGGCTGTTGGGAACTGTAGTTCAGAGTTCCCTCCTTGATACCAGCCCAGTTAACAGGCTCCCACTTGTACCTGGACTCCTCCATGTCCTCCTCCTTTTGGTGTAGCGTAGCGTAGTTCTCCGCGAACATAGGTGGCAGAGTGAAGCCCAGGTATTTCATGGTGAATCTGCTGCTTCTGAGTTTTATGTCTCACGTTCTGTCACGTTTCAAAGTGCAGATGGAAGTAAGTGCAGATTCTTAAACATTTAATAATAAACAAACATACGAACAAAACACTGTCTATGCTGCTGTATTTTGTCTTTGCCACAAAGGTATACTGAGACGATAACGTGAGACAAAGAGTGCATTGCAACCTGTGACTATATACAAAAGTGCTAATTACCAGGAAAGTGAATCCGGTGCAGGTGGTCATGTGACAATGAAGCAGAGGCTGTTGGGAACTGTAGTTCGGAGTTCCCTCCTTGATGCATGACAATCGGCCGATACCAAATATTGGCCGATACATCGGTGCATCTTTAACCAGTAGCATTGTTATTTTTAGCTTTTTTTATTGAAACACGGAAAAAGTCTACAACATAGTGTCAGGGATAGTAGAAGGCGGTGAATGCAAGTGCAGATTTTTTTTTTATAAAGTGCAAAACAACCAACCAAAACTGTGAAAACAAGAACCATAAACGTAACAATGGACACAAGACAAAAACATGCAGACTATGAGAGCGGCTGTAGGACACATGATACCACATGAACATGACAACAACAAAAGCTTGACAATTAGATGCTGAAAAACTAGAGGTGCATCCCAAATCGTGTACTTATGAACGATTCTATGCCATTTTGTAGTATAATTAGTGTGATTAGTATATTCACACTTAAACACTCCCAAAAAACAAGAAAAAGTTCCCGGATGATGCACTCGTTCAACCGAAAAAGGAAGTGTGGAATGATGAATACTTCATGCACTCAACAGTCGCAGCTTTCCTTACATAGTGGATGGGGTGGGGCTATATCAGGCACAGATATAAAAAAAATAAAATAAAGGTGTTTGCATTGCCATAGCCACAACCACAACTTTACTATGTGTGAGTGATCAGTGAGACGTGATTATGGTCATGTGACATGCTGGAGCTGATGGGTTCAGTGTGGATTTCATGCTTGACAAGAATATTTTTGTTTTTACACAAGAAAATAAGACCCATTTCACCAGAAAAAAGGCTTTTTTTACTTTCTTGAAATTCCTTTTTTGCAGTGCATGGGATACTGGCAGATCCCCTTGACTCCAATATATTGCAAAAAAATGGCATTTTCCATTTCATTTGGGTTACACCAATTCGTGACCCTTCCTTTTTGATTGTTCGGGGCCCCTGCGACGTTCCAATGACTCATGGACAGAATCCTCCGTCAACATGCTGTTTCTGCCGCTGTCTATTTAGATTACATTTTTATCTACAATAATGATTGACAGTGGCACATGTAGCACCTGAGGGCTTCTCTGAGATTGCTGAGGAGGGCAGGACTCACTGCGAACCCAAAGGAGTGTGCGATTGGGTGGGTGGAAGGACAGAATCTTGGCTGCCACTTGGGTCATGGGCAGGTGCATCTCCAAATTGATTAGACAGCAGCGATTGAGGCCTGCCTGAGACCAAAAAGGATGTGAGACAGTTTATTGGGCTGGCTGGCTATTATCAGTGCCTAATTATTCAGATGCCTCCAGCCCGCTGACTGATCTCACTAAAAAGGGAGCGACAGATTCAATCCACTGGACGGAGCCATGCCAGCAGTCAGTTAAGAGCTGCACTCTGTGGTGGCTTCTCCTTACTTCTGTCTCCATTTTGTTTTACAGAAGGATGTCAGATAGGGGGTTGGGGACTGTGTTGTCCCATGTGGTGGAGGGGGAGAGGTGCCTCATGCTGTATATCAGCACTGTTATAAGCAGAGGAGGTGACATGAATTATGGATGCAGCTTAAATGCAGTGATGTTAAACTACATCACCAAATGTATGTGGACACCTGATTACTGAACATCCCATTCCAAAACCATGGGTGTTAATATGAAGTTGGTCCCCCTTTTGCTGCTATAACAGTATCCACTCTTTTGAGAAGACTTTACACTTGATTTTGAATTGTGGCTTTATTACTCTCTTTTTTTTTATTTTATCAACTTTTTACTTGCATACAAAGTACATGCACATACAGTACTCTATGCATGTGTAATGAGTCATCTTTTCACCCCATTAAATAGAGCTACCTTTGTACAGCCCAGCCATGCTGTTGTGTCTGATACATGTTTTGATTATTTTGTTTGAATGGTGGGACTTTTTCAAACACTACATTGATTAAATATGTTATTAGACATGCACTCAAACCATAAAGTCTTCAATTATTCAAAGAATTTATCAATAATCTCTATTCATTACTGTATGAATTTATTTGTGTCGGTGAAATGTTCCCATTATTCCATATAGATGAAAGCAACTGAGTTGTAAGTGTTTAAATAACTAAATAAAAAGACATAGTCAAAGCATTAAACAAATGAAATTAAAAAAATTTTAATAAAAAGAAATATGGTCAAAGCATTGCTGCCTCTCAGCTCCACAATCCACGGTTTGATAGTGCTCTTATGTTTTCTCCATATTCGTGTCGGTTTCCTCTGGGTTACTTTGGGTTCTCCAATTTTCCCCCACTGATGTAAGCATGAATGAAGTGGAGTGAAGAGGATGATAAGGCAAATTATGATAAATGATGATGAGGATTGTGTTTAAACTCTGCAACTGACTTTTATCTCAGGTGATGAGAAAGAAACTGATGTGGATGATTCTGGTAACCTAAGTAATAAATAATTTCCCATTTTAAATTTATAATTCTTTAACATTTGGCAGGAATGTTGTTTTTCCATTAGTGCAATAGGTTGCAAATGTAAAAGTAGTTGGATCTTGGAAACTGTATGCGACCTTTTTCTTTTATGGGGGTAATTAGATTTTAATATGTTTATTCTGGTTTGGATATGTGCAAAAGAGAAACATAGTTCAGTTTAGGAAAGTCTGCAATTTTCATTACTATATAATATATTAAAAAAATATCTGGGTTACACATGTAACCCTGTTTCCTGAGACAGCTCCAAGCTGTGGGAAGTGTTGTGGATAAAATCAACCTTTCTAGACAAGTCAAAAAACTTCTAAGACAGAGAGTTTAGTAGATGTCAAACGTAATCAACTTTATTGGAAACCAACAAAGTGTGACTGTCTGCAGAGAGTCCAACTTGTACATACACAAACATGTCTTTATATACTTCCCAAAACAGTAAACCTAATTCCTAGGTGTGGCATTCAATGTTTCTTTTTAGAACTGACCAATCTCCACTGCTTTTACTAATTATTCATGTCCATAGGATACCTTATCTTTGTGCCGCATGCGCAGCCAGTTGTATATTCTTTAAAAGTTTTACCAGACCTGGGTTTGTTTACCCTGACACATCCTATAACCGCATCTTGGTACCTTTTTGTTGATTCTTATCTTTTCTTTTGTCACTGATTTACAATCTTAAGAGGCTCTGTTTTAGAAAGCCAGTTCTGGAATATGTCCAAATTACTACCATAAAGTGAAGTTGCAATTAGATAAACACAAGGCTCTGGTTTTACTACCACAGAGTAAGTCTGCTTTAGACAAAACCCAAAACCTCTAATCCACACATTTAGAGGTGAAACTGAGTTTAAACAAACACAGGTTCACACATTACACACTTAGAAGACGACCTGTTGGAAGTATCTTATAGTTTTAGATTTGCCACAGAAAGTAATTAGGTCCACTGTTTAGTAAGACACAGAATTCTTCTAACTCAATCCACACTCAGAATATTTCTTGATAAACCATTATTCTATGGAGTTAGATTATGCTTCTAACTATTGATTATACATATAGATTATGCTTTTTAACCCATACAGATTATTTGATTATACCTTAAGGAGTAATTATAAATGCAGGTTACATATTGAACACACCTCATCAACACATCCAGAAGTGAGTTATACACATTGATTACAAGTACTAGCTAATTTTATACATATTTTTGATATATTTTCTATATATTTCCCCCCTCTGGGGCTTACTAAGCCCCACCTAGCTTGAGAGAGTAATCACACAATCCAGTCGTATCATTTATACTAACTAGTGATCAATGTATGATCACATCAGCCATCTTCCAATGACCAAATCCTGGAACTACTCTCTCAGGAGATCAGAACCAAACATCTCCTCTCCCATTGACTAGAAAGGAGTAAAAGATTCTGCCTCCCTTTCCCTAACCATAAGAATTAAGACAGTGTTTGTAAGCATGAACATACATTTTCACAGCACTTGCCCGTGGTTGTCACAATTATGTAGAGTACATAGTTAATTAAGCACATATAGCTGATACAAGTATAGACTAATAAACATACATACAAAACAATTTTCTCAGTTTGATTACATTCATAACTCAGACATTGATTACCGTGTCCCATAATCACATGTGATTATATTGTAATAGAAAACGTAAAAATCCAAAAATAGAAAAATAGAAAAAAACTAAAACTCCATCACACCCTTCTCCAGGGGATGTATCCAGAATGATTATCTTCGACCCAGATACTTTACGTATCGTCGAGAGTCTGCCTTTCTGGGGAGAGGTCACCAGTACTTACACCCAGGGCATTGGCTCATCATCTTCTTCGTCCTCACTGGAGGACCTGCAATCTCTTCCATACTGTTGCACTTGATTAAACACCGATTCAGGCGTATTGGTCACAAGATCAAAACGCCTTTGTGAATGTTCATTGTCCGTATTCGAGTCATAGCCCACAATTGTCCCAGTCACAATTGGCATTTGTTTAACAGCGGCCTTGACCATAACAGATTTCAGTACAGGTAACACACAGCAAAACAGTATTCCAACTATCAGTATACCTATCACAAGAATTATTCCCATCCTTGTAAACCATGACCCCCATTGTCCAAACATAGATTCAAACCAATCCCAAGTATGTGCATCTTTACCTGCATTCTCAGTGACTTCCTGTCTCAAGTTTTTTAGTTTATTCATCGCTTCAGTGAAAGTCCCCTCAGGAGCAGTGTTGTTGGGAATAAACATGCAACACTGATCCCCAAATAATACACAAACACCACCTTTTTCTGCTAGAAGCCAATTTAATGCCTGTCTATTCTGCCACGTCATTTTACTTGTGGCATCCAACTGCTCCCCTAAGGCTGACAATGAATTGTCAGTGTAGTTAATGAACCTTTGCTGATTATAGTAAATATAGTTAATCCATTCCGCATTTTTATTTGGAGTTATGCAAACGAGAATGGACTCAAATCCTGACTTAACCTCATCTCTGGCCTTGTATTTGTTTGGAATGCCCCTTGGTTGTCCGATAGTCTATATACACCTTGGGATCTGTCTGATATGCCCTTTTTGATCTATGATTGTTCTTTGCATTCCCTTGAATTACCTGTTCAGCGTCCCAGTTTGTCATTGTGACTTCCTGAATCATACGGACTTATATTCCCACAGTACATATTCCCATCCATTCTTTTGGTAGTGTGGCTCTCAACCGTCGACCTCCACAAAGCCAAAAGAAATCAGCTATTGCTATTGTTTGTTCTGTATGCGGGAATATTAGAGGGAATGTCAAATTTTGGTTGGCGCATTTTGATGTTCTCATTACCTTTAGGTTTTTATCCACTGTTGCTGTGGCCTGATACACACTATTTTACTTTTAATATCATTTCTCAAACACTTTAAAAATAAAACATAGAACAAGAAACTAAAGAGAGACAAAAGAAAATAAAAGAACAAAAGGTAGAAAATAATTTATCCCAACTGAGCAAGCCACTGAGTGACGGTGTAAGAAAACTCCTAAGATGTTTTTGAAGAAACCTTGAGAGGAACCCGACTCAGAAGGAAACCCACCCATCTGGGTAAATTGTGAAGTAACAGATAATGAAAATGAGAAGTATGTAGGCCTTAGGCACCGTAGCCCAGAAGATTTGGGCTCATCCAGAGGCAGAAGGGATCTGGTCTCAATATCTCCATAATTCGTGGGGCTCGCAAAAAGAGAGAGAGGGAGAAAAAATTAGGATGTGAGGTAGATAAATCTAGTAGGGTAAGCTTGAGTAAACAAATATTTTTAAGCCTAGATTTAAACACTGAGACTGTGTCTGAGTCCCGAACACTAATAGAAGACTGTTCCATAACTGTGGGGCTCTATAAGCGAGGCTCTTCCCCTGCAGTAACTTCACTATTCTAGGTAATATCAAATAGCCTGCATCTTTTTGACTGAGTACTCGACAATAAACCAGAAGGTCGCTTAGATATTGTGGTGCAACCGTGTAGTCTTTAAGTTAATAATAAAACTTAATCGAAATATTACCGGGACCAATGAGTGTGGATAAGATCGGTGATATGGTTATCTTCTCTAGTAAACCTAGCAGCTGCTCTGACTAACATTTATTTATATCCTACTGGAACCCAGACGTAAGCATACAGTAACTAACTAGAGGTACGATGCATGAACCGTTCTGCACATGTAGTGACAATAGTTCTTACTTAGAAATATTTCTGAGAGAAAGAAGCTACCTGTAATATACTACATGCACAAAAAGCTGGAGTCAATAATCACTCCGAGGTTTTAACTGCTGTACAGATGAAACAGAAACCACCAGGTTACTGTGTAGTCAGGAAATTACTTCTAGCTACATGGGCCTAATAAAAGTATTTCTGTTTACGAATTAAGTAAAGGAATTATTAACACAACACTAATGTCATTTACACAATCCTCCACTTACTAAGCTTCTTCTGCCCTGGCTGAAACATACAGCGTGTATCACAGCATAACAGTGGAGTAACCATGTACGAATAATTTTCCTAGGGGTAACAATAAAGTAAAAGCAGCGGGCCTAAAACAAACCGGACCAAAAGTACCCAGTGCGAGGAAAACACCTTATACTACAATTGATACCGGTCAGATAACCTGAGCCAGAGAACTGTTCCCTTAACCACATTTTCTAACTACAAGGAGAATAGTGTATCTATGGTATCGAAAGCTGCACTAGGTCTAGTAACACAAGCAGCGACAACCCTGATCAGAGTCAGAAGAAGGTCATTACTACTTTAACTAGTGCTGTCTCTGTCTGTGATGAGTCAAACCTGACTGATAATTCATGAATGTTTCCTTCAAGTAGACATAACTTTACTACCTTTAATCTTTGGATGAAGGGAGATGATATTGTTATAATTGATAATTGAGACGGTCAAGGTGTTTTTTACAATGTTTAATAACATTTTGAATTTAGGACATAGCCAGTGTTAGGATTTCTATATTTAAAAGTCTAATTACTCTGGACAAACGTTTAAACAAACAGTGGGTAAGATAGTAGGGTTGAATAGCTGAGAGATTAGTGTAGTAGGTGGGCTCTATAAGCGACAAAACCTCTAAACATTATCCGTATTCCACATTGTCACTATTTTTTTAAACTGACGTTTAATTTAAGCTTACACTCATATTTTCATTTTATAAATGAAAAATTTCATAAAACCTCACTGCTATGAAATGATTGTTTTTTCCTCTGAAGTGTTTTATCCTAGTTAGTTGTGCTACCGTGTTGAAGAGAATCTGGAATTTTTTGGTTGTCTCCTATTAAGGTGAAAGTAATCTTTTAGCACGACAAGATTTCCTATATTGCAGTAGGCTCTCCTTCCAGCTGTCTGAAATATAACCATGGTTTGGCCATTTACTCTAATTTCTATTTCTGTTTTAAGAGTAGGATCATTATACCAGGTGCTTTTTTTTTAATTTTCTTTTGGTGGACCACTCTATCTAGTGTCAAGGAGTGTTACTCCAAACTTTCTCTGGTCGAGACTACTGGATCAGGCCTGATCCAAAACAACTATGTCTCTGGTAGTTATTTATGAAGCTCAGTGCAGTAGCTGATGTGAATGTGTTTCGCGTAGCGAGGCGAGGTGGAGATATTATAACCATACGGTTAGAAGAGATAAGATGGTGGTCTGAGATAACTTCAATGTAATTCAATTTTCTATACGTAGTCCGTATGTTAGTATGAGGTCAAGAGTGTGACCACCACTATGAGTAGGCCGATCAGTTGATTAACCCTACTGAATCTAAGATGGACGACCGCTGTTCTCAGGGCCTCCAGGTTACAAAAAACATTAAAATCTCCGACGTTAATGCTTTATTTACAGACACAACCAGGTTTGATACAAAGTCTGCAAATTCACTAAGAAATTCAGTATAAGGCCCTGGGGTCTGTAAATAATTAGAGGAATGACTTATTTTTTGGCTATGGGATTTACACTGGTAAAAGAATTCAAAAATTAAACTTATACTATATTTTTGTGTGGCGACTAATTTTCACTATGGATAAGACCAACACCTCCTCCTCTACCATTGAACAGGCTGATGTACATAACTGTACCCAGGAGGACTGCTTATTTAATGCTATTACTCGTTTGGTTAACCCAAGCTTAAACACTAAATTACATTCCTGGTCAGTAATATGTGTTGACAATAAACCTTAGACTAAAGCTAACTTTAATACCTAGCTCAGACAAAAACTGGCTGTGCATTCAATATATTTAATTTTATGTTAATAGGTTCTGAAGGTTACAATTTCTATTTATGTGTATAGCTGGGAAACAACACAGTCTCAATATATTTATTACTGGTACTATAAATGAACATTATTAAACTGACTGTTTGTCAGAAATTACTTCGGTAGAGAGTCACTTGGAGTGAACGCCTTGGAGATGTTCTCGGACAGCAGTTCCGCTCAACGCTGCTGGGGTCAGGCCATCGGGCCAAACAGCCTAGGGCGCTCCCAAACAACCAGTTATTAACAAACACTAGATTCTGCTCATTACACCAAGAACTAACCATCATTTAAAGCGAAGTCTACTGAACTTTTCTGCTCACGTCTGAATGTGGGAAGAGGTCCAGAGACAATGATCCTCGCTGTGGGTGATCTGCCTCGCACCGTCTCGATCAGGCTGGTGAAGTCCCTCTTCAGAACCTCCGTCTGCCGTAGCCTGATGTGGTTCGTCGGCGTGCAGCACAACCGCTCAATGCGCCGTCCTTCAGGATCCTGGATACCTGCACAGCGACATCAAGAACACGAGCACCAGAAAAACAGTGTGTGTGCACCTTACCTTTGGATGAAGCTACACGGACGTTCCGCACGATGGAGTCTCCGACGATCACGGCTTTCTTAAGAACATCTGGCTGCCAGAAAGAGTCTTCATCTAGATGCCACATTATGGTACAAATGCCTTGAAATTTTCCCACATCATGGCTTCCCCATGACTTGTTAAAACACTCATATTCTAATGCGTAGTCAATCTGATAGTGTACAGGAGTTTCTCTTTTTTTTTAGGTCCACTCGTATGTCTAGACTTTGACACCCTATTCCCCATTGCGATGAGTTATAATATACTCTGTAATCTGGATTACCCAGGAACGCTAAACATTCTGCAGGACAGTAGGGTCTGAGCTTTGGACGCAAGTTACAGAAATCCTTATTATATTTGGAACATTGTCTATAATCATATGGGTTAGGTACCACCATAAGTTTTTTTAACGGTGATGGTGAACATATTAGACAATTACTCATCTGGGACGCTTTTGCTGTATATACTGCCCATTTATACCACTCATTTCCTTGAGCTGTTTCCAGCAACCTTTCCTGTTTTCCACCCTCAGACCTCCTTTCCCTTAACTTCTGACCTCTCTGTCTCATATACCCTGATACAACATAACTCCGATTTAGGTTCTTTAAACGTTTTTGTTCCGTTTTCCTTACCATATTGATTGTCACATTTAGCTCTAGTTCAGTATTGATCTGAACCCTATTCAAGGTCAGAGTAGTTGATGGTGGAAAGGTTGTCATAGAAAAGATGTCTGTCTGAGCCTGGGTTGGTGAGAGGATTCCCCACTGGTACATCAGGATCATGTATATCATCAAGACCCTCCTCATTCTCCAGCTCATTCCTTGAGGAAGGATCATCTCCCTCTCCTGGCTGGAAATGTAGTGCATTACCTTTTTCTTCTTCTCCCAGTGCACCAGGCTTATCAAAGCAGTTCTCAGCAACTGGAACCTGCCCTCCTTCTGACGCTGTTGGTATGATCTCTGATTGTACTCCATCCCCTCCATCCTCAGAGCCAGCCGTGGGTTCTCCCTCACCATCATTTAGACCTCCCAGAGCGTCATGCCTTATCTCCCCTTTAGAGGTGACAGACACTGGATGGTCCTTTTGGATTATCTGGTCCTCCTCCTTCCTAGGTCTCGAACTAGGTGCTCTGGTACAGTGGTTCAGGTGATACCAGGTGGTGCTTCCTTCTACCTGTATTGCTGTCGGAGTTGCTCTTACTACTTGGTATGGTCCTTCTCTTCTGGGCTCATTCCACTTCCTCCTGAACACCCTTAGGTACACCCGGTCCCCAGGAACCACTGGACATGGAACCACAGTTTCTTCTTTTGGGCCTCTGTTTTTCTCCTGTGAACAGATAACTGTATGTATAGCAGTTAGTTGTTGCATATAAGCTTTTAACTCCATCTGCAATTGCTCCAGCGGAGGCCCTTCGTAAGGACCTCTTAAATATGGTACAGACATGGGCTGGCCCGTAAGCATCTCATGCAGTGTTAAATGCGTAATTCTGTTAGTTTGCATGCGATAGTTCATTAGTGCTAAAGGCAGAGCATCTACCCAATTTAGTTTAGTGTCAGCACAGATCTTATTAAGCTTAGCTTTGAGAGTACCATTTACCCTTTCCACCATCCCTTGTGACTGGGGATGATAGACACATCCCAATCTCTGTTTTATTCTTAGTTGTTGCAAAACTGTTTTCACTGTTTTCTGAACAAAAGCAGAGCCATTATCAGAACTAATTTGCGATGGTATGCCAAATCTGGGAATTACTTCCCTGGTCAAAAACTTAATCACTGTCCCTGCGGCTTGGTCTGCAGATGGAATTGCCTCCACCCATCTGCTGAATCTGTCTACTATCACTAGCATGTACCGTTTACCTTTCACACGTTTTATCATATCAACATAGTCCATCACAAGATGTTTGAATGGTCCTTCTGGTACCGGTATGTGCCCAATAGGTGTTGATGTTCCCCTTCTGACATTATTTGTAGCACAAATTTCACACTCAGACAAAAAATTGTCTACCATGGCCTGCAAATATGGAGACCAGTATCCTTGTTGTTTTATTTTCTTCATGATTTCTCCCTTTGCACAATGATCAAACCCATGAGCATCTGAAATCAGGATAGTAAGAAGTGCAGTTGGTGCAATCGTGTCCTTCATGTGAACGCCAAACCCCCTGTGTATCTCTAGCTGCCATACTGAATGTTCGTATGCATTTGCCTGTTGTTGTATGCGGACAATGTCCTCTACAGTGGGCTGAGGTTGAATAAGCACTGTTGGGGCCATTACTGCTACTTGGCAGCCTGAGGCCTTCCTTGCCTCCTTGTCTGCAGCGTTATTACCTTGTACAACGAAATCATTACCCTTTTTATGTGCCTGGCACTTGATGATTGCTAAGCGCTTCGGACGCATCATGGCAGTGATCAATTGACCTATTTGTTCTGCATGTTGTATGGGGGTTCCGTCACTTTTTACAAACCCTCTCTGTTTCCACACTGCTCCAAACAGATGGCATACACCATGAGCATAAGCAGAGTCTGTATATATATTAGCAATTTGGCCCTCAGCTAACTGACATGCAGTAGTGAGGGCTTTTAGCTCAGCCAGTTGAGCAGAGCATGGCTGATTACAGTGCTGGGTTACCAGCGGCAAAAATTCTTCCTCATTTTTCTTTACAACTGCGTACCCAGCGTGCATGCCGGTGTGATCTCTAAAACAAGAACCATCAACAAAGTAGGATACATCTGCATCTAGTATAGCTGAAGACTCCAAATCAGGTCTGAGGTGAGTAAAAGCCAATGCTTCTGCAACACAGTCATGAGGTTTTCCTTCATATTCCAATGGAATCATATTAGCTGGATTGACTGTAGTACAACGTTTAATAGTGATGTCAGGGCAAGTCAACAGAGTGGAATAGGTTACGCACCGAGCCTGTGTTAAAACAAATCTCCCCTTGTCTAACAATTCTGCCACCTTGTGGTGGGTGTAAATGATCACGGGGCAAGTCCCTGTTGATAACAGGGGGGATAACCTTGTGCCACACTATCGAGCTTGATACTGTAATACGCAATGGGCTGTTTTTTTCTACCCTTACACGATTCCTGCATCAGAACTGCAGAAGCATACCCGTGGGCCCTATCAGCTACGTATAGATGAAAAGGTTTGGTGTAATCTGGGGTAGTTAGAGCAGGTGCAACCTGAAGTTCCCTTTTTAGTGATTCAAAAGCTAATAGCGCATCAGTGTCCCACTGTAAGGGATCGTGCAAATTCTGATGCTCGTCCTGTTTCAAGAGTGCTCTTAATGGACCTGTTTTTATTGCATAATAAGCTATCCAGTCTGAGCTAAAACCAGCCATGCCCAAAAAAGTCATCATCTGCCCTACAGTCTGAGGCAGTGGTGCCTTGCTTACACCTTCAAGCTGTGACGGGGAAATAGCCTTGGTCCTATATGCAATTAATCGTCCCAAGTACTCTACCTGAGATTGACAATACTGCAATTTAGATTTGGAGGCTTTATGTCCTCCCTGCGCCAGCTTAGTCGATACCTTGATAGAATCTCTGTGGCATTGTTCAAGTGATGAGGAACAATTTAATAAATCATCAACGTACATAAGGAGACAACTGTCCAAACAAAGATCATCAAGATCAGCTTTCAGTACCTGATTAAACACATGTGGTGAATGCCTAAATCCTTGAGGCATTCTAGTATATGTATACTGCTTACCAGCATACGTGAAGGCAAACAAGTGCCTACTTTTCTCGGCCAGTGGAACACTGAAGAAAGCTGAACAAAGATCAATTACTGTGAAATACTTAGCATCAGGAGGAACATTTGTCAGTAGCGTGTGTGGATTAGGAACCTCAGCTGGCCAGTCTTGTACTACTTCATTGACTGCTCTCAAATCATGTACTAGCCGCCATTTTGACTTATCTGATTTAGCTATGGGTAGAATTGGGGTGTTACAATAGCCAAATGTTTCAATTAATACTCCTGCCTGAATTAAGCCTTCGATGGTGTTTTTAATACCCTGTTCTGCTTCAGGGCGCAAGGGATATTGAGCTTTTCTTGGCCAGCGTGCTCCTGATTTTAACTATATTTTAACTGGACTGGCTGATTTCACTAGGCCAACATCTGTATCATGCTGAGACCACAGTTCAGTTGGAACCTGCCTTTCCATGTCTTTCAGCAACTCGGCTGATGCAGAGTGTACCATCTGAGATTCTGACATCTGTATTAGAGGATTATCACCAGTTACTACCTCTTGCGGAGTTCCTACCATTACAGTAGCACAGAGAATTTTAAGGAATGCCTTGTTTTCTTTTGATTGATAAATCAAAAGATTCTCTGTACTCTCCCATTCAGCTGCTTGTGCCTCCTTCATCATTGGCCCCAAATCCTTCGATTCCCACCCATTATTTACATAAAGTGTCACATGTGGTACTGAATTTGGAACCTGAAACCAATTTTTAGTGAATTCACATTCATCAATTTGCATAGCCGCCCCCTGTGGCCCTATTATGATGTATTGTGACATCAAAGGAACTTTGTATTCTTTTGTTCTGCTTAACCATTGTTGCTCCAAGTCCAGATCACAGATTGTATCATACATAATAGTGCAATGAAACGCGATTTCTGGTTTTCTAGCCTCAGGGATCTGAACCTCAATATACTTCCCCCACTTACCAAGACTTTTTTCTACATCCTCATCCAATTTCCCCAACCAATATACATTTGCTTTAGATTCTGAAAAAAACATTTGTGTTTTGATTCCCTTACTGTCTATGTATACTCCATCTGGGGAGCACTTAATTTGGAGATTTAATTTGCAAAGTGCATCCCTGCCTAATAGGTTAACAGGTGTGTGATCTGATACTAAAATTGGTATTTTTACCTTAGTGTTTTTTGTTTGTAGACAAACTGGAGCGGTCATTGGGATAAGCTGCGTGTGTCCCGAGAATCCTACAGTCTTAGCAAATCTGCCAGACATGGGGAGGTGAGAGGCATAATTTGGACTTACACATGTGTAAGTAGCTCCGGTGTCTATCATCATGGGTGTAATTCTGCCCTCAACATTAACCTGCAGCATAGGTTCTTGATCAGCATTAGTTGTTAGAAGAGGAAGCTGACCCTCCCCAATAGGATTCTCTGGGCACCTCTAGTAACCTGGATTTGGCCCTCCCCATGGATTAATTGGGCCATAGTGAGGTTCTCGAGTGGTCTGAATCTGACTCCCCTCCCCTCTACCCTCGGAAGGCTGAGGCCATGGATTGGTGGGGCAATGACTTCTTGCATGACCACTTTGGCCACATCCCCAGCATACTCCAGGAGGACCGGCCGTAGCTCTGCCCCTTCCTCTTTGTCCTCTTGGAGGTGGCCTTCTTTCCCAGTTCATATTGTTCGGATGCTGGTAAACATTAATGACAGGTGCAGGTTGCTGCTGAGGTGCGTATGGAGCTGCATGAGGGTTTGACTGAATAGCAGGTTGTGGAGATGTGTTCATGGGAGCCATCACAGCTGATGGTCCTGTCTCCTCCTTGTCCAGTACTGCAGGTTTTTTCTTGTTCTTTATCGTCAGTTCATTAAGCTGTAATAGTGCCAGTTTTCGTTGCAATTCTCTCTCCTGGGATTTCAATTTTTGCTCACTTTTTCTGTATTGTCCGATAGCATGAGCCACATAGTCGCAGAACTCCTTGTGTGATTTGGAGCAGAGGCCGACTACATCTTCAAGCCTGTTTTTTACAGGTGCTGGCATAGCATCTAGCACTGCCTCTCTGAACCATGGGGTTATCACAGGGTCTGGTTCAGGATCCTTCTCTGTCTCTTGCTTCCATCTTTTTAGCTGACGATGAATGTAAGTAATTGGGTTCTCAGCTTCTCCCAGCTGTTCCCCTTTTAAAAACTTGGGATTCACTTGTGAGGGATACTCAGTTCTTAGTGACTGCCACACATTCGGGCGGTGATGATCAAAGGAAACCCCATCAGCCTGGGTGGTATCTACAGCCCCTCTCGTGTGTGCTGGTACCAGAATTTCAGACATCTTTCCTTCCCCAAGAACTTTAGACAGAAGTGCCTTTATATCTCCTACAGCAAGCAGTCTGCCCATCGCTTCTTCTTCAAACACCGTAATCCACTTTCCCGCCCCCTCGTGGATATCAGGAAGGCGAGAGATTAGGCCATCAAGATCCTGTGTGGCCCAGGGCACATAATGAGCCTGTGCTCCCTTAATCAAAAGAGGAAATACGCCCGCCATCTTATTTGGGTCTGACTGATTTCGAGCTCTAAGTCTCCCCCTCTCTCCTCGTGACCAGGGCGTAAGGGGAGTTATATCACTTGGTCTAAGCAGTGTCCCAGATGGAGTAGTTTCGTCCTCAATATTTTCAAAATACAAGTTTCCCCCTACAACTCGTCTATGTTCTACATCTTGAACTTTACAAGGTTTTAATGAGGATCTTCATTATTCCATCTGATCTTCGTATATATTCTATTCCTCCTTCTGCCTTATCTAGTTTGGCTTCCTCTCTCACCTCCTCTAAATCTGTTTCATCCTCCCCAGTGCAATCTGATTCCTCTACACTTTCACATACATCCCTTTTTGTTAAACTACCACAACCTTTTTTAGATAGTCTCTTCTCACTATCCAATACTCTTCCTATTGGCTCTCCAGAGTCTATATCTATCTGTGAATATGCATCCATATATTTCTTCTTGCTTACCTTGCCCTGTCTTTCACCTTCTGAGTTTCTTCTTCTGTTCTCAGCCATACTTTTATGTTTCTCCATCATCTCTACATCCCCAGTTACCTGTACTGTCCCTGTTATCATTGGGTACAGACCTCCTGGTTTCAAAAAAGGGTTATGGGGCGCATCTACCTCACAAGGTGCAAACGGATTTGATGATCTAAACGGTGAATACGGAGGAGGCCTAAATTCCTCCCCTGTTTCTCTCCCCAACTTGTGCTGTTCTTTCCTTAGTTTTATGCTTTTCCACAAGTCTTCTCCTTCTTTTTTCAACAGTCTCAGGACCTCTTGCTCTTTTATGCGCTTTCGTTCTCTCTGCCTACTCTTGTCATTTACCTTATAATTTTTTATCAATGTTTCCATTTCTCCACACGGTGCCACGGCAAATGTTCCTTCTCTGGGCCACTTTGTTGTCAACAATTTGGTTCTTTTGTGCCACTTTTCTGAGATTCTGGCAATGTACTCCTTGCACAGAGGGTACTTAGACCCCAATACGTCTACAGGGGTGGGTGCCATTTTGCTCTACAGGGGTAGGTGCCATTTTTTCTTATTCCAAACTGTGTTTAAGCCTAGATTATTGATCCCCTTTTTTTTTTATTTTATTATTTTTTACTTGCTGGACAGTGCGTAACAGGACAAAGGCTACTGAAGATTTATAACGTAACTTAAATACTAACACTACAAAAGTATGTAGTATACATAAATTTTCCGCTACCAAAGGTACAAGAGTAAATCATATGTAACACTTGTCCTAAAAGCCAAAAAAACCCCAAAAAAACCCATATCTTACTCTCGGTACATTTGAAGAGTGAATTAGATATGTAACACTCAGTCTAGGTAACAAAATGTGAGTGTAGGCAAAATATGTAATAAACAAACTCAGTTAATGAAATCACAGCAGATCATGCATTTTCCAATAAAGGTTGTGTTTCCCCAGCTGGAACACACAGCCTACAAGAGGGTGAATGACCAAAATGCTTACACCTCCTATTTCTAGGAATATTTTTTATATATTACAGGCCTAGAGGTCCACAATGATTTACATAATGGGCAATCAGGAGGATGTCCAACGTATTTACAATGCCAAGTTCCTGGCTGCTCCAAGATTCCTTTTTATTTTTTCAGAGTAATTATGTTATCACTGCAAACGGTACAAATGATACAGTCCCCAGAACCAAAACAAAACCTTCAAAGCAGAAGTCTGTTACCCTTCTCACTTTGAGGATCACACACACACACATGCACGCACACACACACACAGTCCGCACGCAGATAGGAGCACACACACACACACACTGAGGCGTCCACTCACACTTGTCTCTAAAACTAATTTTCAGAGCTTATCAAACATGCATGTCTCCTTATGTATGGAGCTCATATTCATACACTGCTCAATTAAACATTCACACTTGTCTCCGAAACTAGTATTCAGAGCTCATCAAGTACACATCTCCTTATTTTATCGAGCTCATATACACACTTTATTCTAGTAATAATAGAGTGATATCTTCCTAATGTAAGGTTCCCGCAATGTTGCCCCTCACTCAAGAGGAATCTCGTTTGGCATGGACACCCTGAACTCCTTTCCAGCACTCACTAACCGGGGAGAGTCCAACAATCATACACAGCCACGGCACCTAACCCCACGACACCGCAATCCTTACCACAAGAGAGCGTCACTCAAAAACGAGCAGATCAGACACGCTGACTCATCAGAATTGGAGCGTTCTCCTGCTCGGATCAATGTGGAGTTTTACGATACCACGGTTCATTGTCAATTGATACAGACGCGCCCACGGAGAGCCGTGGATGGATCAGAGTCACGTGGCCAGCCAGTCAGAAACTCACTCAAGAAAAGAAGACAAACACTGTACAACCTCCAAACTAGGATCAATCACTCAATAAAATAATAATGTAAATTAAATGAAAATAAAAACAAGAGTCGACTCCATAAAAGAAAAAAAAGGAAAAACAAAAATTGCTTAAATCAACATTCAGCATTTATAGAACTCTCAAGCATCCATCCGCCTGTTATAACAGCATTCATCACTCATACCCAACATTCAGCAGATATAATGAACATATAGCAGAGACAATCAACATTCAGCGCAGATACAAAGCATAGCAAATATAAACAGCATTCAGCACATGTAACATAAAAACAGTACAGGACTAACACCCCAGAACATTTAAACATTGACAAACCAGACAAACACCCGTTTCCCACTTCAACACGCTTCTTGCGTGACCCCACCTGGGGTTATTGGGCCCAATGCGTTCACCTCACTTATGAACGTCTTATCTCTAAGTTCTCCCTAGAACTTTTACACAGTTCACCTCACTTATGAACTTATCACTACGTTCTCCCTAGAACGTCACATCAACTGCAGTATTACTCTAAGAAGCTTCACAACACATAACACACATCTGACCCTCTCGGCCCAGTGCACAGGGTGAGTAATGCGGCGCTGTTTCGGATCCTTTTACTAGTGCAGCAAATCCGCCAACTTTCTGTGGAACACTGTTAGGCCTTGAGTGTCAATTCCTTAATCCTCTGTATTCTATCTGACTCCATTTTTCACATAGACAATACAGGCTTGCAGACACACTGCTCAAGACAAAACACTACAACAGACACACACACACACACATATCTTTTGAGATCTAAAAAACTCTCTTTTCTAAATTTTGTTCATAATCTACAGGAGCTTTTGTAAGGGAAGAAGCACCGTCTCAGGCTGACCCATAGGAAAACCAGGCAAGTATTTATCCAAAAAAGCAGAAAACTGCTTACCTTATTTTTAGAGGCCTCTCTTGCTTGCTCCTGGCTTCTCCAGGGTCAGCCCCGCCAGAGAGTCTCCCTCTTTGCTCCTAGACAAATCACGTCGGGGTCACCAATTTGTTGTGGATAAAATCAACCTTTCTATCCTAAGTCAAAAAACTTCTAAGACAGAGAGTTTAGTAGATGTCAAACGTAATCAACTTTATTGGAAAACAACAAAGTGTGACTGTCTGCAGAGAGTCCAACTTGTACATACACAAAAATGTCTTCATATACTTCCCAAAACAGTAAACCTAATTCCTAGGTGTGGCATTAAATGTTTCTTTTTAGAACTGACCAATCTCCACTGCTGTTACTAATTATTCATGTCCATAGGATACCTTATCTTTGTGGCGCATGCGCAGCCAGTTGTATATTCTTTAAAAGTTTTACCAGACCTGGGTTTGTTTACCCTGACACATCCTATAACCGCATCTTGGTACCTTTTTGTTGATTCTTATCTTTTCTTTTGTCACTGATTTACAATCTTAAGAGGCTCTGTTTTAGAAAGCCAGTTCTAGAATATGTCCAAATTACTACCATAAAGTGAAGTTGCAATTAGATAAACACAAGGCTCTGGTTTTACTACCACAGAGTAAGTCTGTTTAGACAAAACCCAAAACCTCTAATCCACACATTTAGAGGTGAAACTGAGTTTAAACAAACACAGGTTCACACTTTACACACTTAGAAGACGACCTGTTGGAAGTATCTTATAGTTTTAGATTTGCCACAGAAAGTAATTAGGTCCACTGTTTAGTAAGACACAGAATTCTTCTAACTCAATCCACACTCAGAATATTTCTTGATAAACCATTATTCTATGGAGTTAGATTATGCTTCTAACTATTGATTATACATATAGATTATGCTTTTTAACCCATACAGATTATTTGATTATACCTTAAGGAGTAATTATAAATGCAGGTTACATATTGAACACACCTCATCAACACATCCAGAAGTGAGTTATACACATTGATTACAAGTACTAGCTAATTTTATACATATTTTTGATATATTTTCTATAGCAGCGCCCTCGCACGTGACTGGTATCTGAAGCTTATGTAACATCATGCCTATTTATAGGCCTGTCGAGATCAGGTGACGTGGCAATAAAGCACGTTGTGTGATATAAAAACGCCACCTGTGAACCATGCTGTCAGCCTCTATTATCTGAAACGAAGACGCAATTCACAGGCACGCCCCAGTATGACAAAGCTGGAATGTGGGCAACAGGATGTGTGCAGACATCCTGTTGAGGCAGGGGCTGGTAAGTGTTAAATCAGCCCTTTGGCCGTATATATTAGCTCTGAAAACCATATTCGAACTGGCCAATAAGGTGCTACTAGCATCAGACGTAGACAGACTTGGCAAACTCTCACTAGAAAAACAAACATATTTGACTTCTGCCACATGGCGTCCAGCTCCAGTGGTGTGGGAGGAGTGAGGGCAAACCACAGTGTGTTGTCTCCTCTGAGGCGAACACATCCACTTCGTCTTGGCCGAATCTGTGCCATATGGACTCCACCATTTGTGGATGGAGCCTCCAATCCTTGGGCCTCAGCCCCTGCCTCAACAGGATGTCTGGCCCCACATTCCAGTTGCCCAGAATGTACATTGCACTCACTGACAAAAACTTTCCCTCTGCCCTAAGAGAAGAATTAGTTGTGCCTGCCTGAACAGGGCGTGCAAACATAATCCTTCCTGGTGCTTGATATATGAAACCACCACTGTGTTGTCTGTCACAACTAACACATGGTGACCTCTCAATTGAGAAGAAAGGTTTTAAGTGCTGGAAATACTGCCCGCGTTTCTAGGTGATTTATATGCTGCTCCAGATGAGGGCCGCTCCAAAGACCATGAGCTGGACAGCCGTCTAAGACCGCGCCCCAGCCTGTGAGTGAGGTGTCTGTCATTACCATCTTGCAATAATGAGACACCCCTAGAATGTGACCTAAGGCTAGAAACCAGGGACAACTCCAAATTCTCCAAAGAATCACCAACAAGTGGGACACAATTGTGAAGTAGAACGAAATCTATTGGATATTTTTAGCAAAAAAAAACTGAAAAGTGGTGCGTGCAATATTATTCGGCTCCTTTACTTTCAGTGCAGCATACTCACTCCAGAAGTTCAGCGAGGATCTCTGAATGATCCAATATTGTCCTAAATGACTGATGGTGATAAATAGAATCCACCTGTGTGTAATCAAGTCTCTGTATAAATGCACCTGCTCTGTGATAGTCTCAGGGTTCTGTTGAAAGCGCAGAGAGCATCATGAAGACCAAGGAACACACCAGGCAGGTCCGTAATACTGTTGTGGAGAAGTTTAAAGCCGGATTTGGATACAAAAAGATTTCCCAAGCTTTAAACATCCCAAGGAGCACTATGCAAGCGATCATTTTGAAATGGAAGGAGTATCAGACCACTGCAAATCTACCAAGACCTGGCCGTCCCTCTAAACTTTCAGCTCAGACAAGGAGAAGACTGATCAGAGATGCAGCCAAGAGGCCCATGATCACTCTGGATGAACTGCAGAGAACTACAGCTGAGGTAGGAGAGTCTGTCCATAGGACAACAATCAGTCGTACACTGCACAAATCTGACCTTTATGGAAGAGTGGCAAGAAGAAAGCCATTTCTCAAAGATATCCATAAAAAGTCTCGTCTAAAGTTTGCCACAAGCCTTTTTATGGATATCTTGATTGTTGATTCTTCACAAAAAATTAAAATTTTACATCTTTATGTTTGAAGCCTGAAATGTGGCAAAAGGTTGAAAAGTTCAAGGGGGCCGGATACTTTCGCAAGGCACTGTATCTTGCTCAGTGTTGATAGGATTGACCCTACACATGTTGGCATTAGAAACGCCCTTATCGTAGTAGAATCCTTATAACCTCTAGAAAAGTTGAAGTTTCTCCAGTGCCTCTGCACTGGAGAAAGCATATTTTTGTTGAGGTTCAACCTGAGCCCGAAGCTCTTCATGCGGGCGAGAACAACTTCTCTATGTTGAATCACCAGTTCCCTGGATCATACTAGAATTAACCAGTCTTCCAGGTAGTTTAATATACCGATGCTCTGGAGTCGCAATGGAGCCAGAATGACATCCATGCACTTTGTGAAGGTGTGAGGGGATAAAGCTTGCCTGAAGGGAAGAAAATGATGTTGGTATGTGTTGCCTCCAAATGCAAACCTAAGGAACATCTTGTGACTGGGCATCTTGTGACTTTCTATATTTAAATGTGCATTATTTAGATCGATCATCACAAACCAATCCTCAGACTGAATCTGTGGAAAGATAAGTTTGAGCATAAGCATCTTGTACCTGTATGTCTGAAGAGTACAGTTCAGATGACCCAGATCTAAAATTGGCCGCATTCTCCCATCTTTTTTGTGGACCAGAAAATAACTAGGGTTTGGATTGGGCAGGTGTTTAGTTTGGCAGTGTACATTCAGCCAACAGACAGCACTATTGTAGGAAACGTAATGATATCCTTGCATAGTATTACTAAGATAAAGAACTTACAAACCTACCTAACTTACAAAGATGGTGAGTTCACTAAATGGTCAAAAAGCATGCATTAAATCTCCAGTTTCAATCTCTTGTCTCTTGGACATATTCTAGAAACACAATATGTAAATGTGGGATACAATAAAGGGACATAAGTGATAAGTTAGTGCCGGAGTGGCTAATCAGGAAAACCAGTAGAATTCTTGGTGGGCTGTGAGTTGGTGCCGCAATAAATGTAATGTTAGCATTATAATTTATTGCAGTGTATACGGCAGGCGGCTGTGCTCTCAGCCACATACTCACATACAAATGCACAGATTTACAGTTAGAGCAGGAAGTCCTCAATCAATATGGACAGCAAGAAAGGTGGAGTGGAAAAGGCCAGATTAAAGAAGAGAAAGGTGTTAGAGGAAGACATAAGTGAAAGTGCCAAGCTTACATACTTGTTTACAACATCAACAAGCCCAGATAATTGCGATGCAGCTGCTGAAACAAGTATCTATGGTGCACACAGTGTAGAACTGCATAATACACACTACTCTAGCAATGACTGTTGTGGAATCATTACAGTGCAAATAATATAAATGCAAATCACTTGCAAAGAAATAGTCACAGAAGGTGTCCTACTGCTTTAAATGATAAGGCTATAGCTTTATAGGTACAGTTACTAAGTAGCCGATCTTCCCTTCATCTTCAAGCTATGCTCAGTTTAGTGTTAAGTAATTTTAGCATCAAGGAATTTTCAAAGCATTGCAGAGATATTTATGAGTGACTTATATTTTTAGTGTCAGAATTCTTATAGGATGGCCTAATCCTAAAGATGTTAAAATGGCATGTGTTCATAAATCCTGCACTTTATATGTATGTATGTTTTCTATTTTAACTTGAGATTCATTAACCTAGTTTTGTTCACATATATTTATTTAGTTTGTGTTGTAGTTGGTGATTACTTTGCAACCTGTTTGAAAATTATATTGTCAAAAGAGACTGGATTTGGCATTGTGGACATCCCAAGTGAGTGTGTGGGCTGCATATAGAGACCAAATGCATGTCCCACTCAGATGACATTCTTGGGCTGAAAATCAGTCCCACTTCTGAACTACCAGTTAGTACCAGTTTGCCAGCCTACTGATGGTTTTTAACATTTTCTTACTGAAGAGGTTTACTTGAAGTGTAATTACTACTAAAGCCTGGTTTTCTATAAATAAATAAAAAAACATAAGCTATGCTGGCAGAAACCAAGCAGTGTTTCACTAGCTGTACTGCGGATGGAGCTCCAGATCACCACAAAAGGTTGTGTTAGGCTCCATCTATCTGTCTGTCTCTCTGTCCATGCGTTCATCCATCCATCCATCGGGAGTGTAACAATAACCAAAATTAAAATTCAATACGATTTCCTTTCGCGCTAGCATTGTAGTACACTGTGCGCTCTGAAGATCGAAGCTCAGGCACGCTTCCAGGTTTTTCAGTGACATTGACTCATATGCATCTCTTATGATTCTGTCCTGTCTCTGCTCCAGTACTGTCATTACTTTTTTCCCTAATGTGTCATTATTATATTCAGCTGTTCTGTGTTATCCCCTTGAATATGTTTAGTATTTAAACCCCTCGTGTCTCATTCAATGTGAAGAATTGCATGAGTGTTATCACCGTGCAAAGTCTTTGTTTCTCATGTTTTGTTTCATGATTTTGATCTTGTTTATAGTATAGCGTTCTTTGATTCTAGTCTAGCCTCGTTAATGTCTGTTTGCCGATCGCCTGACCCTTTGCATGTTTTGACCACACCGTGTTTCACAATTTGGATTTGTCTGCCTATCTCTCATCTAATAAAGCTCTTATCTGCACTTGCATTCATCCTAATGAACGTCACTATGCCAGGCTCAGCTTCAGACATCTTATGTCCCTGAGAATTAATTTTGTGATTACTTGAACCAGAATGAATAAACTGGAAAATGCCGTCTTAAAACAGAGTGTGTGCAGAGTCTGTGCCTATTTTATTATGCAGAGTGTTTTGAGATATATTGCTCCATACTCTGGCACATCATATTAAGAGCCTAATACTGAATAAAACGATATGTCTTATCATTACGGATTTACCTCAAGCACACAGACTGAAACCACATAAATACTGGATATGGACTATTACCTCAGGTTCTAAAAACTACAAAGCCCCTGTACTGATGTTAATGAATATTCAGAGGTTTGTATTATTCATGCAGGGGGTTGTGTTTCATGCTGAATGCTCTATTTTAGAGCTGCAACCCTTTGTGAGAACAGTAGAATTATGTTGCTTATGAGGCAGTTGCTCATATAGTTTTTCTCAATCATCAAATGAATATAATTTTCTAAACATTGTATGAAATATTCCAAATTCCAAGTAGTACATTTCTTTTTTTCATGCAGAATTCAAAAGGTTGAAACACATATTTGCAAATACTGAGTACATTTGTTTTCAGTTGTCCCAGAGATTCAGTATGTTTATAAAACTTTTTGATCATAATAGAGGACATTGTTGTCCTGTTGAACTTCTGATGGCAACAATGTATAATTTAAAAAAAATTCCCCTGACTTTTAGGGTTGAATATCTATGGTGGGGACCAGATGCAAACCTGAAAAGTTCACAAAAATAAGTGCACTATAGTAGCATTCTGCTGTAAAAATTTTGCATTTGAGACTCCACTGGTTACAGAGCTAAAGCTAGTAGAAATCTGGGGATAAGCCTACTTTATTCATGCATTTTGAGAAATAAACAGATGTAATATAAGCATATTATATTATATTATATTATATTATATTATATTATATTATATTATATTATATTATATTATATAAGCATATTGATTAGGGTTGGAGCTAAACTCTGCAGGACAGTGGACCTTGACGGCCAAATTTGTATACCATGTTGTGTTGGTATGGAGTACTGTTATTATGAATAGATTTGATCCAAATATGGAATTACAGTATTCAGTTGGGTGTTTTACAAAAACAGAGATGTGGTGTTGTTTTTCTTGTGATAAAAAGCAGTGAGTGACTTCTGAGCTGTAGTCACCTATATAGAATAAAATTTGTGCTAAAATTATTGAATGTAACTTTTAAAGAAACTAACAAAAATATACAATGAGAAAGAAGAAAACACTCTGACTTTAACATGGCCTTCAAATAAACAGCATTTTTTGTTAACAGTTTTGTAAGCTCCCTTGCTCTAATCATGGTTTATTGTTTACGATCTAATCATGGTTTAAGTGTTTACGCTTTCAAAGTTTTCGTTTATGCTCCGCTTAAGTTTACATTCGCCATTCTGACAGAACCATCTCGTGTGGGTGGGATTAACAGTGATTTACTCTCATTGGCTTGTGAGATTTAGATCGACAGCTCAAGTGTCCAGCTGAGGAAGAGGATGATGATGTTGATTATGTTGACGATGATGATGATATCAATGCTCCCTTCCACCCCTGAGAGCTCAAAAAACTGTTGTATGAGACTACCCAAAACCTCAAATATTAATTAGGAATTAATATACTGACTAAGTAATTAAGTAATCCTACTACAAAGTACAAACACTAATTATACAGAGAACCATATTCAGAATGCTCTCCAAAATTTACGCCATTGAAGTCTCTACTTCCAGGATAGGGAGCTGTTGATCCAAATCTCACTAGCCAATGAGAGTAAATTGCTGTTAAGCCCTGCTCAGACAAGAGGTTCGTGCCAGAATGGTGACTGTAAATTTTTTGAGCTTAAATGTAAACTTTGAAAGTGTACATGAAAATTCTTGCAGTGCATACATGAACCATGATTCACCATTTTTCAGTTTCAGAGTGTTTGTCTTCTTTCTCATTGTATCTTTTTGTTTATTTCTGGGAAAAGTTTAATGCTATATTCAATACTTTTGGCACAAATTTAATTTAATACACTTACTGGGTGTGAAAATTCACCTCAGATGGGACACCAATCCATCACAGGGTCCACCCTCATTCTCACACACACACACACACACACACACACACACACACACACACACTTTTGCTAGTGTCCCCCTTTGTTTTTTAACTTGCTATATTTTAAAATATGTGGTTCATGGTTTTGAGATCAGAACCCTAAATACAAATCTAGAAAATACACTTTTATGTAAAGTTAGTGATCACACAAATAAATGAGTTGATGAACTTTTATTTGATGCTTAACATGTCCAGCATAACTATTTAGATAACGTTCTAGTTAGGCTATGCTAGCATTAGTTTGCTTGCAATTGTCATTTAGCTTACACCAAAAGGTAGTTGCTTAATAAGTATTTAGCTATTTCAGTAGAACACTTTAGATGCACTTACGTACGCACTTACTTCTCGGCAAGGTCATGGCAGATGTCTGATTTTCTAAACCACTCTGAAGCATCTACTTTCCCCTGAGGATCAGGTCAGGTTCACGTTTGTTCTAATTTCCACAAAATATGCATTTTTAAGATTAGATAATTTTTTTTTTTTTTTACATTCTTTATGTTGGGTTCTGTACCTTCAAATTATATGTTTATAAGGCAACTCTTACTCGTATTAATTCCAAAACAATGAAAAAAAATAATTGGCCAAAAAGCACATTTATGAAATACACCATAAAAAATGTGGTGTTAATGTAAAAAAAAAAGAAAAAAGAAAGAATTTATATTCAAATACTTTTGCCATATTCCAAGCTCTACATAATATTTTCTCTACATGTGTGCTCAAATGAACCCTACGTGTTTTGTTATTCATCCAGGACTGGTTTACAGAAACTAGCATGTACATAGGCTATCTTCTCTGCATGTGATGTAGCTGTACCGTACGGGTGTAGGATAGTGAGTAAGTGGGAGGGTCAGTGTGTGCGTCTAATAAGGGCATGCTTTCCTCCATGAGCTTCCATTCTCACTTTTTACCTCCAAGTGTGTGCTCTGGACCGGAGGCACGTTTAAAATAGCGCTTCAAGAGGCTTCGGGGGAAAAACTTTCTCAGCAGATGTAAGTAGGCTACGTTACCTTCTTTTGTTTGTTTTATTTCCTTAGGTAGTGTTGATTCAGCGAAGTATTAGCCTACTTCTGGCTCCGGTATTTGTCTTGTCATTTATAATTGTGGATATTTATTCATTCTTCTGGCGCCTCGCATGATGTCGGCCTCCTGCGAATTAAACGAAAGTCCTCGATAAAGTCTTTTAGAGAAGACCAGATCACATGTATTCTCACTCGAGCTAAAATTCAGTGCAGCTGAATAGTGCGCAGCGTAATGCTTGTATAGTGCGTGTTCACTGTATAAATACTGTCACTTACTGTACACAGTCATGTGTAATCTAGGCAGCAAATTCCTTGGGCAATAACCCTACATGTTCAGAGCACGGAATCACACTGCGAGCACACATGTTCGCGCGATATTTATTTAGGAGTTTATTTTAGCCTAGTCAACATAAACCGTAGGCTGAACATTCCACACTGTCCCGTTGGTAAGTGATGTGATACCTTCCTGCGCACTAATCAGCGAAGTGTTAAGAGACGTTCGTCTGATCCTCACGTGATCCATGGGCAACGTCCCAAACCACATACTACCGCACTAAATAGCAAGTCAAAATAGTACCTCCGTATGGCAACCCAACTAGTACTGTAGTATGCTGTTTGGGACACAGCCACGAGATGTATTTATTAATGGAATATGTGACCTCACATCTGAGAGGGATACACAGCTGAGTTGTATCAAGCTCAAGTTCAAAATACAGGTAAACCGATGATGGTATCCGGTTAAACGGAAAAACTTCAGGATACACACACACTCCCACACACACACACACACACACACACACACACACACACACACACACACACACACACACACACACACACACAGACTTAACTGATTACTAATTGATTTAATTTTGTTATTAATTTGAATATAATGTGGGAAAAGGGTGGATTCTACATTATCAGTGATAAAGTAAATATAAAGTTATATGAAAAAATTAGTACATCCCATGCAAATTATTATTATTATTATTATTATTATTATTATTATTATTATTATTAATAATATAGCAATAATAATATTTACTCATGTTTATGTATTTATTATTATTATTATTATTATTATTATTATTATTATTATTATTGTTTGTATTTTTTATTTTTTACATATTTGAACAAGCAAACATTTCATCATCTTCGAAACAGAGCCTATTAATAAAGTTGATGTACTTGATGAAAACCACAAGTACAAATACCATTTTCAATCATTTATTAAACAGAAATATCCATAAATGTGATAATACTTCTGTGGAAAAAGTATGTACACCATTGGCCCCAGAAGCTAGTAGCAGAAATAACGTCTTGTCAGTGATTTGCATAATTATCCATGAGGCTTGCTGGAAATTTTGTCCACTCTTCCATGCAATATTCTTTCAGTTACGAGATGTTTGGGGATTTTCTTGCCTGTACTGCTTGTTTCAAATCCCCGCAAAACATTTAAATGGGATTTAAAAATGGGCTTTGACTAGGCCATTCCATAATCCTCCATTTCTACTTTTTGAGCAATTCCTTGGTGGATTTGCTAGTGTGATAGTGGTCTTTATCATGTTGAAAGGTCCACGTTCGGTTCAATTTCAACTTTCGGACAGATGGCCTCACAATATTTTCAAGCACTCTTTGATATGATGCAGAATTCATAGTTGACTCAATGAATGCAAGCTGTCCAGTCCCTGAGGCAGTGAAGCAACCCCAAACCATAACATTTCCATTACCGTGCTTCACAGTTGGTACAAGGTGCTTCTCCTGAAAAGCTGTCTTTGTTCTGTGCCAAATATGTCTGCTGTTACTGTGGCCAAAGAACTCAATCTTTGATTTGTCTGTCCAGAGAACATTATTCCAAAAGGCCTGGTCTGTGCCTGTTTCCTTATTGCCAAACTGTAGTCTTGCAAAGACTTTTTCCTGAAACCTCCCATGCAGGTCAAATTTGTGCATTGTATTTCTGATCGTAGAAGCATGCACTTTTTGGGAGGTTCTTGGAGACTTCTTTTTGCATCAGACAGTCTGCTCTTTGGCTGAATTTGCTGGGACGGCCAGTCCTTGTCAGTCCTTGTTTTTTGTTCATACAAATTGTGAAAATAATTACAAAATGTCAATTTTATGTGTCATTTGATGGTGTAGTACAGTGGTGTGAAAAAGTGTTTGCCCCCTTCCTCATTTCCTGTTCCTTTGCATGTTTGTCACACTTAAGTGTTTCGGAACATCAAACCAATTTAAACAATAGTCAAGGACAACACAAGTAAACAAAAAATGCAATTTGTAAATGAAGGTGTTTATTATTAAAGGTGAAAAAAAATCCAAACCATCATGGCCCTGTGTGAAAAAGTGATTGCCCCCTAAACCTAATAACTGGTTGGGCCACCCTTAGCAGCAACAACTGCAACCAAGCGTTTGCGATATAACGCGTAATGAGGCTCTTTACAGCGTCCTGGAGGAATTTTTGGCCCACTCATCTTTGCAGAATTGTCCTAATTCAGTTACATTAGAGGGTTTTCGATACGAACGGCCTTTTAAGGTCATACCACAACATCTCAATAGGATTCAGGTCAGGACTTTGGCTAGGCCACCCAAGTCTTCATTTTGTTTTTCTTCAGCCATTCGGTGGTGGACTTGCTGGTGTGTTTAGGATCATTGTCCTGCTGCAGAACCCAAGTTCGTCAGCTTGAGAACGAACAGATGGTCGGACATTCTCCTTCAGGATCTCTTGGTAGACAGTAGAATTCATAGTTCCTTTTATCACGGCAAGTCTTCCAGGTCCTGAAGCAGCAAAACAGCCCCAGACCATCACACTACCACCACCATATTTTACTGTTGGTATAATGTTCTTTTATGAAATGCAGTGTTCCTTCTACGCCAGATATACTTGGACACACACCTTCCAAAGAGTTCCACTTTTGGCTCATCGGTCCACAGAATGTTGTCCCAAAAGACTTGGGGATCATCAAGATGTGTTGTGGAGAAATTGAGACGAGCTTTGATGTTCTTTTTGCTCAGCAGTGGTTTTCTCCTTGGAACTCTGCCATGCAGGCCATTTTGGCCCAGTCTTTTCCTGATGGTGGAGGCATGAACGCTGACCTTAACTGAGGCAAGTAAGGCCCGCAGTTCTTTGGACGTTGTTGTGGGGTCTTTTGTGACCTCTTGGATGAGTCGTCGCGCGCTCTTGGGGTATTTTTGGGCGGGCCGCCTCCTGGGAAGGTTCACCACTGTTCCATGTCTTCGCCATTTGTGGATAATGGCTCTCACTGTGGTTCGCTGGATTCCCAAAGCTTTGGAAATGGCTTTATAACCCTTTCCAGACTGATAGATCTCAATTACTTTCTTTCTCAATTGTTCCTGAATTTCTTTGGGTCTCGGCATGATGTGTAGCTTTTAAGGATCTTCTGGTGGACCTTACTGTGTCAAGCAGCTCCTATTTAAGTGATGCCTTGATTGTGAACAGGTGTGGCAATAATCAGGCCTGGGTGTGGCTAGAGAAATTGAACTCAGGTGTGGACAACCACAGTTATAGTATGTTTTAACAAGGGGGGCAATCACTTTTTCACACAGGGCCATGATGGTTTGGATTTTTTTTCACCTTTAATAATAAACACCTTCATTTACAAATTGCATTTTGTGTTTACTTGTGTTGTCCTTGACTATTGTTTAAATTGGTTTGATGTTCCGAAACACTTAAGTGTGACAAACATGCAAAGGAACAGGAAATGAGGAAGGGGGCAAACACTTTTTCACACCACTGTACCTTTATTAACAGGCACTCAAAGATGATCACATGATTGCTTGTCGAGATATGTCAAAAAAGACAATATTCATGAGATGTACTTTTTTTTTTTTCACATGACTGTATTTAAAGTCCCCTTTGAAAGTATTGGAATGGCAAGACCAGTTCTTTTGTTTTTGCTACACACTGAATACATTTGGGTTTGAAGATCAAAAGATGACTAAGTTAATAGATCAGAATCTCATGTTTCCTGGTATTTACATCCAGATTTGTTAAACAGCAAAGAACATGGCACCTTTTGTGGCAGACCACCCAATTTTTAGGTGAGCAAAATATTTGGAACAGATAGTAAAGAAATATTAAAGAAATTTTAAGTAAATAACATTTACAATGGTCCTTGAAAGTTTGTGAACCCTACAGAATTTTCTATATTTCTGCATAAATATGACCTAAAACATGATCAGAAGTCCTAAAATGTTGGTACGTTGGTGGGTTTCCTCACATGAACTGCTTACTTCATATCCTTTCCATTCCAAAACATTAACTTTAACCATTCTTTGGTAGAACGACTTGCGTTCTTAGGGTCATTGTCTTGCTAAATGACCCACTTCCTCTTCAGTACATGGACAGACATTTTCCTTTAGAATTTGCTGGAATACTTCAGAATTCATTATTCCATTAATGATGGCAAGTCGTCTTGGCCCAGATGCAGCAAAACAGGCTCAGACCATGATACTACCACCACCACCATGTATCACAGATTGGATAAGGCTTTTAGGCTGGAATGCAGCGTTTTCCATTCTCCAAATATAACCCTTCTTATTTAAATGAAAAAGTTCTATTTTGGTCTCATCTGTCCACAAAACATTTTAATAGCCTTCTGGCTAGTCCCTGTGATCTTTGTCAAATTGTAGATGGGCAGCAATGTACTTTTTGGAGAGAAATTGCTTTCTCCTTGCAAGCCTGCCATGCGAACAATTGTTTTCAGTGTTTTCCTGATGGTGGACTCATGAACTTTATTCCTTTGTGACATTAGCCAATGTGAGAGATGCCTTTCTGGGCTCTACAGTGCGGCCATTTCACTCACATTTGGGACTGAAAAGTACTTTGTGCGACTGTGAATAAATATTTAGGAGTGTGACCTGTACGGAGTTGTATAATACAAGCGGAATAAAAACTACAGGAAATCCAAATGCATCTACACTGTGCAACAGTTACAGTAACAGTTACAGTCACACTGCTTTTCATCAACTCAGTCAACCAAACAAGTGTGCAAATACTGCAAAGAAGCCATCATGATGAAAAGAATGTCTGTACGTGATCTGCTTCTCTCAACTTGCCAATCTCACAAACCGCCATTTATTGATCACGCAAAATGACCGAACCTGTGACTTTGACCGGCTTGTGTAGTCACAGCGGCATCGGGCGGAGTAGAATTAATAATAATTCTAACGCTGCAAGGTGGGTTTAATTCAAACTTCTTTATTAAATAATTCGTCACCAATCATAATCAAGATTAGCAACTTTTCAGTCTGTAAACATAGAGTACACTGCCGCTCCGCGCATTCAAGGTTGCCAGATATCACTAGAAAAGTCACCTCCAGTTTCCATGTTCTGATTTATTCCCCCCCCCCCAAAAAAAACAATATTATTAGCAGACATGGCAACACTGTACTGGGGAACTGATCTAAAAAGAACAACTGATGAAGAAACAGAAAAAGCTACTAAAATGTAAAGACAGAAAATGTGCTTAGTTATAAATAAATCATTTAATATAAAAAAATTATAATAACTTCATAAAATATAAATAAAATTATAAATTAAATAATGTTAATTACTATGGATTGCACTTAATATCAATTTGACATTAAGCTTAGTAAGCTATTTCCTTAGAAGGCTATTAGACTTTTTCCTAATATGGATCATGCTTGTATTAATCTACTTTTAATTAGGACTCTTTATTGTTTAAAATATTTAAAAATAAATATTTTATGCTTGTTTGTTTATTTATTAATTAACCAGCAGTATTTCTCATTGATATTATTTTTTAATTCAATTTACAGTGACCATGAGCAGAGAGCTTATATTTAACTGTTTATGATAGACCTCCTGATTAAAGCTTAAACAAAAACAAAAAAGATTGGTATCAGGATCGGTTTCAATCGCTAAAAATCCTGATCGGAGCATCCCTAATGAACACCATTAAACCAAAGCACTTTGCATCTGACAGGTAAATGAACCCACCCAATCACATCCTATATGAGATTATTCAGCTACAGTGTCTCATAAAAGTGAGTACACCCCTCATATTTTTTGTAAATATTTAATTATATCTTTCAATGTGACAACACTGAAGAAATGACACTTTGCTACAATGTATAACAGTGTAAATTTGCTGTCCCCTCAAAATAACTCAACACACAGCCATTAATGTCTAAACCACTGGTAACAAAAGTGAGATTAAGTGAAAATGTTCAAATTGGGCCCAAATGTGCACTTATATAGCACTTTTATCCAAAGCGCTTTACACTGTCTCTCATTCACCCATTCACACACATACCAATGGTAGCAGAGCTGCCGTGCAAGGCGCTAACTTGCCATCGGGAGCAACTTGGGGTTCAGTGTCTTGCCCAAGGACACTTCGGCATGTGGAGTCACCCGGGCCGGGAATCGAACCGCCAATCCTACGATTAGTGGACAACCCACTCTACCACCTGCGCCACAGCCGCCCCAAGTGACTTGTTAGTGTTACAAGTTCTCAGGTGTGAATGGGGAGCAGGTGTGTTACATTTCGTGTTATCGCTCTCACACTCCCTCATACTGGTCACTGGAAGTTCAACATGACACCTTATGGCAAAGAACCCCCTGAGGATCTGAAAAAGAGAATTGTCTAAATAAATATGGTAAATGTGCACTTATATAGCGCTTTTATCCAAAGCGCTTTACACTGAGTCTCATTCACCCATTCACACACACACACTCGCACACCAATGGTAGCAGAGCTGCCATGCAAGGTGCTAGCTTGCCATCAGGACACTTCGGCATGTGGAGTCACCCGGGCCGGGAATCGAACCGCCAACCCTAGGATTAGTGGACAACCCACTCTACACCCCTAGGCTATAAAATATGGCCTAGGCTATAAAAAAAGATTGCCAAGACCCTGACACTGAGTTGCAGCACGGTGGCCAAGACCATACAGTGGTTTAACAGGACAGGTTCCTCTCAGAACAGGCCTCGCTATGGTCGACCAAAGAAGTTGAGTGCACATGCTCAGCGTCATACGCAGAGGTTGTCTTTGGGAAATAGATGTATGAGTGCGGCCAGCATTGCTGCAGAGGTTGAATGGGTTGGGGGTCAGCCTGTTAGTGTTCAGACCATATGCTTCACACTGCATCAAATTGGTCTGAATGGCTGTTGTCCCAGAAGGAAGCCTCTTCTAAAGATGATGCACAAGAAAGCCCAAAAACAGTTTGCTGAAGCCAAGCAGACTAAGGTCATAAATTACTGGAACCATGTCCTGTGGTCTGATGAGACCAAGATAAACTTATTTGGTTCAGATGGTGTCAAGCGTGAGTGGCGGCAACCAGTTGAGGAGTACAAAGACAAGTGTCTTGCATACAGTCAAGCATGGTGGTGGGATTGTCATGGTCTGGGGCTGCATGAGTGCTGTCGGCACTGGGGAGCTACAGTTCATTGAGGGAACCATGAATGCCAACATGTACTGTGATGTACTGAAGCAGAGCATGATCCCCTCCCTTTGGAGACTCAGGGGATGCAGGGAGATGCAGGGCAGTATTCCAGCATGATAAAGACCCCAGACACACCTCCAAGATGACTACTGCCTTGCTAAAGACACTGAGGGTGGAGGTGACTAAACCCTATAGAGCATCTGTGGGGCATCCTCAAACAGAAGGTGAAGGAGCACAAGGTCTCCAACATCCACCAGCTCCATGGTGTTGTCATGGAGGAGTGGAAGAGGACTCAAGAGGCAACCTGTGAAGCTCTGGTGAACTCCATGCCCAAGAGGGTTAAGGCAGTGCTGGAAAATAATGGTGGCCACACAAAATATTGACACTTTGGCAGACACCTTTTTTGGACATTTTCACTTAGGGGTGTACTAATTTTTGTTGCCAGCGGCTTAGACATTAATGGCTGTGTGTTGAGTTATTTTGAGGGGACAGCAAATTTACACAGTTACACAAGCTGTACACTCACTACTTTACATTGTAGCAAAGTGTCATTTCTTCAGTGTTGTCACATGAAAAGATATAATCAAATATTTACAAAAATGTGAGGGGTGTACTCACTTTTGTGAAATACTGTAAGTACATGGAGCCCTTACTGGACACAGCAGGTGCATTCTCTCTTGGTCCGATGTGGAGAATGGAGGAGGGCAGAAAGCCTGCAACACCATAGGGTGGGCAGCCGATGTAGGCACTTTAGGAATATAATCCGGCATAGGATACAGGAAGGCCTTGGCTTCAAGGGTTCAAGGGTATCCTCCTTGAACTCTAAAGCCAACATCTGAAGAACCCTTTTTACTAAGAGTAAACTTAATCTTTATCCACGTACAAGAACAAAGTTCAGAAATCAGAATCACTTCAATACTCAAACAACGGGGTACATTTTCTATGGCCCCTGTGTCCTAGAAGGATCTTATTTGCTGCACTAATGTAGGGTTCTGGTCTGTGCTGGCTACTGTGATGAGCACACCTCTGAACTGGGGGGGGGGGTGGTCGGGCTCAAAACTGGACCTGATAACCCCATTTTTATGGTAAAGAGAACCCATGGACACACATTTGGCAGTAGTTTCCACGCTGTCAGACGATCTTTTTGTAACTATTCCACATTGTATTGGAGGGAAAGCATCACTTTTTTGTTGCCCTGTGACAGTTCGCTGACCAGAGAACATTGAAAACTTGGGACAGCCTTGGCTAGGGGAGGCCCTACAGTAGCACTGGGGGCTAACTGCCCTAACAACCTCATGCCCCTGATGCGTACCTCCACGACCCCTCAGAACCTTCTTTGTCTACTTGGCCTTTACGACCATTCTCAGATCAGGCCAAGTAGCAGGTTGCGACTGTGGCCGCCCGGTTCCCCTGGCTGTCTGCGGTGATTGGTTTTACTGCCAAACTCGCCTTCTGTGTCTCCCTCGCACTAGTTCAATTCAATTCAATTCAATTTTAATTGTATAGTGCTTTTTACAATAGACATTGTCTCAAAGTAGCTTTACAGAAATTTCAATACGGTATACATATATAAAAGGTGTGAATTTATCCCAACTGAGCAAGCCACTGAGTGGCGAAGGTGGCAAGTAAAAACTCCCTAAGATGTTTTAAGAGGAAGAAACCTTGAGAGGAACCCGACTCAGAAGGGAACACATCCTCATCTGGGTAACAACAGATAGTGTGAAAAAGCTCATTATGGATGTATATGAAGTCTGTATGGCCTTAGGAGCAGCCGTAGTCCCAGCAGTCTGGGTATTAGAGAAGATTTGAGCTCCATCCAGAGGCAGAAAGGATCAGGATCTCTAGTATCTCCATAAATTCGTATGGGGCTCCGCAAAAGGAGAGAGGGAGAAAAAAGATTATTATGACTGCGAAGTAGTAAACACTGAGACTGTGTCTGAGTCCCGAACACTAATAGGAAGACTGTTCCATAACTGTGGGGCTCTATAAGCCCGTGCTGTAGCCTTCACTATTCGAGGTACCGTCAAATAGCCTGCATCTTTTGATCCAAGTAGGCGTGGCAGATCATATAAAACCAGAAGGTCACTTCGATATTGTGGCGCAAGACCGTTTAGTGCTTTATAGGTTAATAAAAGTATTTTATAGTTAATGCGAGATTTTACTGGGAGCCAATGCAGTGTGGATAATATTGGTGTGATATGGTCATATCTTCTAGTTCTAGTTTGGACTCTAGCAGCTGCATTCTGGACTAACTGGAGCTTATTTATATTCCTACTGGAAAGTGCTGGCGAACTCTGCACAACAGGGAAGTAACAGGCTGAATGCCTCCATATGTCGAGCTAACTCAGCATGTCTGCTTGGTAGGCCTGCAAATCTGTCATTGTCTACAGTGACCCACAAGCAAGATTACGACTTCATAGGCCTTGCTCACCAATGCCACTGGAGCCTTACATGGTGGCTTGGATGGCTAAGCTGTCCCCCTAAATTATCTGCCGTCGATGGAGAGAGGTAGCTCGCAAGTGCCTCCTCCACACTCAGCATAGCTAAATAGCCATGATATTTTTACCCCACAATGACCAAATAATCCAACATCGTGTGGTTATAAACACGGTTTATGCATTGTTTTCCCCCCCAAAAGCCTGATATTTTGTCGTACACTTTTGGAAGAAAGGGGAGTTTTCTGTAGAGTGAGGGATTTACTGTCACTGGGGAGAAAAAAGGCTCATCCAGCCTTCGTAATTACTTTAAACAGCGCTTTATATGCTGCTCTCAGTTTTTAGTACCGGAAGGAGTCACAACACAAGCTCCCGCTGAGAGCCGAACCCGGAAGACAGAGCAGTGCTCATCTCCGGCTCCTTTTCCAGATCCATACGAGATCCCCCGAACCTGAGACGGCTAGCTGCCTCGGCAGCGGCCGGCCCAGATCCGCGAGGCTCTGAAACCCAACTTGCTTCAGCTTCTGAGAAGAGAACGAGTCGCGAACAGAGCTGCCTGATGTAGGCATTACCATGCACAGCCTCATGAGGCTGCCATCGCATACTCAAACCTTTAGACACTTCACCCATGAAAGTGTGTGCTACTCCCGTCTTGAAACGGGAGCAAGTCATAACACACTTCCTGAATTCCCTCACTCATTTTTTCTCTCATTTGTTTTTTTTTCTTCTCTTTTTTTTTAAGGGATAGAAAATTTCTTAGATTTTGAGAGAAAGATCGAGAGGAAATGGAGCGTCTTTTTGTTTAGTTTTTTACGCAAACAACCAACATGCAGTCTTTTGCTGAAGATAATAAGGCTGATGGCACGGTTCACAGGTGCCATCGACATATAAATATATCACGTGACGCGCTTAATTGCTACTTCACCTGATCATGGCAGGCCTATAAATAAGCATGATTTTACACAAGCATCAGATGCCAGTCGCACGCGAAAGGTGCTTCCGTACTTTTATGCTAAACGCAATGTCGAAGTTTCCTTTCAATGGACAAGAAACCTGGGAAAAAAGAAACACCTAGCAGTCACATATTTCAATATTTTTGATCAATTAAAAACAAGGGCTGGGTTCAAACAAAAGGTTCCATGTTCTGATTTGTTTTAACACATTTATATAGATATACTAGATAGATAGATCTACTTTATTGATCCCATGAGGGAAGTTGTTCAAATGATTAATGTAAATACCATTAATGTAATAGGCTGCACTATTATGGCAAAAATTATAGTCCTGTTTTTTTTTTTATCAATATTGAGATATCGATTATTTATCACGATTATTTATTGATTTTAGTGACAACATATTTTTATTGCACTTTCACATTTATTAAGTTTTCTCATGCTACAATATAACATCCAAGTAGGCATGAGAAAACTTGAGCTGGTCAATTATGACAGAATTTAGGAACATACTGTGAGCCATGACACTTTAATTTGCCTTCTGCTAAACTAAATTTAATATTTTCAGTTAATTTTACAGACAACCATTAACCTGTTCCACCTTGTAAACAAATACAATAAACCTCAATGTTCAGTGTTTGAAGTCTGCTCCTCTTAAATATATTTAAAGCTACATTATTAGACATTTTCCACTGTCATGGTTCTGGGCTGGAGTCAGTTCTCGAGCTGCTCTGTGTATATTGTGTATATATTTGAATAATATCATGTAGGATGTGATTAGGTGAGTTCATTTACCCATCAAATGCAAAGCGCTTTAATTTAATGGTGTTCATTAGGGATGCTCTGATCAGGATTTTTAGTCGATACTGATCCAGATACAAATCTTTTTTTTTTCCTTAAACTTTAATTAGGAGGTCTATCATAAACAATTAAATGTAAGCTGTCTGCTCATGGTCACTGTTAATTGAATTAAAATAGCAATAAGAAATACTGTTGGTTACTTGATAGATAAACAAGAATAAAATATTTATTTTTAAATGTTTTAAACAATAAAGAGTCATAATTAACAGTAGATTAACACAAACATGATCCATATTAGGAAAAAGGCTAATAGCCTTCTAAGGATATAGCTTACTAAGCTTAATGTCAAATTGATATTAAATGCAACCCCTAGTAATGAAACATTATTTCATTCCTCATTTTAATTATATTTAATGAAGTTATTATAATATCTATTTTTTTTATATATATTAAATGATTTATTTATAACCAAGCACATTTTCTGTCTTTACATTTTTTTTGTTTTATTTTTATCAGTTTTTGATTGGTTCCCCCAGTATAGTGTCCATGTCCGCTGATAATATTGTGTTTTGGGAGGGATTCAATCAAAACATGGAAACTGGAATTGACTTTTCTAGTGATATCTGGCAACTGTGAGTTTAAATGAAGTGAATTAGTGAATGGAGAGCTGCAGTGTACTGTATGTGTACTTACTGAAGAGTTGCTACTCTTGTTTATGATTGCTAAGGAATTTTTTAATAAAGAGGTTTGAACCCACCTTGTAGTGTTAGCATTATTATTAATTTACTCTGCCCAAAGACGCTGTGTCTTCACGAGCAGGTGCAGGTTCAGGTCATTTTGCGGGATCAATAAAAGATGGCGGTTGTGAGATCGGGAAGTTGAAGCAGATGATGTACAGTGTTACTCTTCATCATAATCTCTGCAGTATTTACACACTTGTTTGGTTGACTGAGGAGATGAAAAGCAGTGCTCGGTGCAGATCCATTTTGGAGTTGTAGTTTTTATCCCGATTGTAACTCCGAACAGGTCCGTCGCACCGGTGCGAATAAATATTTATTCACAGTCGCACAAAATACTTTTCAGTCACAAATGCGAGTGAAATGCTCTCACTGTAGAGCTCTGAGTTTATCTGTAAATCTTTTTTCCAGTTCGGCGTGATGACGTTTAATGTTCCTGACAACATCTGTAGTGCCATTTAGCATTATGTTAATGTCATGATTTCTCCTCGCACAAAGCACTGGAGCTCAAAGCGAAGCTGGCTGCTCGACTGCTAAAATGCTAACACCGTTTCCGGGTTTTGACACTACAAAATGATGTCAGGAAGCACTTGATTTTATCTGCAGCGGAATTTTCTATTAGCGGAGGACAAACTTTAATCATTAATATCGCACGTCGATCATGTTCATTTAATCGTGGGCCATCAAAGTAGTAAGCATGATCTATATTCGATTAATTGTGCAGCCCTACATGTCATATTCAGCTTTTTATCTCAAACCAAATGTTTTAACTGTATAGTGAAAACAATAGAAGTGGCCTTGCTATTCCAATACATTCAGAGGGATTTGTATTATATGAAGGTTTAAGGAACCTGCTGTTCAAGTGCTCTTTCTGTTAAAACAGAAAAGTATAATACATAACTGTGCAAGAATAACAGTTGTATTTTTTTAATGTGCTATATTAATGACCATGTTAAATACTATGTGTCACTGTTTGAAGTGCAATTGTAGATTATTTGATGTAAAACTATTAATTACCTAAAATTTATCATGTTATGTAAGTTCCATGAAGAGTGACATTGTATTTTGTTTTAGTTATCAAATAACACCTTTCCCATGGTCAAAAGAAGAAATGAGTCACTGGCTAAAATGGATTTTCTTCTGGATAGTAAATGCCATTCCTTTTACTTTTGGCATGGCAGTAAATGATAAAATAGGTATGTATACCAACTCCATCTGGTCTGCTTCACTTGCATATCTTTTGTACATGCCTTGCTCTTTGCTTCTTTTTTTAAAGCTCTCTTTTATTTCTGTCCTTAAAAAAATGTTTGACAGTGAGTGTGTAATTAGTTTGCATTTGTGCTTTATAAATGTGTCTCAAAACACCAGAGCTTTTACATGTAGTTGTACTTCAGTGGCATCATGTTGCTCATGTTGCCAACTTTAGCTCACACATGGTATGAAAGAAGGTAAAGCTGACCTCTTAGTTGTGGGGATGCATTAAAAATAAACATCTTTAATTAATGCTCATGTTCAAGTATGTTGCTTAATTAACCAGGGTTGTAAATAAACTATTTGTTGTGAATAAAATCTTGCTTCCTTAAAGACACCCACAAGCACATGGTATGGACTTTCTGACATGAACTTCATAGCTCCATAAATGTTCGACATAAAGGTCACCAGGATAAGTGTCAAATGTACACTGATATGCATCTGTTTTATCCCCAACTGTATCAGTAATTTATCTACAATCTGAACTTTCAGAAAGCACATAAACATATAGAAACACATCATCATTTGTTAACAAAGTCTGCTTTCAATATATTTATATTAATTTGAGATACAAATATATGTGTTTTCCTGAATTCAGTTTAAGCCATTAATGGATGCCTGGGATAAAAATAATTGTAAGTTGAGAATCTCAACTGAGTAATCATCACACCACAATGTTTCATAAACTACAAACTAATTCATTTGCAAGACAACCAGTCTTTAATATATCAGAATATTTTGGCACATAACGACACATTTTTGGGCCACACGTAATATATTTATGTGTGCAAAAAACATAAAACAATCACATTTTTTCTCTCTAAATGTCTCATATAACAATTATTTATGTTTTAGACCATTTATGCCCTCCTCTAAAACTGGACAAAAGATGGTATGTCAACATGAACGACCGTCATGAGTTTACAGGTAAGATTTAGAAATTGTGTGTGTGTATGTGTAATATATATTATATATATACACAGTATCTCACAAGAGTGAGTACACCCCTCACATTTTTGTAAATATCTGATTATATATTTTCATGTGACAACCTGAAGAAATGACACGTTGCTACAAAGTAAAGTAATGAGTGTACAGTTTGTGTAAAAGTGTAAATTTTGAGGATGCCCCACAGATGCTCAATAGGGTTTAGTCCATCACCTTCACCCTCAGCTTCTTTAGCAAGGTAGTGGTCGTCTTGGAGGTGTGTTTGGGCATTATCATGCTGGAATACTGCCCTGCGGCCCAGTTGCGGAACGGAGGGGATCATGCTCTGCTTCATTATTTCACAGTACATGTTGGCATTCATGGTTCCCTCAATGAACTGTAGCTCCCCAGTGCCGACAGCACTCATGCAGCCCCAGACCATGACACTTCCACCACCATGCTTGACTGTAGGCAAGACACTTGTCTTTGTACTCCTCACCTGGTTGCAGCCAAACACGCTTGACACCATCTGAACCAAATAAGTTTATCTTGGTTCCAGTAATCCATGTCCTTAGTCTGCTTGTCTTCAGCAAACTGTTTTTGGGCTTTCTGGTTAGAAGAGGCTACCTTCTGGGATGACAGCCATGCAGACCAATTTGATACAGTGTGTGGCATATGGTCTGAGCACTAACAGGCTGACCCCCCACCCCTTCAACCTCTGCAGCAATGCTGGCTGCACTCATACGTCTATTCATTGAGGGATGAATGAATGCCAACATGTACTGTGACATACTGAAGCAGAGCATGATCAGTATACAGTATTCCAGCATGATAACGACCCCAAACACACCTCCAAGGGTTAAGGCAGTGCTGGAAAATAATGGTGGCCACACAAAATATTTGACACTTTGGCAGACACCTTTTTTGGATATATATATATATATATATATATATATATATATATATATATATATATATATATATATATATATATATATATATATATATATATTTTTTTTTTCGTTTTCTATATTTTTATAGAAAAATATATGAAATACAGAAGGAGTAAGCGGTGTAGAAGATGGATGGACAGATGGACACAGTGCCCTCCACTAATATTGGTACCCTTGGTAAATATGAGCAAAGAAGTAACCTTTTGATCTTTTGTTAAAAAAAATCCACAAAAATACTCTGCTCTTGTGAATATCAAACAATTGCAAACACAACACAAGTTTAACCCCCCACAAATCTTTGGTAAATATAGGTGTGAACAATTATTGGCACCCTTTTAGTGAATACTTTGTGCTGTCTCCCTTTGCAAAGAGAACAGCTTTGAGTCTTCCCTATAATGCCTGATGAGGTTGGAGAATACATGGCAAGGTATCTGAGACCATTCTTCAATACAGAATCTCTCCAGATCCTCCAGATTCCTTTCAGTTCACCCCACAGGTATTCTGAGTTTCATGTCAGGGGACAGGGATGGCCATGGCAGGACCTTGATTTTGTTGTCAGTAAACCATTTTTTGTGCGGATTTTGATATGTTTTGCATCATTGTTCTGCTGGAAGATCCAACCATGGACCATTTTAAACAGAAGTAGTCTGGTTTTCATTTAATATCTGTTGATATTTAATAGTCCATGATGCCATGTGTCTTAACAAAATGACCAGGTCCTCTTGCAGAAAAACAGCCCCAAAACATTAAAGAGCCACCACCATATTTAACCGTGGACATAAGGTATTTCTTCTTTGTGTGTATGCCAAAAGCAACTTTGGTGTTTATTGCCAAAAAGCTCTTTTTTGGTGTAATCTGACCATGGAATCCAGTCCCAATTGAAGTTCTACTAGTGTCTGGCCAACTGAAGATGCTTGAGTTTGTTTTCGGCTGAAAGTAGAGGCCTTTTTCTTTTTTTAAACTCTTCCGAACAACTTGAGGGTGATGTAGGTGAATTCGGATTGTAGTTTTGGAGACGTTCTGTCACCAATACACCAGTAACTTCTGCAATTCTCTTCGCAGATTTTTTGGCCACTCAAACCATCCTCTTCACAGTGTGTTGAGACAATATAGATACACGTCCATTTCGAGGTTGATTCATAACATTTACAGTTGACTAGATCAACTTAATTATTGCCCTGATGGTGGAGATTGGCATTTTCAATGCTTGTGCTACTTTCTTATAGCCACTTCCCATTTTGCGAAGCTAAACAACCTTTTGTAGCAGATCACAGCTTTATTCCTGGGTTTAAGTTATTAATCTGAATGACTAAGCGAATTTGGTCTATGTGTTACCTCATATTTTTAGTCATGATTTAAAAAAAATATATATCAGTGGGAAAATACTTAAAATATATTTCTCATGAATTCATAGGGGTGCCAATAATAGTGCCACACATACCAAAGTTTTTTTTTTTTTTTAATAAATCTATTATGTATGCAATCGTTTGATATCCTAAGCAGAGTATTGTTGTGAATTTCTTTTTAACAAAATATCAAAAGTTTAAACAGTAAAAACTATTTTTCACAGCCTTCTTTGCTCATATTCATCAAGGGTGCCAGTATTAGTGGAGGGCAGCTTGAAATCCATAAAATTACAATCAGGTGTTCAAGATTGGGTGCCAATCACTACGTTTACATGAACAACAATAATCCACTCTTAATCTTACTAAGATCATAATTTGATTAAGAAACTACCATGTAAACAGCAACCTTAATCTAATTAAGGTCATACTCGAAGTAAGCTATAATCGAATTAAAACAGGTGGATTGCTACTGTTTTAATCGTATTATGGACGTGCATTACAGACATGTAAACACCTTAATCATATTATGAACGTCGTGTGAGCGTTTTCACCGCATTTTGCGACAGGACACAACCACACACGGCAGTTTTATGTTTTACGGCGAATAAGAGAGTTTGGCTGTGTCCCAAACTGCATATTTTCCTACTATAGGCCTGTAGTGAAAAATACATGTATCTCGGCTACTATACAGTAGGTAAATATGCGAATTGAGACGCACTCCATGGCTTCAAGCAGTCGTCTATTTGCAAGTACAGCATGACTAATAATTAACTGCACTTAAAGCATTCTTAATTTTTTTTTTTATAAAAACACCCAAAACTGTATACTGTACCATAAGGAAGACGAACTGTATGTTGAAACGTGAAAATCTGGAGGGACGTCAGAGGGCATGGCGTGGTGACGTAATGACGTGGGCTGTTCTAATCTAATTATGATCTATAACATGTAAAACGGGAACATGACAGGAGTATTCTAAAAGTGATTCATGTAAACACCTTAATCACAATATTAGGTTACTTAGATTAAGGTCAATAATTAGATTATTGCTGTCCATGTAAACGTAGTGTATGAGTCTCGCAAGGCAAGACGTTTAAACGTTAATAAATAAAAATAAATAAATAAATAAATAAATAAATGTATATATATATATATATATATATATATATATATATATATATATATATATATATATATATATATATATATATATTTTTTGAACAGGATAATTGAGATTTATTTAATACTTTATTTAAGCCTTTGTTTGTAATGACAGCTTCCTGTATAACAAAATTAATCGACCACAGTATTCAGGTGTGATTTTGGCCCATTCTTCTAAACATATTATCTTAAAATTTTGTTGAACTGTATACAAGTCAGGTGATTGACACCTTGATTTTTTTTCTCTGAAACCAATTGAGAGTTTCCTTTGTTGTATGCTTTGGATAGTTGTCCTGCTGGAAGGTTCACCCATGTCTCATCTTGATCATCCTGGTGGGAATCTCTTGGTAAAGGGATCCATTCATCGTTCCTTCAATTAAATGAAGTCTGCCAGTACTATGCGATGGAAAACAGCCCCACACCATAATGCTTCCACCTTCAAACTTCACTGTTATACTGTTTTTTTTTTTTTGATGTGCAGTGCCATTTCTTCCTCAAACATGGTGTGTAGAATGACAGCCAAAAAGTAAAATTTTGCTCTCGTCTGACCAGAATTCACTCTCCCAATATTTCATACGTTTGTCCAAATGAGTAGCAAACTTTAAACGAGCTTCGACATGCCTTTTCTTTAGTAATGGAGTCTTGCGGAGTGAGCGTGCAGAAGCAATGGCAGTGGACTGCCTATTGTTTTCTCTATGACGATGGCACCTGCTGCCTCCAAGTGTTTCTGGAGCTCTTTCCCAGTGGTCCTTGGCTCTTGGGCTACTTTTCTGACTATTATTCTGACTCCCTGTCAGAAATCTTACAAGGAAGTCCTGTGCATGGCTGGTTGATGACAAAGTGGTGTTGCTTCCACTTGTGGATAATGGCCTCAAATGGTGCTTACTGGAAGATTCAGTTTTGAAATACGTATCCGAATTCATAAATATGTTTCGCAACAATAAGGTTGCAAAGGTCTTTGGAGAGCTCTTTGCTTTTACCCGTCATTAGATGTTTCTTGTGTGACACCATGGTAACAAAAAAAGACTTTTTATAGACACTAAATTTAATAACCCTGCTGATATTAATTTGCACAGATAGACAGTATAATTACTTTCTAACTACTTCATTTCAGCTGGTTCCTTGCCTTACCTTGCCTTGGAGAACTGCTTTTTCTTAGTCTGCTCAATAGTTGTATATGTGCAAGATGACATTAACATCCTTTTTTCTCTTTCTTTTTAGGGTTTGATTTGGCAGAAAAGTTTGTTCTTCGGAAGGGAACAAGTACAGACGACAGACCTTTCTTCAGACTAGGCAATAAGCCCCTGATTAAAGCCACAGAGTAAGTTTTGTTTTATGCAGAATTGTTATCTGGTATTTGGTCCTGAAACTGAGATGTGGGCTAGATTAAAATTATTTTCCCATGTGTACATATTACGGAGATATATAGTAAGGAGAGTCTTTACTGTTTGTTGTTATTTAAGCATGCCGTTTTGAATGTAATTTGTTTGGTGAGGGAGGCTTTGTGTCAGAGATGATGGAGATGGTGTTTTGATGGAGCAAAAAATGTTCACTTTCATCATGTTGTGGTTTCACAGTCAAAATAAAAAATTGTATAACCTTTTTGAGATCCTAGTGAAACCGGCATTACTGAGTTGTGACTGGAAGAAGGCCGATCAGTACCAGTAGCTATGTTTACTCAGCAACTGGCTAACACCACTCAGGATCTGAAAATGTGCCAGGGTAATATTCAGCTTATGTGCTGCAAACTAATATTTTCTCAGGGTGTAAGTTTGCCTTTGGGTCCACTGATACCCGGATGAACAGCCCACTAGTGCAGCATCAGGCTTACTGGCCGGATGATGCAGGATGTCCTAGGTATAGTCTGCTTGGAGAGATCATTCCACTTATGTGGTTAATATGAGTAATCTTAGGTAAGCTGTTGAATAATTCTGATAACAATATTTTGCAGAGGTAATGTGGACACAGCCCAGGAGGATATGAGTGCATTCTAGTTGTGTAATACAGGACCTCAGTCCTGTATTAGGTGGAAAATAGATTCTGTAAATGTAATTCATTTGCAAAAAAATTTCATTATTGACAATAGTTGTTGTTCACTGTGTAATTGATGATTCTGTAACAAAGCTTACAGTCGCATTCCAATGTTGCTGTATATTGGGCTTTTAACACTTGTTTTGTCTACACAAGTTATTTGTAATGTTTTAGCTTTGTTCTAATATGAAATAACAAGAAATGAAATGTTTTTTTTTTAAACATGCCCAAAGCCATATCAATGCAGACAACAATAAAGGCTTCAGCAAATATATGAAGTGTGTGGATTAACTATTGTTTAGGCTGTATTAAACACAGCTTTTCTCGTCTTGACCAGGTTCCCTTTGTTATGGCCTCAGAATAAGTGATTAGTGATCTGTTGCTTTATCTAAGCTTTAATGGCTTGCAGCTTCCTGTTGTATTTATGTTCCTTCCTGGACCTTCGAAGTTGTCTGTGAGCCTAAAGATAGAGAGGAAAGAAGGGAAGGGGATACTAAGGGCATTTAATCGCCCCTTCTCTTTCCAGCCTGCAATTATGGACAAGCTTTGACAGGTGATGGTGCTTGTCAGCTGGATACAGAGGGCCAGGGGTGCTCTAGCTCCAAACATTTCTCACTTTACTCACAGGAAATGTTGCTAGGCTCGTCTTTCGAGTCTTATATCATATTTGCGGGCACGATACTGTTACATGGAGAAGGAAGACCTGATGTTCTTGGTTCAAGTTTTGTTGGTTTACGGTACTCTAAGTTAATGGTGGTTTACAAATCCTTTGTCTTTAAACCATATGTTTTGCTTTTGTTAGAGGATATATGTTAGAGTTTACATATGTGAATGTTTTTATATTTGAAAGTTAGCAGGCTTTGGAGAGTGCAACTGGGTTGATGCCCTTATTGGGCTTTTCTTTTCTTTTCATTTATTATTATTATTATTATTATTATTATTATTTAGTTATTTATATTTTCTACACCGAGCACTTCAGAATTTTGCTCATCAACTCAAAAGATTCAAGCGCAAACACTTTTACTCTAGGTGCCACTTAGCTGGGCATGGCTCGTTTCTGCTCTTCTAGGCTCAATCGATGCACTCTCTGTGTGGTATCTCTCTCTTCAGTGCAAGACACACATATATAAATAGTCATGTTAATCACATAAGATCTAAGCTCATTCATAGAATTAGTCGCTCCTTCTCCTGGCCTCTGCCCTCCATTCACAAATTATGTGCGACCACGGCTCCACTGCCACATCAGTAGATAAGCAGAATGTCGCAAGTGTTTCACAAAAAACTTAATGTGTTCCAGATTAACAGATGAATGTTGCAATGCATTAATTTCAGATTGCAGCATTATTCTCAAATTAGTCTATACTTAAAACAGTAGATAGAGTGTTCCATGTCTGTGTGTCTCAAAATTATTGCAGATAAAATTATATAGATTGATAGCTCAGCACATACTGTGACACCTAGGCTTCATACTACTTTCTAAATAAGTCCACCTCTAAAGAGGTTTTTAAAGTGAATCATAATTGGCCTTCTATCTACAACATTAACCACATTGGCATTGCTACTGGCACCATAAACCTTTTGAGGTCAAAAGAGTCACTCATGTTACATGCACTGTAACTTTAAGTTAGATGAAGATTGAGTAAACATTTTAGGAGGGTTGAGATGAGTAATAACAGGGTTGAAGCACGGGCTAACGAGTTTCATGCCGCCAAAACATTTAGCCTCGTCACATCGGACCAATGAAATTACCCAAGAGGTCACAGTAACCAATGAAACTGTTCGAATTAAATCTAACCCGCTCACACTACATTCTTCAGATCAGTCATTTTACGCTTCAGGCACACCCCCTCATCAGGGAAAACACACGAAGCAATGGATATTGGTTGACGTCATGTCACCGCCCCGTCTTGTCATGTGTTGTCGGGTCACGTGTGTTTTGGTATTGCCCACAGCTGTTAGCAGTTTGGGACCTAATACGGCTGGTGTGTATATATACTGGGAGCCATGACACACACAATGGGGGTAATTAGATATAGAGTTAGAATAAGATAGCGAATATAGTTAGAGTCTTTGTTCATGTTTCCTAGCCATAGCCCATGTCTGAGTTCATGTCAAGGCTAGTTAGCTTATAGCATAGCTTATAGCTTAGCCTAGTAGCTTAGCCTGTAGCCTAGTAACTTATAGCATAGCTTATAGCCTAGTAGCTTGTAGCATCGCTTAAAGCCTAGTAGCGGATATTATAGCTTAGAGTTGTATCGATTTAGTTTAGAATATAGACGTAGAAGTGGCTTATAGAGTATAGATATAGAGTCCTTGTTTCATGTCATAGTTAATGTTTAGGTTAGTTGGTTTAGTTAGCTTAGTTCATTGAGTTAGTCATGGTTCTTGTTTCTCTTGAGTCTGCTCTCCTCTGTTTCAATAAAAAGTTCTCATACTAACTGCACTTGCATCCGTCCTGCTTCATTTACGTCACAAATCCTGACAGTTACAACGTGGACACCAGCGGCTTATAGAGAAGTGCGGCCTATATATGTACAAAATTGTTTTTCTTCTTAAAATTAGCGGGTGTGGCTTACATTCAGGTGCGCTCAATAGTCTGAGAATTACGGTAGTCTTTTTAGTCTGAGCAACCAGGACATGATTTTGCAACACATCATTCACTCCCTACCTGTCCTTTATATTCCACATTATACTCAGAGGGAGTGGTATCCAAATTTTACACATTTATCTTAGAAGCACCTCACAAACCATTGTCAGTCGAGATGGTCTGATATGGAGACTTTTATATAATGTGGATGGAGGGAATTGGGATATACAGTGGTAAGAAAAATATTTGAACCTTTTGGAATTTCATAATTTTCTGCATAAATTTGTCATAAAATGTGATCTGGTCTTCATCTAAGTCAAGGGTACTGACTAATATAATGTGCCTAAAATAATACCACTAAATACATTCTGATCCCTCATGTCTTTATTGAACACACTCATTTAACATTCAAAATGGCAGTGGAAAAAGTAAGTGAACCCTTAGAATTAATAACTGGTTGACCTCAACCAGGTGCTTCCTGTAGCTATGGATCAGACCTGCGCATTGTTCAGGAGGAATTTTAGCCCATTCTTCCTGGCAGAACTGCTTTAGCTCCGTCATATATTCTTTGGACGTCTCATGTGTATGACTCTCTTCAAATCATTCCATAGCATCTTTATTGCGTTGAGGTCTTGGCTCTGACTTGGCCACCCCAAAAGGCGGATTTTGTTTTTCTGAAGCCATTCTGTTGTGGACTTCCTCTGGTGTTTTGTGTCGTTGTCCTGTTGCATCACTCAACTTCTACACCATTTCAGCTGACGTACATTCATTCTCACATAATCCTGAAGAATTGTCTGATATACTTGGGAATTTATCTTCCCCTCAATGATTGCAAGCTGCCCAGGCCCTGAAGTAGCAACGCAGGCCCAAATTATGATGTTTCCTCCACCATATTTTACGGTTGGGATGATGTTTTCATGATGATATGCCATGCCCATTGTACGCCACATGTTTTTCCAAATAGTTCAATCTTAGTTTCATCAGTCCATGAAACATTTTGCCAATACCGCTGTGGGGTGTCACTGTGCTCTTTTGCAAACTTCAGGCGTGCAGCAATGTTCTTTGCAGTAAGCAGTAGCTTCCTTCGTGGTGTCCTGCCATAGATACCCTGCTTGTTCAATGTTTTACGTATTGTAGACTCATGAACAGAGATGTTAGCCAATTATCAATACTGCATTGACTTCCAGTGAAATATTGCATTGACTATAAAATACTTTTATTAACCTATAAAGCACTAAACTGTCTCATGCCACAATAAGCGACCTTTTAGTTTTCTATGATCCGCCACGCCTACTTAGATCAAAAGATGCAGGCTATTTGACGGTACCTTGAATAGTGAAGGCTACAACCGGGGGAAGAGCTTTCGCTTGTAGAGCCCCACTCTCCCAGTCTTCCTATTAGTGTTCGGGACTCAGACACAGTCTCAGTGTTTAAGTCTAGGCTTAAAACCTATTTGTTTACTTAAGCCTACCCTGACTAGACTTTCTATTATGCTAATTCCCAGTCCTAATGATCTTTTCTCTCCCTCTCTCCTTCTGCCGAGCCACACATGATTTTATGGATATTCTAGAGATCCAGATCCTTTCTGCCTCTGGATAGAGCTAAAATCTACTCCAATTCCAAACTGCTGGGACTATGGCTGCTTCTAAGGCCATACAGACTTCATATAAATCAATAATGAACTTTTTCACAATATCTGTTGTTACCCAGATGAGGATGGGTTCCCTTCTGAGTCTGGTTCCTCTTAAGGTTTCTTCCTTTTAAAAGATCTTAGGGAGTTTTTACTTGCCACCATCGCTGCTCAGTGGCTTGCTCAGTTGGGATAAATTCGCACCTTTATATCCGTATACCGTGTTGATATTTCTGTAAAGCTGCTTTGAGACAATGTCTATTGTAAAAGCGCTATACAAATAAAATAGAATTGAATTCCAATGATGCGTTCAAGTAATTCTGGGTTTTTTCTTTACCTCATTGATGAGTTTTCGTTGTTCTCTTGGTGTCATTTTGACTGGGTGCCCACTTCTTGGTAGAGTAGCAACAGTCCCAAAGTGTCTGCATTTGTAGAATGTTTGCCTTACTGTAGACTGGTGAATTTTGAAATCACTTTGTTACCCTTGTCAGCTTTATGTAAGTCAACAATTCTTGATCGTAAATCCTCTGAAGGGTCTTTTTGGTGAGGCATGGCTCACATAAGCGTGTGCTTCTTGTGCAGAGCAAACTCCAAAAGTTTGAGGGGTTTTTATCAGTCAAAGTAGCTGTAATCCACACCTCCAAACTCATTTTCTTAACAAGACTCCAGGTGTGCTAAAACCAATTAGCTTTTTTGAGGCCATTAACTCAAGGGTTCACATACTTTTCTCACAAGCACTATGAGGTTTTTTGGTTGTTCTCAATAAAGACATGAGAGATCAAAATTTGTTTTGTGTTATTATTTTAGGCACATTATATTTGTCAATACCCTTAACACTATATACTGGGACACAATGTAGGAGAATTTGAGGTGTTCACTTAAAAGTTCTGATAACCAATCGATCCATTTCAAATTTATTCGTAGGATTCTCCCAGAATAATCCCTAACTGTGACCTCAGTTACGCACATGTTCTTGGACCACCGCCAGGTCCAGAAATTTTGGAGATCATGTGTGTATTATTTTATGTGATGTCCTAGGCACAAATACCCTCATTGTTCTATTAGTTCTAAATGATAAGTCTGCGTTAGACCTGTCTTTGCAGTAGTCTTACTGTGGCTAAAAAGATGGGTTTCAACCATTTGGTGACAATCTCCTCACTTTTTGGCTTGGTAATTCTGGATAAATTTGTTTCTTGTTCGGGTTTATTATTCATATGGAGTGGTATGTTGCCAGGTTCCACAGTACCAGTGAGATGACCCTATGGGCCTGGTCAGCCACACTCACTTATTAAAGACAGAGTACAGTGACTGTAACACCTATAATTTATCTTTGTCATTGGTTGGAGATATCTGGTTTTGGGTAGCATTGGGGAATAACCCTGCAATATTATCATACTCTTGATTTGTATTTTATTTCTTTTTTGTTGATATTGCATTTTGTATTTTTAATACAAGAGAGAAAGAAGGAAAATCAACAATTTTTTTTAAAAGTGCTCCAAACATTTTTGAACAGTAAACAGACCTGTATGTTTGTTGGTTGTAGATTGGTATTTCAGAGTGGGCTGTCTCATGAGTACTCCCTGGTAACTACGTTCCGACTCAGAAAAACTACAAAGAAGGACCGATGGTTTCTTTGGCAGCTCTTTGACCAGGCTGGAGAATCACAAGTATGAGTGATAAACCCACACACACACACACACGCACACATACACACACACACACACACAACACACACACACACACACACACAGTGATCATCAGCCCTCTTCCTTGAGATCTACCTTCCTGCAGGTTTCATCTCCAACCAAAAGCTCACACACCTGTTTTAGCTGATCAATAATTTTTAAGGCAATGATTAAATGGTCAGGTGGGCACAATTAGGGTTGGAGCTCAAGTCTTCAGGAAGGTAGATCTCCAGGAACAGTGTTGGTGACCACTGTCAAACAGTATCCATGTGCTATATCTTTTAATGAGAGTTTTTTTTTTTTTAATAGGTATCACTAGTAGTGGATGGGGCTAAAAAGGTGGTTGAGTTTTCAGCCATGGGCTTACTGAAGAACAAACTCCACTATGTATTCAAAAATCGGGATCTGCACATCCTCTTTGACCGCCAGTGGCATAAGCTTGGGGTATCTGTACGAAGCAGCACTGTGGCAGTCTATGTAGACTGTAAGCTAATTGAGACACATCTGACTGGAGATAGAGATGCAGTAGACTTGGATGGACGTGCACTTATTACTACTAGGCTGGAAGATGGACGGCCAGTGGACGTGAGTTTCTAACAGGAAATAAGTGCATATAACTAAAAGTCTTGGAACAAATTCCACATATACACTATATGGCCAAAGGTTTGTGGGCACCTGACCTTCACAGTCTTATGTTGGCCTCTCCCAAATCGTCGCTACAATGTTGAGAACACTTAGTTGTATAGGAGGTTTTGTATGTTCTAACCTTACAGTTTCACTTCACTGGATCAAGGGACGAGCCTAAACATGTTCCAGCATGAGAATGCCCCTGTGCACAAAGTGAGGTCCATGAAGACATGGTTTGCCAAGGCTGGAGTGGTATAACTTGAGTGGCCTGCACAGAGCCCTGACCTCAACCCCACAGATCTCCTTCGGGATGAATTGGAATGCCGACTGCACCTGAGTCCTCCTTGCCCAAAATAAATGCCTGACCTGACTCTCACTAATGATGAAAAATTATATATTTTAAATCTCTAATGAAAAGATTAAGTTATAAATGTTGAGCCAGGTGGTGTACCTTACAGTGGAATTTGAATTAAATGTATAAATGCTTTTTTTTTCTTCCATTTTCACATTTGGGGTAAACAGATTTCAGAAAGCTATTCTTTTATAATAATAAAAAAGCTATACTTAATTCTGGTTGAAAGATGGGCATAAAAGCTTTCTGTGTAAGAGAGGCTATACTTTCAGAACTACATATAGTAGGGAACTATTTAATCTTGCTTAGTAAAATTGCTCAGCCTAATTCTATGACACAATGTGAAATAAAATGTTAGACATCTCATTATAGTTTCATGAAATAATAATTAAAAAAATACTTTCACAGATTGAGCTTCAGGAGATGCTGATCTTTTGTGATCCCAATGTGGCAGGAGAGGCCAGTTGCTGTGATGCATCAGGAGCCATTGTAAGCCAGCTTTATTATACAATATATGTTGTTGCATGCATGTAATTTCAAAAATACAAGTAGTGATCTAAAAATTATACTGTATATCAGTATTCAGGTTCAAGAGTTTGTTATATGTACATGAAACAGTCTGTTACACAGTACAATGAAAATATTACTCTGAGAAGCCTCCCTGCTATCTCTGACATACTGTACAGGGACATGAGGAAAACAAAATAACAAATTACGAATAGCGCAAAGAAAAAAAATGTGTGCAAAAGAAAGTAGTGAATGTTCATTGTAAACATGCGACTTACTATATAATTAAAAGTGATAATGTGTACTGTAAACATGTGCAAATGCCTGCAGAGGTAGGCTCAGTAGTGGTCCATGATGTTGTTCTCATGAAAATTCTATAAAAAAAGATTGCGTGTAATGTAAACATGTGAAAAGGCCTGCAGAGGTAGGCTAAGTAGTGGTCCATGATATTAGTCTTATGTAAAGGAGTGTGTTGGATAAGCAGGGTGGAGTAAAGCTTGGCAACTCTCAAGATCAGAGGGCAAACTGTGTCTGCAGTTTTGGGGAGGGATAGTGGATAGGAGTTGTTTACAAACCTGTGTCTGGTGTGATGGTCTGGATATGACTCATGACAAATGTCTCAAAGCACTTCATCACTATTTTAGTCAGTGCAATGGGCCAGTATTTGTTGATACAGGTTGCTTTATTGTTTTGTTTTTTTGGCAGTGGTATGATGGTGGCCTTCTTGAAACAGGTGGGCTTGTGTGAGGAATAAGTTGAATATATTCACAAAGATATAGCTAGCATTGATGAGCAGGTTCTAAATGTTCGTCCAAAGATGTTGTTTGGGTCAGCAGTTTTTCGTGAGTTAATTTTCCTGAAAGTCTTAGCCACATGTGCAGATAAGACAGTGAATGGCGGGTTTCTGTGTGCTCCCACTAACCAGCTTACACCCCAGTGGCTCTGTACCGAGGTTGTTCCTAAAAGTAGTAAAAGTATTGGAACAGTAAGGCCAATTCATTTGTTTTGCTATACAGTGAAGACATTTTTGAGTTTGAGATGAAAAGATGAGTATATGACAATATAATTTAACTTTCATTTCCTAATACATCTAGATGTGTTAAATAACAGGGCACCATTTGTTTGCACACACCATTTTTTCAAGTAATCAAAAAAAATTAGATATGTGAGTGACAGATGTTTCTTCAATTCAGTTCAATTAAATTTTATTTGTATAGCGCTTAACAATGGATTTTCTCTCAAAGCAGGTTTACAGAAATATATAAATTCAGGATATAGATTTTAAGTGTGTGAAATTATCATTAATGAACAAGCTGGTGGCAATGGTATCAAGGAAAAGCTCCCTCAGATTATATCAGGAAGAAACCTTGAGAGGAACCAGACTCAGAAGGGAACCCATCCTCATCTGGGTAACAACGGATAGTGTGAAAGTAAAGGAAAGTTCATTATGGTTTTTATTTGAAGTCTGTTTTGTTGAACTAGTCCCTTGTTCACTAAAGGAGATTTGAGTGCAAAATTGTATGTGGTAGTTGCAGCCCTAAGGCAATAGCAGCAACCGTAGTCCCAGCAACCACAGCGAGAATGTCCATTTGGATTTGAGGTCTAAAACCATTTCCATGGTACTTCAAGCAGTACCATCCTCAGCAATCTCCAGGCTGCACTGCTTGGGGTCATCCACAGTGGCAGACTGTAGCCTCCAGTTGATGAGAGCTCCATCCAGCAGTAGGGCATCAAAATGGATCAGGTAGGTCCAGAGAGCAGAAAGGGTCGGGACACGGTCATCTCCATAAAATCATGTGTGGCTTGACAGAAGGAGAGAGGGAGAGATTGTTAGATATGCTTACTGTCCCTTACTATCTTACTAAGACTGTGTACTGCTTAAAAGCAAATCTATTCATGGTAAGCTTGAGTAAACAAACATATTTTCAGCCTAGACATAAACACTGAGATTGTGTCTGAGTCCCAAACACTAATTGGAAGGCTGTTCCATAACTGTGGGGCTTTGTAAGAGAAAGCTCTTCCCCCTGCTGTAGCCTTCACTATTTGAGGTACCAACAAATAGCCTGCACCTTTTAATTGAAGTAAGCATGGCGGATCATAGAAGACCAAAAGCTCACTCAGCTACTGTGGCATGAGACCATTCAGTGCTTTATAGCTCAATAGTATTATTTTATAATCAATGCAAAATTTTACTGGGAGCCAATGCAGCGTATATAAGATAGGGTTGATGTGGTCATACTTTCTGGTTCTAGTAAGGACTCTAGTAGCTGCATTCTGGACTAAGTGAAGCTTGTTTATGCACTTACTGGAACAACCAGACAGTAAGGCATTACAATAATCATACCTAGGGCTGACGAAAGCATGAACTAATATTTCTGCAATATGTAGTGACATATTTCTTATCTTAGCGATATTTCTGAGATGAAAGAAGGCTATCCTAGTAATATTATCTACATGAGCATCAAATTGACTGGGGTCAATAATCACACCGAGGTCTTTTATTGTTGGACATGACAAAACAGAAAGGCCATCCAGAGTTACTATGTAATCAGAAAGCTTACTTCTAGCTGTACGTGGTCCTAATACAAGTACTTCTGTCTTGTCAGAATTAAGTAAAAGGAAGTTAATAAACATCCAATGTCTAATGTCCTTTACAAATTCCTCAACTTTATTAAGCTGCTGATTGTTGTTTGGCTTTGCTGAAATATATAACTGTGTATCATAATGTTTCTTGTTGCCCATGTGTGCCCTGTAGATTCATTGTTCATACAATTAATAGCTCTGAATGTCTACTCTGAATGCGGCATGTGTTAAAAAGGATGAACCAACAAGAAGATGAAAGAGCTGTCTATAGTAGAATAGCAAGCCTTTTTGGATCTGAGAAAAGAGGGAAATTGATCAGAGCCATTGCAAAAGCATTAGACATAGACAATACAATAATTTGGAATGTCCTGAAAAAGAAAGAAAGCACTGGTGTACTTACAACCAGACATTGAACAGGTTGACCAAGCAAAACAACAGCAGTTGACAGAAACATTGGTACAACTGTGAAGAAAACCCCAAAAACAACATTACCAGCATGCTGCACAACAACATTACAAACAACCTGCACAGGGCAGGCGTATCACAATCCACCATTTGAAGAAGACTTGGAGAGCAGAAGTATAGAGGCCATAACACAGGATGCAAACCACTCATCAGCAGTAAGAATCAGAAGGCCTGATTCAAATTCACAAAGAAATACAGAGTTGAGCCACAAATGTTCTGGAAAAAATATTAACCTCCTCCCAAAGTAATGAAAAGATCCATGATCCAAAAAATAGAGGTGGGCATGGAGGTAGTATCATTAGTTGGGCTTGAATAGTTGTTTCTGGAACAGGCTCAACCACTCGGTGGCTTAGTGGTTATCATGTTCGCCTCACACCTCCAGGGTCCGGGATTTGATTCCCGCAGGAGCCATGTGTGTGCGGAGTTTGCATGTTCTCCCTGTGGGGGTTTCCTGCCCCAGTCCAAAGACATGAATGATTGTCTAAAGTGTCCGTATTGTATGAATGAGTGTGTATGTGATTGTGCCCTGCGATGGACTGGAGTAAGCGGTAGAAGATTGATGGATGAAGCAGGAACTTCATCATGCAGCATGATAAAGGACTTCATAAGAGGAAATTGGAAGGTCTTAGACTGGCAGTCAGTCACCTTAACCCAAATCAGCATACATTTACATCCTGAAGAGGAGACTGAAGGGAGAAACCCCCAAAACAAACAACAACTAACAGTTTGGTGATTTTAGCTGGTTGCTGGCTTCATGCAGTTACTGCAAACAAGGGATATGCAACAAATATGAAGTTATTTACTTTAAAACAATGGGTTCAAATTAGGGCTGTGACAGTGGCCATGACAAACTACCACCATGGTGGTGGAGTGCCTGCAGTAGTGTCACTTTACATGCCACATTTTGTATACAAGTGTAATAATAATAATAACAGTTGAAATGTTAATTTGTATTTATAGCCTACCATATAGTGGGAGATTTTATGTTAATACACAAATTCTGCTTGATATATCGCTTTGCTCATTTGTAAGTCGCTTTGGATACAAGCGTCTGCCAAGTGAATAAATGTAAATGTAATGTAAATTATGTCTTTTATTTTGTCGCTGGTTTGTTTGAGCGTGGCAAAATCCAGTCAGGCAAATTCTGCGATTTCACTTCGGGTTCTGCTGCTGCAACGGATCTTGTTGGGGAGCCAAATGTTATATTGGCGATCTGGGAATATTTTGGATTCATGCCTAACAAGAGAGGTGAACCAATAAATTTGGCTGAAGCCTTATGTTTGCTTTGTGGGGAAAAAAGGAAGTGTTAAATGGGCAAACTTTACAAATCTTAAGTTTTTTATTTTATTTAATATTTACATTTTTAACATATTTATTCAGGTTTCTGTCCTACTGGTATTTATTTCAAAGTTTTATATTCTGGTGGTGTGCTGCACTTGTAAAAGAAATAAAATATTTGTCAGAGAAAAGTGCGGCTGTGTTTCACTTCTCCTCTCCCTTTGTGGGTCAATCACAATACCGTATCCCACAGCACCCTCATTGCCTCAACACGACACAACAAGGCTATATTGAGTTGTTTCACTGACGGAAGTGCTAAAATAAAGCCTGATTAAGTTTTTTATATTTAGGTTTATATTAAATTTTAGCCTATAAAATTATATATCATTATTATTACATTATATAGTGATATAAATTTCACGCTCACTGTGGTGGTTTAGTAATTACTAAACCACCACGGTGAGCGTGATATATCACTATATAATGATATATAATGATATATAATTTTATAGGCTGTGTTTCACTGGTGGCAGTTTTTTTCCACCGCGGTGTATTAATTAATTAATCCTAAACTGCCACCATCACAGCCCTAGTTCTGATACTTTTACTCACCTAAAAATTTGGTGGTCTGCCACCTAAGTTGCCCTGTTCAACACATTTAGATGTTTTGCACATCTAGATGTAAATATCAGCAAATTAATTTCTGATCAAACATCTTGTATTCATCTTTTGATCTCAAACCCAAATGTCTTCAGTGTATAGCAAAAACAAAAGGATTGCCTTGTTGTCCCAATACTTTTGTAGGAGACTGTATATGTCTGTTACGTGACGTGACGTGAAGGGAAGGAGGCTGGATGCAGTCGCAGTGGTACGGTGCCTTTTATTTACACTGACGAATGCAACACAAAACACGATAAACAAACTCCTGAACTAACTATGCTCACTTGGATACGGCTAGCGCTAATGCTATGGCTAAGGCATAAACATAAACTGAAACGGCGATTCCTGATAGTCGCCCTTTAGCTTCACTTGGCATACATTCCGTCATATACACACGTCGATATGTCCATCAGTGGATCAGTCAGACAGTCAGTTGAACCAGTTGCAAAGCACGGCTCACGGTATATATAGCTTGGTCATTAGCCGGCAACCGCTAACAGCTGTGCGCACTTCCATGTACGCACATCTGACGCGACGGGGCAAAGACATGACGTCACCCCAGAAAAGGTCCGCACATGCACAGAACCGCAACCAAAGGTACTTCTCCCGGAGTGTCAAAAGTCCATTTGATACTTTGGTGGCCCCGGGCCCTTAGGCCGAATGTGCCAAGTAGCGCCAGGACAAAACTGCATGGTGTCCTTGGAGCAGGGGAGTAGAGCAAGGACTACCGCCGGGCAGACAGGCTGAGCCCTTTATCGACACTTGGGAGCGTTGCAACGTATTCGACGGTGCCTAGGAGCAGTGCAATGTCCTCCGCCGAGGAATGAGGCTGAGCGACGTCCTCAGCTGAGCAGGGAGGCTGAGTGGGATCCTCAGCTGAGCAGGGAGGCTGAGCGGGATCTTAGGCTGAGCAGGGAGGCTGAGCGGCGTCCTTAGCTGAGCAGGGCTGCTGAGCGGCGTCCTCAGCTGAGCAGGGATGCTGAGCGGTGTCCTCAGCAGAACAGGACAGCAGGACAGTTTCCTTGGCTGTGCAGGGCAGCAGGACAGCCTCCTCGGCTGGGCTGGGCAGCAGGACAGTTCCCTTAGCTGTGCGGAGCTCCACCACTGAGACCTCCCCATAGGCCTCAGGCTGGAGCTCTGCTGTCTTCGTAACCCCCTACTAGCCCCCACCCCCCACCCCCGCCAAAAAAAGGTTCTGGGCTAGCCTCCTGCCTAAATTGAATTGGATTTTCCTGAACAGCCGGCTCGGACGAGACATCGGGAACTTTGGACATGACTTGGACGTGGGTGTCCGAGACTTCATATTGGGTCTGGACTTGTACGTCGTGGACCTGAGACTTCAATTTGACAGAGTTTTCCAGCTCCTGCATTTTGACAGCTAGATCCTTATTTTGTCTTTCTAGCTGCTGTCGCGCAGCCTCACTCTTCTGAGCCGTGCGCTGCTCACCCGCTAGCTCGGTGCTCAGCATGTCCACTTGTGCATTAGCCTTCTTCAATCGTTCATTAATGAGTTCAATGTTGCCCTGTTTCTCTTCAAGTTCCTCCTCCAGCTATGAAATACAAGCCTCCAACCTCCGCTTCTCACCATTCAATGCAGATACCTTGGAGTTACAGCTGGTCACTTCATCATGCAGCTCATTTCGCTCCTGCGGAACCTGCTTCTGACTGCGATCAGCTGCAGACAGATCCCCATGTAACTACATTTTCAGCTTCCAGACTCTTGACCTTGCGTTCACTCTCTTCGGCGCTGCTCCATGCAGCATCTCTCGCCGCTCGGAGTTCATCCACATACCGCAACTGATCCTTTAACTGAGTCTGTACCTTCTTCATCTGTCCCTGTGCTTCCTGAACAGGGTGAAGCTGTTTCTCTGCACTCTTCCTTCTCTCTTTTTCTTCCTCCAGAAGCTCCTTCAGTCGATACTGTTCGTCCTCTAGTTGACAAAGCTGTGTGCTCAGAGCCAGTTTCCGGCATGTCTCTTCTAGTAGCAAATCCTCTGTTGCCTGCAGTTGCAACTTAACAGATGAGGGTTCTTTAGTGGCTTTGACGCATTGACTCTCGACTTCAGACAGGGTGCTGTGCAAACTGTATGTAGCTCATTCTTTCAGCCATTTCCTTCCTCTGCTTCTCGCTCTCACTGTGTTTCAGTTGGAGTAACTTTTAATAAAAGTAACTTTTATTAGTTAAACTTTCTATAACCTAATTTGTTTTAAAGGAACTAAAGCAACTTTTTAAACATGCCTCATTTATCTAACTGGATATGAACGGATTTATTCATAAATTGTTTGTGAGAGATATTTGGCTTATTCATGGCTTATTCATGAAAATCCTATCATTTTGAAGAAACACTTTACACCCCCCCATCCCCCATCCCCCGGCCCCCCCTTCAATACATTCATATCCTGCCCCTGAGTGAGTATAATTCCTGAATAAGACTGCACAAACCCATCACGGTTTTCAGAGGAGGAAATGCAGGATGCATGCGCAGTTAAGTACTTTATTATAGGAGATATAGGCAGACAAATCCAAAGCATAAAACAATAGCATGGTCAAAACAGGCAAGTGGTCAGGCGATCAGAAAACAGGATAAATAGACTAAGACAAGACTCAAATAAGGAGGATGAGAACTGGATCAAAACCATGAAACATAAAGCAAGGAATAAAGGCTTGGTACATGTAACAGACTATGGCAACTGAGTGTAATACCTATATGTAATACAGTGGTGTGAAAAAGTGTTTGCCCCCTTCCTCATTTCCTGTTCCTTTGCATGTTTGTCACACTTAAGTGTTTCGGAACATCAAACCAATTTAAACAATAGTCAAGGACAACACAAGTAAACACAAAATGCAATTTGTAAATGAAGGTGTTTATTATTAAAGGTGAAAAAAAATCCAAACCATCATGGCCCTGTGTGAAAAAGTGATTGCCCCCCTTGTTAAAACATACTATAACTGTGGTTGTCCACACCTGAGTTCAATTTCTCTAGCCACACCCAGGCCTGATTATTGCCACACCTGTTCACAATCAAGGCATCACTTAAATAGGAGCTGCTTGACACAGTAAGGTCCACCAGAAGATCCTTAAAAGCTACACATCATGCCGAGACCCAAAGAAATTCAGGAACAATTGAGAAAGAAAGTAATTGAGATCTATCAGTCTGGAAAGGGTTATAAAGCCATTTCCAAAGCTTTGGGAATCCAGCGAACCACAGTGAGAGCCATTATCCACAAATGGCGAAGACATGGAACAGTGGTGAACCTTCCCAGGAGTGGCCGGCGCCCAAAATTACCCCAAGAGCGCGCGGCACGACTCATCCAAGAGGTCACAAAGACCCCACAACAACGTCCAAAGAGCACAGGCCTCACTTGCCTCAGTTAAGGTCAGCGTTCATGCCTCCACCATCAGGAAAAGACTGGGCAAAAATGGCCTGCATGGCAGAGTTCCTAGGAGAAAACCACTGCTGAGCAAAAAGAACATCAAAGCTCATCTCAATTTCTCCACAACACATCTTGATGATCCCCAAGACTTTTGGGACAACATTCTGTGGACCGATGAGCCAAAAGTGGAACTCTTTGGAAGGTGTGTGTCCAAGTATATCTGGCGTAGAAGGAACACTGCATTTCATAAAAAGAACATTATACCAACAGTAAAATATGGTGGTGGTAGTGTGATGGTCTGGGGCGTTTTGCTGCTTCAGGACCTGGAAGACTTGCCGTGATAAAAGGAACTATGAATTCTGCTGTCTACCAAGAGATCCTGAAGGAGAATGTCCGACCATCTGTTCGGTACTCAAGCTGAAACGAACTTGGGTTCTGCAGCAGGACAATGATCCTAAACACACCAGCAAGTCCACAACACGAATGGCTGAAGAAAAACAAAATGAAGACTTTGGAGTGGCCTAGCCAAAGTCCTGACCTGAATCCTATTGAGATGTTGTGGTAAATGACCTTAAAAAGGCCGTTCATGCTTGAAAACCCTCTAATGTAACTGAATTAGGACAATTCTGCAAAGATGAGTGGGCCAAAATTCCTCCAGGACGCTGTAAAAGCCTCATTGCACGTTATACGCAAAACTTGGTTGCAGTTGTTGCTGCTAAGGGTGGCCCAAACCAGTTATTAGGTTTAGGGGCAATCACTTTTTCACAGGGGCCATGATGGTTTGGTTTTTTTCACCTTTAATAATAAACACCTTCATTTACAAATTGCATTTTTGTTTACTTGTGTTGTCCTTGACTATTGTTTAAATTGGTTTGATGTTCCGAAACACTTAAGTGTGACAAACATGCAAAGGAACAGGAAATGAGGAAGGGGGCAAACACTTTTTCACACCACTGTACATATAGACACATTAGGGGCTTAATCACAAATGTAATCAGGGTTGAAATACAAAGCAGCTGAGAATAATGAAGACACATAAGGGAAACAACCTATGACAATACAGGGGTGACAGGACAAATCATAACAGATGCACGTGTAGAACATGAAGTCAGTTACAAACCTGGATGCACACCCTTGCACCCTCCTCTTCTGGGAAGTTGTGACACCCTAGGGGTGGTACTCCAGGAGCACTAGAAAACACTCCCTCCCCCGGTGGTCCTCGACCTCTGGCTCAGCATGAGGCTGGGGCTGGTTCACTGGGGTAGGTAGGGAAGACCCAGGTTTGGGAAGCTGTCTCGTCAACTCGATGAGGGCTTGTATTGGTAGGCTGTCTCGTTAGCCTTTATTGAGTGCGGAACAGCAGCTTCAGCGAAGCATAGAAGCAGAACGAGGTCCTCAGTGGAACAGGATAGCAGAATGACATCTTCAGCGGATGCAGGAAGCCAGAGCGACGTCCTCAGTGGGGAATGGGAGCAGACTGACTTCCTCAGTGGAACAGGGTGGCCGGGTGACATTCTCAGCAGAACAGGAAAGCAAAGCGATGTCCTCAGCAGAGTGGGAAAGCAGAGCAGCATCTGTAGAAAAGCCTGGCGTAGTGACATTCGAGGCAGTGCAGGGAAGCAAAGCAGAGCTCTTGACTGCAATGGGAAGCCGCGATACTTCCTCAGTCGAGCAGGGAGGCTGAGTGTCATTCTCCGTTGACTCACCAGGCTGAACTTGGTTGGATGTGTCATCAGTCTCTGGCATGAGCATAACGTTGTTGGTCGTAATGTCGAGCTCAGACAAAAACATGGCTTGTGAGGCTGTCTCACCAATCTCTGTCAGGAACATGGCTTGGGAGGCCATCTTATTGACCTCATGCTGGAGCTCTGAAGACCCCCTCGTAGGTCTCATGCTGGAGCGCTGAGAAGGAGGTCACTGTTGACCTCCGACTGAAGCTTTGCAGAGACCATTTCTTGGGTCTCAGGCTGGAGTTTTTGGGGGGAGGTTGCCACGTTGATCTCCGTCGGGAGTTCAGTAGCTTTTCAGTAGCAGACCTCCAGTTGGAGCTTGGCCGTTGAGACCACCTTGTGGCCTATGGCAGGAACATGGTTTGGGAGCTTGACCCATCGGCCTCTAGCAGGAACATGGCTGAAGAGACGACCCCATGGGTCTCAGGCTGGAACTCTGGAGCCGAGGTCACCATGTTGACCTCTGGCAGGAGCTCTACAGGGGAGACCACGTCGTGGGTCTCAAGCTGGAGCTCTGGAGATGAGGTCACTACGTGGACCTCCGGCTGAAGTTCGGCTGGTGAGAGCACCTCATTGGTCTTAAGCTGGAGCTCAGCCCTTGCTCTCTTGTGGAGCCGTTTGTGGATATGCCAGCTGCCTTTGAAACATTTGTGAGAGCAGAAATGTGATCTTGGTATAATGAGTTTAAAACAGGTTGGACACTATAGCTTGGCTTCTTTACTGCAGACCTAGGTTTTGCATGCCAATTTTGCCCCCACCGCCGCCCTATCAACCTGGATCTGGGGCTGAGCAGCGGAGGCCGCCCTGTTGGTGTCTGACTCCCTCTCATAGTACATGCTGAATGGTGAGACAGGTCTGTCTGACAGGCTGGCCCTCCCCAAAATATCTTTAAGGTTGGGGTTGAATTCAGGACTTCCGAACACTTTTATTAATAGTGCCACTAACTCTTATATGCTACCTAGTCCACAGGGTCCCGTGGTGATAAGAAGCTCCACCCGCTGGCGAGTGAGCTGGGACAACATGAACCCCAGCCACTGCTTCTTGTCAGGTTTGGGGTCCTCCAGGCTAGCAAAATATAGCTTTCTTTGTAATAAAAAACATTGCGGGTAAACTGAAAAGCCATCATATGGATCCAGTGGATACATTAAAGTCCATTGGGGAAAAAAAGAATGTAATTAAGTGCCGGCACAGCAAACCTGGTGCTATGCCCCTCGCGTCTTCCTGCTGCATCCAAGTATTCTTTTTTTCTTCTTCTTTTTTGAAGTTTGTTTCTTTAATGAAGTTTTGGTGAAAGTCATCATGGCATTTTTTTTGTATAAAAGGAGAAAAAGGAAAAAAAAAGAGATTATTTTGTATATCTCAGTGCATCAACAAATCGGGCGCCAATCTTGTTTTTTGTTTATACAGATTATAACACACATTCATTCGTTCATACATAACAAACAAAAAGAAAAAGAAAAAAATAATAAAAAATAAATGATGAATGAATGAATGAATGAATGAATGAATGAATGAATGAATGAATGAATAAACTAAATCAAATTCAAAATAAAAAAATGGGTGGGGGGGATATTCCCTCAATCAGAAGGCAAAGATGGCAGAGATTTGAAAAAGGATAAGAAAGGCTGCCACTTCCTGTGAAACTTGTCAGAGTTGGCACCCAGAGAATCTTTTCCAATTTTAGAAGAGACATTACATCCCTAAGCCACTGACTGCTGGAGCGAGGCTTTGTGGATTTCCAATGGAAAAGAAAGTGTCGTCTTGCTAACAAGAAAGTGAACGCCAAGAGATCTAATTGGTTCGAGTTGTACCTGTTATAATCCTCCGGATACCCAAATATGGCAATATGGGGAGAGGGTTTAACAGTAATGCACAGTATTTCTGAGATGCTATCGAAATACTTCTGCCAGAAGGAGAATAACAATGGGCAGGCGTAGAAAATGTGAACGAGGTTGCAGGGAGAGGCATGACATTTATCACAACTGTCAATGACAGTGGGATAAATCTGTGACAGACGTGTTTTGGAGAAATGAATCCTGTGCAATACCTTGAACTGTATCAAAGAGAGACGAGCACAAGATGCGCTTGTATGGATCTTGCTAAGGGCACTGTCCCACCAGGCTTCATGTAGGGTCAACCCCAATTCGCCCTCCCAAGCAACCTTGATTTTAGTGATAGGTGAGCTGTCGTAGGATGAAAGTTTATTATGAATGCTTGAAATACGATATTTTTGTAGAGGGTCAGATGAGAAAATCATCCCATAGTTGATTTTGGGGGTGAGGAGGGAAAAGTAGGAAACAGTGATTTTGCGCAGTGTCTAACTTGGAAATAGCTAAAAAGATGCGACAGTGGAAGCTGAAATTCACTCGACAGATCTGCGAAGCTACGAAAAGCACCGTCCTTATAGAGAAAAAAAAGCTAGAAATGTCCTGATCAATAGTCTTAAAAAATCACTTAGATAAGAATGGAGGGAGACATTGGAATAAAAAGAGGAACTTGGGCAGGATATTCTTTTTTACTGTATTAATCCTTCCTAACAGCGACAGCGGTAAAGACCTCCATCGTTGAAGGTCAGTTTTGATTTCAGACATCAATGGGGAGAAGTTAGCAGAGAAAACTGAAGTCAGAGTTTTGGTTATGTTAATTCCTTTTTTTTTGCCTTTGTTTATTTATTCATTTTCATAGGATTCATTTACATGTGATTCATTTACATATAATTAATTTTCATGTGATTCATTTACCTTTTCTCCCCCCCCTTTCCCAAATATTTCATTGAGAAGAGGAAAAACAAAATTAAATAAATAAATAAATAAATAAAAATTAAAAGTCCCCCATCCCCCGACTTATCATGGCTACTCAATAGCTGTCGCTGGTTATATAACAATTAAAGAACCCAAGAAAAGGCACTTTTTAAATAAACTAAACCATAGGAATATAAATAGTCAATTGGAGCCGAAGAGGGACATACACCCAAAGTCTCCATAAAACAAGGGAGACGACAGTGTTTCACCCCTAGGGTTGTCCACAAAGTGGACCTAGAATAAGCTAAACAAAATTACCTAAACTAAAAAAATTTCAGTAAGAAAAAATTACCCTACTGACTTCAAATCGAATAAATAGTCTGCGCACTTTAACAAATATAATGTCCATACCTTTTAAAGACTTATACCTAATAATATTACACAGGGTAGCATATTAAAATAATAATAATATAATTTTTGAAAAAAAAAGTGAAATAAACTCTAACCCAGTCAGAGCATCAAAACAGAGAAGCACATTAATACAGAAGTAGATTTAAGAGGAGTGAGTCCACAAATTGTAGACGAAGTAATAATGCACCGACAATATCTTCAATAAGAATTCGAATTCTGTAGAGCTGGAAGGCCAAGTGCAAATAAAGAATAAAAAATAAAATTAAAAAAATAATAAAGAAAGAAAGAACTATGTAGGTGATGCAGTTCACCCTGGTATTAAGAGTTTAAATATTACAACAACAAAAAATAATAATAATATTAATAAATAAAACAAATAAATAGATAAATAAACAAATTAATAAAAAACAAAGAAAAAACACTACACTACACACTACAGTTCACCCAGGTATTAAGAGTTTAACATAGTCTGCTGTTTCCACTGCTGAACACCGTTATATGTAATGCGATGCCGAGCTGGGTGAAGTATTCCATAGCTAACGCCTTCAATATCACGAAGTTGATGCCGAACCTCGTTAAATGGGCCCGGGCTATCTTGACTGTGTAGTCACGAAAAACGGAGATGGTCAGATCCCTCACTTTAATCTGCAGGCACTCTCTCGCATGGCGTAACATATCAACACAGTCACTGTAATAATAGAATCTGCACACAATAGCTCGTGGTCGTTAACCAGACTTCAGCTTTGGCTGAAGGGTCTGGTGGGACCGGTCCAAAACCGGCTCCAAAAACGCCTCTTTTAACAAGGTCGCTACAGCAGAGGTTGTACAGGTGTCAGTGCCCTCTGGAACTCCAACTATCCTCATGTTATTGCGCCGTGACCTCGACTCCAGATCCTCACATTCATTCTCTAATTGAGTCATGGTCACAGTGAGAGACTCGATAGTAGTCTTCTTATGAACTATATCATCGGTGCAGCTGGAGAGCGCGTGCCCCAACAGTACCTTTCAGTGTTGATATGGTGGCATTGGTAGCGACTTTATCACTAGCCAGCTGTGTTTTCATGGCCTGCAGGTCATGCTGGATAGTAAACAGCGCATCCCTGAGAGTCTTTTGAAGATTCTCCTGATGATTTTCCTGGTGCTTCTGATGCTCCTGGAACTCCTTTTTAAAAAATATTGGCGATGTCCTTCCTCAGTAAAGCCAGCAACTCAAGCCTGAATGCTTGAGTTCGGAGCCACTGCTTGGGGACGTGGACACAACCACGAGTTCACGGGGGGAAGGGAGCGCGGCTACGGATTCATGAGGAGAAGGAGGCGCGGGTGCAGGTTCATGGAGAGAGGGAGACACGGCTGCAGATTCAGGGTGAGAAGGAGTAACCCTTGCGGTGCGCACCCTAGACCTCAGTTTTGTCTGAATGCTACCACCGATTTTCGAGTTTTTCCCTGACATCTTAACGAAGCACCGAGTTAAAAATACAAATAAGGAAATGAAATAGAATAAGTCAAAATATATTATGTTACCAAAAAAAGTGCTAATTAATTACAATTTTTAATCGAAATCAGCAGGAGACTCAAACTTTACGTCTTACTCCATCAAACACCAAATTCAAACCCTTCATTAATTCCTAAATACTTAAAAGCCAGAGGGGCTCCTTCTGAAAGGGATATCAGATTGGTCTATTTGTAATGCCAATGTATTAACCGGGTAGCACTCACTCTTGGAAATGTTAACTTTATAACCTGAAAATTAACCAAATCTCTGGAGAAAGGAGAGAATACCAGGTAAAGAGTGACTCATCTGCATAAATCATCTGCATAAAGAGAAAGTTTAAATTCCATGCCCAAACGTGATATCCCAGTGAAAGAGAGGGAGGACCTCAGATAAATTGGCATGGGCTCTATAGCTAATGCAAACAGTAAAGGAGACAAGGGACAACCCTGTCGAGTGCCACGGGATAAAATAAAATATTGATTGAATACCATTGGTGGAGATACTAGCCTGCGGGGATGTATACAGAATGCGTATCCATGAAATAAATGTATCACCCAATCCAAATTTACGTAATACTGTAAGCAGGTAGTCTCATTCAACCCTTTTTCGGCATCGACTGAGATTACCACTTCGGGGGTTTTAGTAGAGCATTTGGAGTAGATAATGTTGAAAAGGGTGCGGACGTTGTAAAATAATTGACGCCCCTTTATAAATCCAGTTTGTTCTTCTGAAACTATGACTGGAAGAATTCTTTCCAAACGACTAGCCATAGCCTTAGCAAGAATCTTAGCATCCACATTTATCAAAGAAAGGGGTCTGTAAGAGCTGCAGAGATTTGGATCTTTGTCTTTCTTTAAAAGCAGACTTATAGAGGCTTGTCGGAAAGTGGGTGGAAGAGAGCCATTCTGCAGAGATTCCCTATATACAGAGTATAATAAGGGGGACAGTTTAGATTTAAATCTTTTGAAAAATTCTACTGGGAAACCATCAGGGCAGGAGCTTTATTGTTTTGCATGCTATTTATGGCTAGGTTGATTTCCTCTAAGGTTAATGGAGAGTCAAGATCTTTAGCAACATCTGGGTTAATGGTAGGGAAATTGAGACTACCTAAGAAAGCATTCATATTAGAAGTCCCAGATGGAAATTATACAGAGTATACAGAGAAGAATAAAATGAGCAGAAGACTGAGTTAATGGTATTAGGGTCTGTGTGGCGTATGCCAGATGAATCTTTTATTTGAGGAATTATGCGTGAAGCTGCTTGACACTCAATTGGTGGGCCAAGAGTCGGCTCGGTCTATCACCATGTTCATAATATGCGGAGCATGAACGTAGTAGAAGGCGCTCTGCATCAGCAGTTATAATAAGGTCAAATTCAGCCTGTAATGCAACCCGATCTTTAAATAAAGCAGAAGAGGGGCCAGTGACCAATTGTCTATGTAGTTCGTCACTTTTACTCGATAGCTCTTGAAGTTTGGCCGTACGCGTTTTGTTTAAATGTGTGGAGTAGGAAATTATTTGGCCCTGAAAGTATGCTTTTAGTGATTCCCACAGCAGGGAACAGGAAATAGGTTCAATCTCTTTCTGATTGATTTCAATAAAATCATCAATTGAAGCTGCAATGAATGTATTAAATTTGTTGACTGACTGAAGCAGAGTATTAAACCTCTACGGTGTTGAATATTGAGGTTGGGGGGAAAGCTGAATATCAAAAGAAAGCGGGGCATGGTCAGAAATCACAATAGGATGATATTTAACCATAGACACTTTGGAGATAAGTTTGGCGTCAATGAAAAAATAATAAATTCTAGAGAAGGACTTATGCACCTGCGAAAAGAAAGAATATTCCTTGATACTGGGATTATGGAATCTCCAAGGATCAATGCAACCATTTTTAGACATGAAATCAGAAAGTGTACTTGACATTAGTGAGGGTGTCATGGTCTTGGAAGTAGAGCGGTCCAACCTAGGATCAATACCGCAATTCATATCTCCTCCAAATATAAGGAGAGTATTATTTAATGAAGGGAGGTGCTCAAAGAGCTTATTCATGAAGTGTGGGTCATCAAGATTTGGGGCGTAAATATTAACTAATAGTACAGGGACGTGCAACAATTTACCTGAAATTATTAAGTATCTGCCATTTTCATCTGATATTACTTTGGAAGATGAAAGTGAATTAACTTACCAATTAAAATGGCAACTCCCCTGGCCTTAGAGTTGAAATTAGAGTGAAACACCTCAGATATCCATGGACATTTAAGCCGAACCTGGTCTGTGGTGCATATATGAATTTCTTTTAGAAACACTATGTCCGCATTTCAGATGAGCAAATACCCTAGATCTCTCTATAGGGCTCCCCATACCTTTTAATGTTCCAGCTCACAAAGTTCACATGTGAGCCAGAATTTCTAGTATTAGTGGACATCTATCAAGTGTTTACGGCAGGAAGAGAATGAAAATGAAGCCTCACCTCTGAGAGAAGGAAAAGGGGAGAGGAAACAGGAGGGGGGATAAAAAAGACAAAAACAAAGAAAAAAGAAGAAAAAGTAAAGAGTGAATAAATAAATAAATACAATAAAAATAAATAATAAAAAATTAAATAAAAGAGAAAACACTCACACACTCCAAACACACACAGTGAACAGCCCCTGTATTCCCGGTATCTCACGGAGCTGGCGGCGGCAGTCATTGAAGGCAGCACGAGGAGATGCATGATGCATGCTCCAGTTAAGTCACAAAACTAAGCAAGATTGAAACACAAAACAGCTGAGAACCATGATGACACATAAGGTAAACAACCAATGTCAATACAGGGGTAGAGACAGGACAGAAATCATAACAGATGCACATGTAGAATATAAACAAAGTCACTTGCAAACCCAGAAGTGCGCCCTTGCTCTTTGAGCTTCAAAGCGCACTGCATGCTCCAGTGCTTAGTGCGAGGGGAAATTATGACAAAACCTCAACTTGATTGACTTTACATCATGTAATTTGAATGGATTTCATGGATTTTATATAAGGATTACTATATACTGTCAAGTTTAAATAGCTCATTTTTTTATTACGTTTATAGAATTTAGCAGACATCCTTATCCAGAGTGACTTACAGAACTGTTTTGTAGTCTCAAACACACATCCTCATGCTAGTGAGGACAGGGACCAAAAGTACCACTGAGTAAACTTTGTAAATAAATAATAAATAAATAAATTAAGACAAATAAAATTATTGATTCAATTATCCATCCATCCATCCATCTTATCCTTCCTTCAGTGTCACACTGTCAAAGTCTGATTACTCAGCCATCGTGGGGGGTGCGCAGCACGGCTATGCGGTGATGCCAAAGGTGGAGGAGGCGCTTGCGAGCCACCTCTCTCCATCTACGGCGGGTAATTTAGGGAGGCCAACCTTACCGTCTAAGCCGTGTAAAGTCACTTCGGGGTTGGTGGGCAAAGCCTATGCGGCGGCGGGTCTTGCATGTGGGTCCCTGCATACAATGGCAGTGTTGCAGGCCTACCAGGCAGACCTGCTGAGTGAGCTGGATACTGGTGAGGGAATTGGGCCAGAGGCAGTGGCAGAGCTGCGCCGCGCCACAGATTTATCTCTTCGGGCGACCAAGCAAACGGCTCGTCATATCGGCCGTTCAATGGGTAGCCTGGTTGTGGCGGAGAGGCACCTATGGCTCAACCTGTCAGGGATTGGGGACAAAGATAGGGTCTCCTTGCTGAACGCCCCTGTTGAGCCTTCCGGCCTGTTTGGTGGCGCAGTCAATGCCATCTCCGACAGGTTTCGCGACGCAAGACAGCAAACGGCAGCGTTCAGCTGGTTCCTTCCCCGTCGTGTCGAGTTTGCACGGGCCTCCATGAGTGGAGCCCGGGCCAGTGTTGGCACGAGGGAGATGCAGAAGACGAGTGTGGCGGCCCGCCTCCCCCCGCAGAAAGCCAGGGTGACCGGCCGGCAGCCACAGCCTGCTGGGAGGCCTGATCTGAGAATGATCATAAAGGCAAGGCAGGCATGGAAGGAACGGTCCTGATGGGTCACAGAGGGACATATCAGTGGGCATGAGGCGGTCGGGACATCCAGCCCCCAGTGCTACTGTAGGGCCTGCCCTGGCCGAGCCCGTCCCACATTTCCAGCCTTCTCTGGTCAGCGAGCTGTCACAGGGCGGCGGAAATCTGATGCTTTCCCTCCAACAAAATGCGGAAAAGCTGACATCACTGAAGGACCATCTGGCAGCGTGGAAACTACTGCCAAATGTGTCCCCATGGGTTCTGTCTACCATAGAAAAGGGCTACCGGGTCCAGTTCAGAGCTCGACCCCCCCGGTTCAGTGGTGTGCTCACGACATCTGTCAGCACAGAGCAGAGCCCAACGTTAGCAAAGGAAATAAGCTCCCTTTTGGACAAAGGGGCCATAGAACGTGTACCCCGTTCTCTAAGGGAGGGAGGTTATTTCCTGGTCCGCAAAAAAGATGGGATCTGCGTCATCTGAACCGTACTCTTCGGACATACAGGTTCAAGATGCTGACGCTCAAACTTATTGTGCCACAGATTCAGTCCGAGGACTGGTTTGTGACAATAGATCTGAAAGACGCATATTTCCACATAGGAATATCGCCCAGTCACAGGAAGTTCCTGAGGTTTGCGTTTGGAGAAAACACATACCAATTTCGGGTTCTTCCTTTCGGGCTGGCTTTATCCCCTCGCACCTTCACAAAGTGCATGGATGCTGCTCTGGCTCCCTTGCGACTCCAGGGCATCCATGTACTAAACTACCTGGACGACTGGTTAATTCTGGCACGATCCAGGGAACAGGCAGTTCAACATCGAGATGTTGTTCTTGCCCACATGAGGAGCTTGGGGCTCAGGTTGAACCTCAAGAAAAGTATGCTTTCCCCAGTGCAGAGGACAACTGAGGTGAGGGCGTTTCTATCCCCAACACGCGTACAATTGATCCTATCAACCTTGAGCAAGATAAAGCGGGGTCTGGGCATCCCCTCCAGCTTTTACGAGAGGCTGTTGGGCCTTATGGCAGCAGCAGCCAACGTCATACCGTTGGACCTATTGCACATGAGACCGTTTCAATGGTGGCTGAAAAGTCGGGGGTTTCATCCGAGGATGAAACCGCTGAGAGTAATCAGAGTCACGCGGCGATGCCTACGTGCTCTGAGTGTTTGGAGGTGCCCGCAGTTCCTAGCCTCGGGTCACACTCTAGGGGCGTCCCCTTCCCGCAAGATGGTAATGACAGACGCGTCCCTCACAGGCTGGGGCACAGTCTTAAATGGCTGTCCAGCTCACGGTCTTTGGAGCGGCCCTCATCTGAAGTGGCATATAAATCGCCTAGAGATGCGGGCCGTATTCCTAGCACTGAAATTCTTTCTCCCTCAGTTGAGAGGTCACAGTGTGCTAGTTGTGTCAGACAACACAGCTGTGGTCTCGTATATCAACCACCAGGGAGGGTTACGTTCACGCCCCCTGTTCAGGCAGGCGCAACTAATCCTCCTCTGGGCGGAGGGGAAGTTCTTGTCAGTGAGCGCAATGTACATTCCGGGCAGTCGGAATGTGGGGGCAGACATCCTGTCAAGGCAGGGGCTGAGGCCTGGGGGGTGGAGGCTCCATCCACAAGTGGGGGAGTCCATATGGCGGAGGTTCAGACAAGCGGAAGTGGATGTGTTTGCCTCCGAGGAGACAACACACTGCCCGCTGTGGTTCGCCCTCACTCCTCCTGCCCCATTGGGACTGGACGCCATGGTGCACACGTGGCCGAGGTTGCGTCTATACGCTTTCCCCCCGATTGCTCTGCTCCCACAAGTTCTAGCGAGAGTTCGCCAAGACCATCTACGTCTGCTGCTAGTAGCACCGTTTTGGCCAGCTCGAATTTGGTTCTCGGAGATAATGTCCCTGCTCGACGGCACTCCTTGGGAGATTCCCATCTGCAGGGACCTACTGTCTCAAGCCGGAGGGCTGATCTATCACCCTCGGCCAGAACTATGGAAACTGTGGGTCTGGCCCCTGAGGGGCACCAGCTCATAGATTCTGGTCTCACAACCGAGGTTGTAGAGACCATTTTAAACGCTAGAGCACCATCCACAAGGATATTGTATGCGCTCAAGTGGCGGCTTTTTGTCTTGTGGTGTGAAGAACGTCAGTTAGACCCAGTGAACTGCGCAGTGGCTACAGTCCTGGAGTTTCTGCAAGAACGTTTTTCAGCGGGGTTGGCTCCTTCTACAATCGGGGTTTAGGTGGCCGCCATTTCGGCCAGCCATCCCCCTGTTAATGGAGCCTCTGTGGGGCAGCATCCTCTAACTTCATGCGCGGTGTCAGACGGTTGAGGCCCATCTGCAGGCCGCGAGTACCTTCTTGGGACCTTTCTGTGGTCTTGGAAGGTCTGTCGGGAGCCCCATTTGGGCCCTTGGAGTCAGCCTCGGAGAAACTTCTGACTCTAAAGGTAGCTCTTCTACTGGCCCTGACATCTCTCAAGCGAGTGGGGGATCTACAAGCTCTCTCGGTTGCCTCCCCCTGCCTTGACTTCGCCCCCGGACTGGCCAAGGCCTTCCTGTACCCTAGGCCGGATTATGTTCCTAAAGTGCCTACATCGGCTGCCCACCCTGTGGTGTTGCAGGCCTTCTGCCCTCCTCCGGTTCCTCACACCGGAACAGGAGAGGTTGCACCTGCTGTGTCCGGTAAGGGCCCTCTGCACTTACGCCTCCCAGGCCGTAAGTCAGAGCAGCTGCTGGTCTGCTTTGGTGGCGACAGTAGAGGTGACGCTGTGTCAAAACAGCGCATCTCTACTTGGATAGTGGAAGCAATCTCTTAATCGCTACGAGGCGCGGTCTCGCACGCCTCTAGGCATAAGAGCTCATTCCACTAGGGCGGTCGCCTCCTCGAAGGCTCTGTCAAGAGGGGTGTCCTTGCACGGTGTGTGTGCGGCCGCAGGGTGGTCTACGCCACACACGTTCATTTGTTATTACATCCTGGATGTTCATTCCACCCCGGGCTCGAGTGTCTTGCAGTGACCCTCCCGCCGGGTATTTTTTGGGACAGGCCGCACCCTTGGTATGACGGAGTGGGTATTCCCGTTCCCCATACTGTTATGCTAAATGCAACGTCGAAGTTCCTTTGAAAGGGAACGTCGGGGTTACGTATGTAACCCTGTTCCCTGAGAAGGGAACGAGACGTTGCATAGCATTGTCATACCAGGGCAGGCCTGTGAAATGTGCGTCTTCGCTTCAGATAATAGAGGCTGGCAGCGGGGTTCACAGGTGCGCCATATATATCATGCGACGCGCTTAATTGCCACGTCACCTGATCATGGCAGGCCTATAAGTAGAGGCATGATTTTAAACACAGCTTTGATAAATCGGCCTCAAATCAGGTCACGTAACCAAGTGAATACCAGAACCAATTTTACAACAAAAGATAAAACATTAATGTATTACCATAAATGATCTGTTCACGACAACAAAAAAGCCTTCTGATCAATATAAAAAAAACTAAAGTCAGTTATCCTCAGGTGCTAGCAATGAGACATGTTATATAGAGCTGCAACAACTAATTTATAGAATCGATAATAATCGATATTTAAAATAAATCAACAACGAATTTCATAACTGATTATTTGGGTCTGTGACGTCACTGTGGATAACACTCCCATCAGTGACGTCACTTCATGATGGTGAAAAACGCATTTCTATGAATAAAACATATCTGAAAACAGCAGATGTCACAGGATGAGCTGCTGCGGGAAAAGTGCATGATCCAGGTCATCCAAAACATGAGTGTTTTATATTAAGTGCTTCAAACAAACTTGTACGTGTATTAACGTGGCTTGTCATGTCAAACGATGCGACAGATGCGTGTGCTGTTTAACGTATTCACGCCAGTATTTCCATTTTATATAAAGGCTCGTCCCAACACAAAGGAATCTCCATTAAACTTCACTGAATGAGCGCAAGTCCATGCATGCGTGTCAGTGGAAATAGCACATCAATAGAATGTCAGCACACAGTAGAAAGGAAGTGCAATAACTCTGACTAAAATATAAATTTTAATAAAAATTTTTGTTTAATGCTATATTTAGAAACAAAAGTAATTGAGATCAGTAACTGTAATGGGGTTATAACATAATTGTATATAAATGTAAGCTGTGTCATACATTTACAGAGTAAAGCAATGTTACTGTGTGAATGTGTGTCTGCAGAAATTGTTTTCAAGAAAAAAAACACAGACAGGGCATCATTTGGGAACTTGGTGTATTTTATTGCTTTTCAAATAGAATGTGAATAAATGAAAAACCACACATTCCCTCTCCCTCTGCTTTTTCTTTTTGCTTGGGAGAGGTGGAGCTTAGCCTTTTATCTAGCTGTCAGTGCAGAACAGTGTTGCCAACTTAGTGACTTTTTAGACCCCTTTAGCGACTTTTTGTGTGTGCAAACTTTTCAAATGTTGCCAGTACTGTCCTACAAGTGTCAAGTCTCGCTTTCTCGCTGTACTCACACCTTTCTCTGAGTCTGCTCTGTGAGTGAGTGGCTGAGAGCCAGAGCAGCACATTCCGTTAATCACACACAAGTGTCCCACTGATTGATTTAACAATGTCATGGATAACGAGACATGCCCTTCATCCCAATTTACATAATTTGTATCCAAATGATTTTAGAATGCAAAACAAAGGGAATGCAACATGTTTTACATGTAAAATATCTGTCTATCTATCTATCTATCTATCTATCTATCTATCTATCTATCTATCTGTCTATCTATCTATCTATCTATCAAAACGGATTATAGATTAGGTTATATATAGATTTTTTTTATGTAGAATAAATAATTATTATACCTGGTCTCCTTCAATATGGTGTGGGGCTGTCACATGATGGGGGAGGCTTGGGGTGCTTTAGTTACAAAAGGTTGAGAACCTCTGAACTAATCGATTCATCAAAGAAATAATGGACAGATTAATTGATTATCAAAATAATGGTTAGTTGCAGCACTTGTGTTAGCTGTCTTTTCTGTGCATTAGCTAAAAACTGATGCTGCATGTAAAATATATGTTTAATTAAATCACATTTTATGTTAAACTTCATTTCAACCAGAATTAATGATTTAGCAGTAATTTAACATAAATTAGGAGGTGTTTGCATAAAGACATGCACATCATCGCTGATAAAATTTCACTAATTATACTGATCTTCTCTTAATCTTCTTTGAATTTGGCTAGTTGTCTAACCAAAAATGTACTTTTTTTATAAGTTGCTTTGCTTACCTTTTGGTTTTCTGAAGGGAGAGCCTGGTCATCAAGGGGTGGCTGGATTTCCTGGAACAAAAGGCGATAAAGGAGAGAAGGTATAAACTGATTACTGTAATACCAAACTTCAGTTCAATTAAATTTTATTATATAGTGTTTTTAACAATAGATGCTGTCACAAAGCAACTTTACAGAAATCCAGATTTAGATTCCTTTAAACATTTCACATTTCACTTCAGAGTGTGTTGAAAGGATCATCACTATGAGCATTGGAGTTTTAAATATATTATATCCATGTGATGTTATTAACTGAATAATGTATGAGACTTTAGTATAAATTGTCTTCACTAAGTGTGATCTTTAGGTTATCCAAGCGACTGTCTTTAACTATCACTGTCACCATACAATCTAAAATAAATATGTAATTGAAATACATATGATAATTTTTTTTTAAAGACGACAGCTTATAATACCAATTTATAAAGTAATTATTTGTTTATTTATAATTGTAAAGCACCTTTAGAACTACATGTGTTGAACAAAGCGTAAGTTTGAGAGAATTTTTGTGATCTCTTGAAGGGCAATAAACTAAGGCTTTTCATTTTAAACATAATGATAACAAATTATTATTATTATTATTATTATTAATAATAATAATTCTATCAATTAGCACAAATAACCTAGGCTTTGAAAGTAGAATATCACATTTATAGGAAAAAGGGATAACAGAAACTATCCCCCATATACAGTGACAAGAAAAAGTATACGAACCTTTTGGAATTTCATGGTTTTCTGCATAAATTTGTCATAAAATGTGATCTGATCTAAATCAGGGGTATTGACAAATATAATATGCCTAAAATAATAACACAAAATAAATTCTGATTCCTCATGTCTTTATTGAACACACTCATTCAACATTCAATATGTCAGTGGAAAAAGTAAGTGAATCCTTAGAATTAATAATTGGTTGACCCACCCCCCCTGGCAGCAATAACCTCAACCAGGCCCTTCCTGTAGCTGTGGATCAGACCTGCACAACGTTCAAGAGGAATTTTAGCCCATTATTCCTGACAGAACTGCTTTAGCTTGGTCATATTCTTTGGACGTCTCATGTATATGGCTCTCTTCAAGTCATTCCATAGCATCTCTGTTGGGTTGAGGTCTGGGCTCTGACTTGGCCACTCCAAAAGGCAGATTTTGTTTTTCTGAAGCCATTCTGTTGTGGACTTGCTTTCGGTCATTGCCCTGCTGAATCATCCAACTTCTACACAGTTTCAGCAGTCGTACAAACATTCTCGCATTATCCTGAAGAATTGTCTGATATACTTGGGAATTCCTCTTCCCTTCAATGATTGCAAGCTAGCCAGGCCCTGATGCAGCAAAGCAGGCCCAAATCATGGTATTTCCTCCACCATACTTTACAGTTATCATGATGTTTTCATGATGATATGCCATGCTCTTTCTACGTCAAATGTAGTGCTGTGTGGTTTTTCCAATAGTTCAATCTTACTTTCAACAGTCCACAAAACATTTTGCCAATACCGCTGTGGAGTGTCAGTGTGCTCTTTTGCAAACTTCAGACGTGCAGCAATGTTCTTTATAATAAGCACTGGCTTCCTTTGTGGTGTCCTGCTGTAGATACCTGCTTGTTCAATGTTTTGCATATTGTGGACTCATCAACAGAGATGTTAGCCAGTTCCAATGATGCCTTCAAATCTTTGGCTGTCATTCGGGGTTGTTTCTTTACCTCATTGATGAGACTTTGTTGTGCTCTTGGTGTCATTTTGACTGGGCGCCTACTTCTTGGTAGAGTAGCAACAGTCCCAAAGTGTCTCCATTTGTAGAATGTTTGCCTAACTGTAGACTGGTGAATTTCTAAAGTCTTTGAAATCATTTTGTTACCCTTGTCAGCTTTATGAAAGTCAACAATTCTTGATCGTAGACCCCCAGAAAGCTCTTTTTGGCGAGGCATGGCTCACATAAGCATGTGTTTCTTGTGCAGAGAAAACTCCAAAAGTTTGAGGGGTTTTTATCAGTGAAAGTAGCTGCAGTCCACACCTCCAAACTCATTTTCTTAACGCGATTCTAGGTGTTCTATAACCTGACTCCAATAAGCTTTTTTGAGGTCATAACTCAAGGGTTCACATACCTTTTCCACAAGGACTATGAGGTTTTTTGGTTGTTCTCAATAAAGACATGAAAGATCAGAAATTCTTTTGTTTTATTATTTTAGGCACATTATATTTGTCAATACCCCTGACTTAGATGAATCTCAGATCACATTTTATGAAAAATTTATGCAGAAAACCATGTATATAAAACATCATAATGACATTCATGAAATGTTAACAAAGTCATCATTATGATTCCATATTTGAATGTGACCCATAATTTGCTTGATAAAATTTTATTAGCTACCAGCTGCTATGGTGAGACACAGGAACCAATTGGAATCATGCATTTTTCCATTTCTGAATGAAATCTACTAGCCAGCTGAGCATAGTGCTAGCAGGAGCAGAAAAAAGAAGGCTAGATATGGTGTTATAAGATGTAATTTTGTCCTATTCAGTGTTACTTTTGGAAGTTTGCATGGGCTTAATGAAATGTGACAGTGTGTTGTGTTTGGCCTGCTAGCTTTGAGTTTGAGTGCTGTAGGGGCTAAAGTAGATCTTTTAATCGGTGTGGTCTCTTCCAGTATGATAATATCCCATCCTGAGGGTGCAGGGATCACTGAATGGTTTGAGAATGAAAATTATGTAAATCATATACTGTGGTTTTTACAGTCAGGAGACCGACATGTTAGAGACGTTCTCGACCACCATCATTAAAACACCAATTGAGAAAATATATTTTGTATGAATGGTGATAATTCCTCCAGTAATGAGGAATTCCTTCCAGCGAGTTGTAGGATCTATGCCTCTATGTAAAGTTTCATTTGAAGCTTTTCTGTTAGGTCATGGAAGCCCAACAACAGCTGTCTGTACATACATACGGTTATTCATACATGTATACACTACTCCTCCTTACCAAGCATATTATGATTAGAAATAATATATATGACCATTCTATATTCAGTAAACATCAGCCAAGGATGAAAATTTGTATGCAGTGGTGCTTGAAAGTTATTTAAAGAACATGGATCTATCAGAGTCTGATCTTCACAACACATGTTTGTGGAAGTACACAGACAAAGGAAATATCTGAGGACCTCAGAAAAAGAGTTGTTGATGCTCATCAGGCTGGAAAAGGTTACAAAATCATCTCTAAAGAGTTTGGACTCCACCAATCCATAGTCTGACAGATTGTGTATAAATGGAGGAACTTCAAGACCACTGTTATCCTCTCCCGGAGTGACAAAGAGCAAGATGTGTAATAGTCCATGAGGCCACAAAGGACCCCAGAGTAAATTATAAACAACTAAAGACCTCTCTCACTTGTTAATGTTATGGTTCATGAGTTTACCATCAGTAGAACACTCTCATATTTATGCAGATATATATAGAAAATTCTAAAGAGTTTACAAACTTTCAAGCACCTCTGCAATTTCCATCCTTAGCTGATGTTTACTGAATACAGAATGTTCATGTACATTATTTATAGTCATAATATGCTTGGTAAGGGGGAATATTGTATACACAGTGCATCATTCATCCAAGTAAGTGTAATACCACCAGACAAGTCAAAAGGCTTACCTGCCACACAGATATGTGCCTGTGAATTCTCAGGGCAAATGCTGATTTTGTTCCAATCACAGAGTCTCAAAGAAAAAGTAGATACTGGACACAGAATACAAGAAATCCATTAGAAAGTACATGCTGATATGTTTAATAAAAACAGAAGGCCTTTGAGGTCAGTGGTGTAATTATGCTGTGGTTTGGGATGTAGGCATTTTTCAAACGTTTTTCTTCTTTTGGTTTTAGTAGATTCAAAAGAGAGGAACGACAGTGTTAAGGTTCAAGTTACAATTAGATATCTACATTTTCTGAGCCTAAGCAATGTGTGCTGATTTACTAGTTTTGTAAATGTATTTTAATATACTACCTTAGATGTTGGATTTTTTAGTAGTCACTGCCTGAGATTTTGACCAAGAATACTGCCAGTATTTCATGTCGATCGTATCAGTTTTTTTTAGTGGCATTCAAATGTCACTATAAGAATATATGATCAGTAGAACAAGCAGATGACTCTCTAGGTATAACAATGGATAGGTTTCAGATTTCACAGAAATAAACCTAATTTTTCAATGGTAATTAAAGCAAACAGATCATCACAAACATACTATATATCCTAATGTTTTGGAACTCAGACAGTGTCTGTAACATTTTTGTCCTAAAACTGGCTTAAATTATATATTATTTAAGAAAAAATAATACCAGTTAGATTAAACATATGTAGTTAGATTTTTTTCCATGATGGTTCAAAACTATTAGATGATGTAATTTTTTAAATATATTCTTATATCAGAATGGCAATCTATTAAATATCACTTTAAATAACACCAAGGAACTGGACTCCAGCACAGTCAACCATGTCCAAGAAGGTCACTGTTGGCCCAGGGCATGTACTCTACCATTTAAGTAATATTATCCCACTCTGCAGCTGCTGGCCACTGTGTTAAAAAGATATCCTCATCAGCTGTATTAGTGCATGCCTGTTGCATAAAGGTTTTATTCCACTAAATGACCCATCTCTCTTTTCCAGGGGGATTCAGGAACTAATGGGTATCCTGGTATTCCTGGGGAGAAGGTATACGTGTTTACAGTTTTTCTTTGGCCGTTTCATAGTGTGTAATGTAATGAATAATATACAGATGCAAGTGCAGTAAAGAGCTTTATTAGAAGAGATGCAGGCAGACAAATCCAATACGAAATGCAAAAACATGGTCAAACAACAAGCTAGAGGTTGGACAATCGGCAAACAACATGAACTAGACTAAGACAAGAATCGAGACACATGAGACTATAAACAAGATCAAAACCAGTAAATGAAAAAAATTTGGTTAAATAGCTTAGTGTGGGTCTGGTGGAAAACACTGGAACACACAATACTTCACATTGAACAAAGATACACAAGTGGTTTAAATAATTAATGTAATCAACAGTAAAACAATAATAGCTGTGAATAATGATGACATGTGAGGGAGACAACCAATAACAAGACTGGCAGAGAAAATACATAAACCACAACAAAACACATGTGCTCTGGTGCTCAGCACGGGGGGGAAATCCATGACATAGTCCAGCTATGCTAAAGCATAAAGATGCTCACTGAGAAAAATCTCACTTCAGTTTCTCTGGCTGGAGTAAAATGGGAGCTGATATAAACAGATGTCTAATTACATTATCATAGCAAGTATGGTATAGCCTAATTGACCAAATTCTTGCAGTTGGAGTTAAATTCAGGTAGATAACAGTAAAAAAATTATGAAAATGATTTCACAGGAACTTTAAAAGCTCTGAATCATTAATGGTTACACTATCATCCAAAATACAGTCATGTGAAAAAATAAGTAAACCCCATAGAAACTGTTTAAAATATATATATATATATATATATATATATATATATATATATATATATATATATATATAGACAATCAAACATTTGATAAAGTTGATACACTGATACACAATTTTATGACACATAAAATTTAATTTTTAAAAAATGTTTATTATTATTTTTAAAATTATATATATATATATATATATATATATATATTTTTTTTTATTTCTTAATTTTCATATGATTCATTTACATGTGATTCATTTACTGATATGCTTCTCTTTAAATCCAGTTTTAGACTGTGATTTTACAAAGGTCGTTCAAGATTATTACTTGCCACAGTGTATGAGATAACCCCAGTAAACGTGCCTGAATTCTATAATATAATATGTTCACCATGTTAGATTTAATTGATCTAAAAACAGATTCACAATTGAATAACATTACTCTGTTCCAATTCACATCATTCAAAGCATTGGCATGTTTTGTTTACTCTCACAATCCTCCAAACACCCACAACCAAAGTCTCCATAAAACAAATGAGACAGCAATGTATCCTACAATAACCAAAAGTTGTCCACAATGTGAAAACAACTCAGAGAGTAAGCTGAACTAACCAGCAAAATTACCAAGACAAAAAGTTCTAGTAAGAGAAAAGACCCCTACTGACTTCAAGTCTGATAAACAGTCTGCTTTTAAAGACTTGTAACAAATAATATAATAGTGTAGCACGTAAAGCCGAGGAAATAACACTAATAAAATTAAATAAACAGAAACTCTAACCCAGTCAGAGCCTCAAAACAAAGAACCACATTAATAAAGAAGTAGATTTATGAGGAGTAAGTCCACAAAATCTAGATGAAGTAATGCAATGACAATATCTTCAATAAAAATCTGAATACAGAAGAGCTGGAAGGCAAAAAAATAAAAATAAAAAAAAAGCAAAAAAGACACCGCTGTGTAGGTGATGCAGTTCACCCTGATATCAAGAGTTTAACATAGTTAATGTACTTTGTGGTACATTACATAATTTAAATGAACCAAAAACAGAGCAGTAAAATGAAAAAGTAAGTACACCCCTACATTTATCACACCATCAAATCCATTCAATTTGAATCAGGTGTTCAAGATTGGGTGCCAGTGATTAGAACCTGCTTAGGGAGTGCAGGTGGAACCTGTCTCATTTATAACCCTCTCATATCTAGTGTCAGAGTGTTCCTTTTGCTATTGAGGTGTATAGTGCCAAGATCTAAAGAGTTCTATAAGGCCTTCAGAAAAGAGGCTATGAATGCCGATGAGTCTGGCAAGGGATTTAAAAAGATCTCACAATTATTTGAAATTAAATTGAATTCCTTTTTTGTCATTGCACATTGGATGTACAATGAAATTTGTTGTGCAGCTCCTAAAAGAAAAGATACACTTAAACAATCCACACATACAATCATATAAAAAAATGTACAATTTAAGAATATAGGCGAAAGAACAAGTAAATATAAAAAAAACATAAAAAAAATTAATACACACATCTATCTATCTATCTATCTATCTATCTATATCTATCTATCTATCTATCTATCTATCTATCTATCTATCTATCTATCTATCTATCTATCTATCTATCTATCTCTCTCTCTCTCTTTCTCTCTCTCTCTTTCTCTCTCCTTAAAAAAGGAGACTTTGAATGCAGTGATCAAGGGACTGGCTGTATTTTTTCATACTCGGGCAATGTTGGAAGTGAGGAAGTGCGCGGGGGTGTTAGTGTGAGAGGGCTTGGTGAGGCGGGCGTGGCAGCCCTCTCCAGGGCGTGTCGGGACTTCCCTGAAGCGTGAGGACTTTCTCGTGAAGTCGGTAAATGCTGCGTGCGAGCTCACCAAGCTGCGCCTTCGTCTGCACCCGAGCCTTCTGGAAATAGAGACACAGAGATTGAGAAAAAGAGAAAGCGATTAGGAAAAAATGCTGAAGTATGGTTATCGGAAAGATTAAGGAGAAGCGACACGCACATGTCATGCGAGCTATTACTCAGACTCGCATGGGCGGAAAAGCATCCTGTTATACCATTCCCCCATCTGCTGAGTGGTGGAATTCTCCAGCCCGACTCTCCAATCGACGGCCGGGGTTGTGTCAGTGGCTCCGCCCCATCATGGCGGGACTTCCGATTGTCGTCGGGCTTGACGTGAGGCTGTCTGCTTCGTGCCTGCGTGGCAGTCGGAGAAAGAGCGACTTTCCTACCATGCACGCCAGGTATCGGTCCGTTGCGACAGTTAGTACACTCTCTATGGAGCAGTGGTAGAAGGACATAAGTAACTCCCAAGTTAGCTTTTCTGAGCGTCCTTAGAAAATAAAGCCTCTGTTGTGCCTTACTTACCAAGGCAGCAGAGTTCACTGACCATGTGAAGTCCTCAGTGATGTGTTTTCCCAGAAACTTAAAGCTACTTTAGAGGAGCTAGGTCCTTGTGGCATCACCTGAAGTGTATAATGAGTTCTTTTTGGGGTTTTTTATGTTCAGTGATGGACTGTTTTCTGTACACCATGCAATAAGTTTGCAGACTTCATCTCTATAATCCATCTTATCCCCATTTTTAATTAATCCAATCACTGTCATGTCATCTGCAAATTTGATGATTGTGTTTGTGGTATGTGTGGGGATGCAGTCATATGTGTAGAGACAAAGAAGAGGACTAAGCACGCAGCCTTGTACTGCATCAGTACTGAGTGTCAGACTTTTAGAAAGGTGGGGACCAAGCCTGACAGTCTGTGGGCAGTTAGATAAAAAGTCCTTGATCCATGCACACAGTGAGTTTCTAAGATTCAGGTCGAGCAATTTAGTTTGATGAACGCTCTGTAATCTATAAATAGCATTCTCACATATGTCCCATTCTGTTCAAGGTGGATCAAAGCAGTATGGAGAGCTGTGTTAATAGCATCCACAGTGGAACCTTTTGCTCTGTAGGCATACTGGTGCTCGTCCAGGGTGGGAGGAAGGTTGGATTTGATGTGTCTTTCAAAGTACTTTACTATAATGGGAGTGAGCGCCTCTGGTCTATAGTCATTTAGGCAGGTGATGTTGGTTTGGTTTGGCACTGGTATAATTGTGACAGGGACAGATTACAGATGCTGGTAAACACTTCTGCAAGCTGATGGGCACAGTCTCTGAGCACTCTTCCTGGAATCCCATCAGGCCCTACATTTACACTGCCAAGAGGTTAAAATCTCCAGCAACAATGAAGACCCCTTCAGGGTATGCAGACTGTTTGATTTAAAAAAAAAATAAAATAAATTATTATTTTTTTTTCCTTTGTTTATTTATTAATTTTCATATGATTTATTTACATGTGATTCATTTACATATGATTCATTTTCATGTAATTCATATTCATGCATGTGATTAATTTACATGTGATTAATTTATGTTTGATTTTAATTTTATTTACGTATTAGACAAACAAAAGTAGTAAAATACAGTCATTTGTCAAGGATAGCACAATAAAGTTAAAAAAAACGTGTTTCCACTGAAGTTCTTGATGTAAAAAACAAACTTCACTCCTAGTGACAGGTTATTTTGGCATTGCTTACTAAAATACAAAGCTACCATAAGTTTCCATATTTGCAAAATGTACACTCACAATTTAACATCCACACAATACATATTCATCATTAAAACAACCTATCTAATAAGCAACGTTTGACTTTCGAACTAAAACCAACCATATTTGAAATACTTTTAACATCCAGGGGCAACTTATTCCACAATTGAGCCTCTGAGTATTCCTACTACCATACACAGTTTTAAAATTATATAATGTAATGAGACTTAGTATTATAAAAATGTCTCTTACATATCCTAGACAAATATGTATTAAAATATGCTATTCTGCTTTCTGTAGGTAACCAATCCAGATGTCTAAAATGGGATACATCAACGTGTGTAAAACTACTAAAACCTAAAACCAACCATATCAATTTATTTTGAGATTTCTTAAATGAGACAGATCACACATCCATGAAATGCATGTGTACTCAAAATAACTTTGCACTAAACATGATGCAAGTTATTTAAAATTTTGGTTATCCATAAAACTAACCTATCTAGGAAGAAATTTTGTTCTAACTTTAACCTTACCTTAAGTTTTCATAGCCATACTAGCACCACTTAAATCATTGTGAAGGCAAAACCAAGCTAATTAACAGTAGTTCTGCTTGATATTACACAATCCTCTATGTTGATAGACATGTTAGGAACCATGTTAGGAATGCAGTAAGGGTTTCTTTTCAGAGAGCTTTTACCTTATATAGCTGCTCACCTAATATCACTTGTATTTTGCTGTCATCAGCATATAAAAACAAATTACAGTCACAAACCGCTTGCATATCATTTATGTATAGGAGTAAAAAATGGGGCCTAAGACACTTCCCTGAGGAACTCCAATATTAATAATTGTTTCCATCAATTTCTACCATTTAAACTCTCTCAGTTAAATAAGAATTCAACCAGGCTATCACCATACTTGAGAAACCCATGACACTTAATTTATCCAACAGTATTGATTCACTGTGTCAGAAGAATTTTGGAGATCCAAGCATACCATTCCACACATTTTTACTTCCATCAATCTGCTTCTTATAAAATCTCTTAAATAAATTAAAGAAGTATCAGTTAAATAAGATCTTCTAAAACCTAATTGAAAATCATAATTTAAGCCATTCTCATATGAATACTGATACATCTGTTTGTACACAATCTTTTCTAAAATTTTTGAAGTCACACTAAGAATGGAGACTGGAAGTTAATTTCCAGGATCGTATCCATTTCCTTTCTTCTATCCTTCCATCCATCTTCTACCGCTTACTTCTTGTTCAGGGTCGCGGGGAAACCTGGAGCCTATCCCAGGGAGCATTGGACACAAGGCGGCGTACCCCCTGGACAGGGTGCCAATCTATTTCCTTTCTTGTATAATGGAATGACCTTAGCTACAGTGGCAAGAAAAAGTATGTGAACCTTTTGGAATTTCATGGTTTTTGAATAAATTTGTCATAAAATGTGATCTGATCTTCATCGAAGTCAAGGTGAATGACATGTAAAAAACAAAACAAAACAAAACAAAAAACCTTTTTGCCCATTCTTCCTGGCAGAACTGCTTTAGCTCGGTCTTATTCTTTGGACGTCTCATGTGTATGGCTCTCTTCAAATCATTCCTTGGCATCTCTATTGGTTTGAGGTCTTTGCTCTGACTTGTCAACTCCAAAGGGTGGATTTTATTTTTCTGAAGCCATTCTGCTGTGGACTTGCTCCGGTGTTTTGGGTCGTTGTCCTGTTGCATCACCCAACTTCTACACAATTTCTGCTGACATACAGACATTCTCAAATTATCCTGAATATACTTGGGAATTCATCTTCAGCTCAATGATTGCAAGCTGGCCAGGCCCTGATGCCTCAAAGCAGGCCAAATCATGATTTTTCCTCCACCATACTTTACGGTTGGGATGATGTTTTTATGATGATATGCCATGCCCTTTCTCCGCCAGATGTAGTGCTGTGTGGTTTTTCCAAATAGTTCAATCTTAGTTTCATCAGTCCACAAAACATTTTGCCAATACCACTGTGGAGTGTCGATGTAATCTTTTGCAAACTACATGCATGCAGAAATGTTCTTTGTAGTAAGCAGTGGCTTCCTTCGTGGTGTCCTGCCGTAGATACCTGCTTGTTCAATGTTTTACGTATTGTAGACTCATGAACAGAGATGTTAGACAGTTCCAATGATGTCTTCAAATCTTTGGCGGTCTTTGGTTCTTTCTATCTTTGGTTGTTTCTTTACCTCATTGATGAGTCTACGTTGTGGTCTTGGGGTCATTTTGACTGGGCGCCCAGTTCTTGGTAGAGTAGCAACAGTCCCAAAGTGTCTCCATTTGTAGAATGTTTTCTAAACTGTAGGCTGGTGAATTTTTTAAGTCTTTGAAATCACTTTGTAACTCTTGCCAGCTTTATGTACATAAACAATTCTTGATCGTAGATCCTCTGAAAGCTCTTTTTGGTGAGTCATGGCTCACATAAGCGTGTGCTTATTGTGCAGAGCAAACTCCAAAAGTTTGAGGGCTTTTTATCAGTGAAAGTAGCTGTAGTCCACACATTCAAACTCATTTTCTTATCACGACACCAATTAGCTTTTTTGAGGTCATTAACTCAAGGGTTCACATACTTTTTCCACAAGCACTATGAGTTTTTTTTTAGGGATCAGAATTTTTTTTTGTGTTATTATTTTAGACACATTATATTTGTCAATCCCCTTGACTTAGATGAAGATCAGATCACATTTTAGCACAAATTTATCCAGAAAACCATGAAATTCCAAAAGGTTCACATACTTTTTCTTTCCACTGTATCTTCATGTCAGATGGGAGTATATTCAATTCAATTAAATTTGAATTTATTTATTTATTCATTTTCATATGATTCATTTACATGTGATTAATTTTCATGTCATTCATTTTCTCCCCTCCCTTCCCTTTCCCAAATATTTTATTGATAAAAAAAAAATATATATATTTAAAGTCCCACCCCCCGCCCTCCCCCGGCTCATCATGGCTACTCATATAGCTGTCTCATATAAAAATGATAAAACCCAAGAGCAAAAATTTAAGTGGGAAGTGCCAGTAACCATCATTACTAATAAATCTTAAAGGCGTGCCTGTCCCAGCTATGCTGGGATCCATATTAATAACCATTTAAATAAAGTAAACAATAGGAATATAAATAGCCAATTGGAGCTGAAGAGGGACACACACCCAAAGTCTCCATAAAACAAGGGAGACAGCAGTGTTTCACACCTAGGGTTGTCCACAAAGTGGACATAGAGTAAGCTAAACAAAATTCCTAAAAAAAAAAAAATTCCTGTAAAAGAAAAGTTCCCTACTGACTTCAAATCTAATAAATAGTCTGCGCACTTTAACAAATATAATGTCCTTATCTTTTAAAGACTTATAACTAATAATATTACACAGTGTAGCATATTTAAAAGAAATAATAATAAAAAAGAAAATAACTAATAAAATGAATTTGTGAGTCCACAAATTCTAGACGAAGTAATGCACCGGCAATATCTTCAATAAGAATTCGAATTCTGTAGAGCTGGAAGGCCGAGTGCAAAAAAAGAATTAAGAATAAAATAAATAAAAAAATAATAAATAAATATATAAATAAACAAGAACACTACACTATGTAGGTGATGCAGTTCACCCTGGTATTAAGAGTTTAACGTAGTCTCCTGCTTCCTCCGCTGAAATAAAGTCCTTCTGAACACCGTTAAATATAATGTGAAACCGAGCCGGGTGAAGTATTCCATAGCGAGCGCCCTCGATGCCACGAAGTTGACGCCGAACCTCGTTAAACGCAGCCCGGGCCTGGGCTATCTTGACTGTGTAGTCAGGGAAAACGGAGATGGTCAAATCCCTCGCTTTAATCCGCTGGAGCTCTCTTGCATGGCGTAAAAAATATCAACAGTCCCTGTGATAATGGAATCTGCACACAATAGCTCGTGGTCGTTCACCAGGCTTGGGCTTTGGCTCAGGTCCGGTGGGACCGGTCCAAAACCGGCTCCTTCTCCAGACCAAACGCCTCTTTAACAAGGCCACTACAGCAGCGGTTGTACAGGTGTCAGTACCCTCTGGAACTCCGACTATCTTAACATTATTACGCCGTGACCTCAACTCCAAATCATCACATTTATTCTCTAATTGAGTCACGGTCGCAGTGAGAGACTCGATAGTAGTCTTCATATGAACTATATCATCCGTGCAACTGAAGAGCGCGTGCTCCATTTCTCCAACAGTACCTTTCAGTGTTGATTATGGTGGCATCGGTAGTGACTTTATCACTAGCCAGCAGCTCAAGCTTAATGCGGCGTAGTCAGGGTCACCGCTCGGGGATGTGGATGCGGCTGCGGGTTCACGGGGAGAAGGAGACGCCCTCGTGGCGCGCTCTCTCCTCAGTTTTGTCTGAATACTACCACCGGTTTTCAAGTTCTTCCCAGACATTTTAAGGAAACGAAGTAGAATAAGTCAAATATATTATATGACCTAAAAAGCGCTAATTAATTACAATTTTAATCGAAATCAGCAGGAGACTCAAACTTCGCGTCTTACTCCATCGAACACCGAATTCGAACCAATTCAATAAAATTTTATTTGTATAGCGCTTTTTACAATAGACATTGTCTCAAAGCAGCTTTGCAGAAATGTCAACATGGTATACAGATATTAAAGGTGTGAATTTATCCCAACTGAGCAATCCACTAAGTGTCGATGGTGGCAAGGAAAAACTCCGTAAGATGTTTTAAGAGGAAGAAACCTTGAGAGGAACCCGACTCAGAAACCGTGGCCAACAGCAATATTTCATTTAGCCAAGCATGATCCAGAATCCTAAAACATTATTATTATCAGAGAAAGCTTCACTTGATGGACACAAATTACAAAAAATAATAAACGACAAAGCCAAAATCACAATGCTAAAGGCTGCTGCCATGCAACTGGAAGTAGAACTTCAGTGAGTACTATTGTTTATTTATTGCCATTAGCACATAGCCGAGTGCTAGACTAGCATTTGCATCAGGAGGAATATACACAGCTGTAATAATAACAGCTCCCACGGCAGATAGAAGGGTCTGAACTTGTCTGCCAGAAACTCCAGATCAGGTAAACTGTGCTTATCGATGATGACAGTGTTTGTACACCAATTATTATTAACTAAATTATTAAGGTATTAATGTAAATACACAGGCCGCCTCCGCGACTCTTATCGGAGTCCTAGTTTCTATTGCTGTGATGTATTGCTCGGCCCGCTAACTCAGTAGCAGCGCCCAGAACTCCTAGATTTAACCATGTTTGTGTAATAAGCATCACGCAGCTGTCCCGTATGGCTGTCCACGCTGATAAACATAGTGTTAGCTTATCCATTTTGAATAGTGACCTGGCGTTGTCATGAAGAGGCTAGTGAGAGCTGGCCGGTGAGGGCCCGCTGCGAGCAAGTCCCCTTCTCCCCCTGAATCTGCGTCGTCGAGCAGTGACCCTGACTTCACTTAGGCTTGAGTTGCTGGCTATACTGAGGAGGGACTTCGCCGATATTTTTAAAAAGGAGTTCCAGAAGTTCCAGGAGACTCTCTTGGATGTGCTGTCTACTATCCAGCTTGACCTGCAGACTGTGAAAACACAGCTGGCTAGTGATAAAGTTGCTACCGAGGCTACCATATCAACACTGAAAGGTACTGTTGGGGAAATGGAGCACACTCTCTCCGGTTGCACCGATGACATAGTTCACATGAAGACTACTATCTGGTCTCTCACTGCGACCATGACTCAATTAGAAAATAAATGTGAGGATTTGTAGTCGAAGTCACGCCGCAATAACGTTAAGATATTCAGAGTTCCAGAGAGTGCTGACACCTGTACAACCGCTGCTGTAGCGGCCTTCTTGAAAGAGGCGTTTGGTCTAGAGAAGGAGCCGGTTTTGGACCAGTCCCACCAGACCCTTCAGTCAAAGCCCAAGCCTTGTGAACGACCACGAGCTATTGTGTGAAGATTCTACCATCACCGTGACTGTGTTGACATTTTACGCCATGTGAGAGAGCTCCAGCGGATTAAAACGAGGAATTTAACCATCTCTGTTTTCCCTGACTAGCCCGGGCCGGACATAATGAGGTTCGGCATCAACTTTGTGGTATTGAGGGCGCTCGCTATGGAATACTTCACCCAGCTCGGCTTCGCATTACGTATAACAGTGTTCAGAAGAACTTTATTTCAGCGGAGGAAGCAGGAGACTACGTTAAACTCTTGATTGAGGTGAACTGCATCACCTACACAGTGGAGTCTTTTTTGCTCTTCTTTTATTTTTATATTTTTTGCACTCTGCCTTTCAGCTCTTCTGTATTTGGATTTCTATTGAAGATATTGTCATTGCATTACTTTGCCTAGATTTTGTGGACTTACTCCTCTTAAAATTTATTTCTGTATTAATGTGCTTCTCTGTTTTGATGCTCTGACTGGGTTAGAGTTTGTTTATTTAATTTTATTAGTGTTATTTCCTCAGCTTTACATGCTAGACTGTTACATAATTTGTTATTCAATTGCGAATCTGTTTTTAGAGGATTTACACCTAACATGGTGAACAAATTATATTATAGAATTCAATCAATTTTACTGGGGTTATGTCATACAGTGTAGCAAGTAATAATCTAGAAAGAACTTTGTAATATCATAGTTTAAAACTGGATTTAAAGAGAAGCAAATTAGTAAAAGAATCACATGTAAATGAATCATACGTAAATGAATCACATGGAAATGAATAATATGAAAATTAATAAATAAATTAAAGACAACGGACTGTGCGTCCCAGCAAATTCAGCTCAAGAGCAGACCATCTGATGCAAAAAGAAGTCTCCAAGAAACCCATAATTTCATCACAGGATCTGCTAATATGTCTTGCAACTGCTGGTGTCATGCTTCTACAATCGGAAAGAGATTGCACAAATTCGACCTGCATGGGAGATGTGCCAGGAAAATAGTCTTTGCAAGACTACAGTTTGCCAAAGTGAGCACATAGGCAAAGACCAGGCCTTTTGGAATAATGTGCTCTGGACAGACAAATCAAAGATTGAGTTGTTTGGCCACAGTAACAACAGACATGTTTGGCGCAAAACAAATACAACTTTTCAGGAGAAGCACCTAATGCCAACTGTAAAGCACATGTTGGAAATTGGAGTTTGGGGTTGCTTTGCTGGCTCAGGGACTGAACAGCTTGAATTCGTTGAATGAGCTATGAATTCTGCATCATATCAAAGATTGCTTGAAAATAATGTGAGGCCATCTGTCTGAAAGTTAAAGTTGAACCGAAAGTGGACCTTTTAAGAGGATTATGATCTTAAGCACACAGGCAAATCCAGCAAGGAATGGCTCAAAAAGAAGAAATGGAGGGTCATGGAATGGCCTAGTCGAAGCTCAGATTTGGAAACAGACAGTACATGCAAGAAAACTTGCAACTGAAAGAATATTGCATGGAAAAGTGGTAAAATTAAATCAAGCCTGGTACACAATTCTGCAAAAGGCCTACAAGAAGTTATTTCTGCTAAAGGGGGCAACACTAGTTTCTGGGGCCAAAAGTGTTGATTACTTACTTACTTGATTGAAAAAGTAAATTTTACTTGTGGTTTTGTTCAAGTATATCAACTTCATTAATAGGCACTGTTTCAAAGATGATTGGTTGTCTAAATATATATATATATATATATATATATATATATATATATATATATATATATATAAAAAGTCAACAATTTCCATGGGGTGTACTTATTTTTTCACATGACTGTATTTCCAGTCTGTTGGATTGAAATATTCTAAGCACTTATGAGTTAAAATATGCAGTTAATACTCATAACAGCAGGTGTGATGTTCATTAATCCAGACTGCAAATACCAAAATTTTTTATGATATTTGGGACTGTGTTTTGAAGGGAAATTGTCTATGGTTGTGTTTTGTGGGTCATTCATTAAGACAAATTTTTTTTTCAGGGTTACATGGGCATTGCTGGCATGCCTGGATTAGACGGTCATCCGGGGAATAAGGTGAGTATCATTTGCGGGTCCCAAGAGCCTTGGCATATTACCAAAGCCACCAAATAACATTTTGAAGTCTGATGGTGAAACTGGCTTACATTGCATCCTGAAATAGCCTAGAGTAAATGTGAAACTGTTTTGTGTATACAAATGACAAACTGTCATGCTGCACTTCAAAAGTGGGTCAACACTTTGTACCCAGCATTTTTTTTTTTGGCATATCAAATGTGCAGCATTTTTTTTCTTCCATTGAAACTAAAAATTTGTAAAGTGGTACCCTCCCACAACACATTAATAATGTCAGAATAATCAATAATAAATGTTAGTGTCACAACTCGTGACGTAAGGAAGCTAGCATGGACCCAATTGCAGTACGAACAGTTGTTTATTGAAGAGAGACAGGCAGACAAATCCAAAATGTGAACCATAAACGTAATCCAAGACAGGTGAAGGTCAGGCGAACTGCAAACAGGCATATACAGGGCAAGGCAGGAATTTAAGTCGTGGTACGGAAAACAGGGTCGATAAACAAAACATGGAACGTGGACTATGACATGGAACTGGGAGCAGATAACCCAGCGTGAACTAACTCTAACCTGGAACGTGACTGTGACTATGACTATGAACAGAACAAGAACAAGACTATGGAAACTAACATATATTTTCTAAGCTATTCCTATGCCATGCTATAAGCTACTATTCTATTCTAATAATCCACTATGACTGTAGCATGGCACCCGGTATATATACACCGGCATGATTAGCCCCGCAACTGCTAACAGCTGCGGGCAATACAAAAACACACGTGACTAGACAACACAGGACGGGGCGGAGACATGACGTCAACAACAACAACAACAAAAGACACATGGTTATGCACGTGTCAAAATGTCACTGCTGTCAACCTAGAAGAAGCAAGTGCTCGCGCAATAGCGCTAGAGCTATCTGCTCCACGGGGAGAATTATGACAGTTAGAATTGTCAAAAGTTTTTGAGACTTCAGTACTTCAAAGACATAATCTTTTACATTGTTCAGTTAGGAGCAGTTGATGAGAACAATATTGAAATGTAGAATGTAGTTTTCACTGGTCTGTTCCAAGTCTGAGCTAAGTAAACTAGAAGAGCATTACTACTGGGAGGATTCACTTGTAGTGCAATTACTGATGTAATTTATTTACCAAAAAAACATGATAGAATTAACAATTTCATTCATTCAGTCATGCATTCATCTTTTATAACCACTTTATCCTGTTCATGACTGCTGTGGATTTGGATCCTGTCCTAGGATCACTGGGAACAAGCAGGGATACGCCATGGATGAAACACCAGTCCATTGCAGGGTACCCTGCACAAAGCCCAACTAGACACAGGGAGAACATACAAAACCCCACACAGGCAGTGATCTGAACTCAGGATTGAATCTTTGACCCTGGAAGTTCTGTGAAGCAGAAACAGTACTTTCTGCACCTTTATTCCGGTGCCTGGCTGGATGAAGTGTTCAAATCTAGCAACATAAAGGATTAATTTTAAATATAGCTTTACTTGATTGGCATCATAACATGGTTATGATCTATAAAAACCTGCTCAAACAACTAGAACTGGCAAGGAGGACATGATATGATAGAACTCCAGTACACCGGTGAATCTAATAATGCCCAAAGGAGTACATGGTTGTAAAATTTCAGATGTTTTCTGTCATGTTGTCTAGGGTGAGCCTGGGTCAGCTGGAGAGCAAGGAATTGATGGTGAAAAGGTTCGTAAGTAGATCCACATTGCTTCTCCTTGGGATTTCATGGGAATTGATAGCTGTTAATGATTTCATGAGTGAAAAGTTGATTCCTGTTTGTGAAAGGACATGGCACATGAACAAAGTTCTAAAAAAAAAACTGTTAGGACAAAGTAAGGGTTTGTCACTTGATTTCCAAATGGGGTCATGAGAGAAATCTCCTCTTTTGTTTCATTCAATTTTTTTATTTTCACAAAATTAAAATAGATATAAATATCAAAGATGGATTTTGTATGCTAATACTTTGAAATGTTACTGAGAATAACATTCAGGCAATGGCATGCCACTCTGGCATAGTTCAGCAAAAAAAATGTATAGTAAGCACAAAAAATAAAAACTAGATCCCTGACCATTGACCTCCAATAAATAAACTAGCATTGTGTCTCAAATCACATGCTTACAGTGAGGGAAAGAAGTATTTGATCCCCTGCTGATTTTGTACATTTGCCCACTGACAAAGAAATGATCAGTCTACAATTTTAATGGTAGATTTATTTGAACAGTGAGAGACAGAATAACAACAAGAAAATCCAGAAAGCTCCTAATCTCAACTTGTTACCTGTATAAAAGACACCTGTCCACAGAAGCAATCAATCAATCAGATTCCAAAATCTCCATCATGGACAAGACCAAAGAGCTCTCCAAGGACGCCAGGGACAAGATTGTACAAGTGTGGAATGGGCTACAGGACCATTTCCAAGCAGCTTGGTGAGAAGGTGACAACAGTTGGTGCGATTATTCGCAAATGGAAGAAACACAAAAGAACTGTCAATCTCCTTCGGCCTGGGGCTGGATGCAAGATCTCACCTTGTGGAGTTGCAATGATCATGAGAACAGTGAGGAATCAGCCCAGAACTACACAGGACGATCTTGTCAATGATCTCAAGGCAGCTGGGACCATAGTCACCAAGAAAACAATTGGTAACACACTACGCTGTGAAGGACTGAAATCCTGCAGCGCCCGCAAGGTCCCCCTGCTCAAGAAAGCACATAAGGGTGTGAAAAGTTTTGCCCCTTCTCATTTCCTGTTCCTTTGCATGTTTGTCACACTTAAGTGTTTGGAACATCAAACCAATTTAAACAATAGTCAAGGACAACACAAGTAAACACAAATGCAATTTGTAAATGAAGGTGTTTATTATTAAAGGTGAAAAAATCCAAACCATCATGGCCCTGTGTGAAAAAGTGATTGCCCCTAAACCTAATAACTGCTTGGGCCACCCTTAGCAGCAACAACTGCAACCAAGCGCTTGTGATAACGTGCAATGAGGCTTTTACAGCGTCCTGGAGGAATTTTGCCACTCATCTTTGCAGAATTGTCTAATTCAGTTACATTAGAGGGTTTTCGAGCATGAACGGCCTTTTTAAGGTCATACCACAACATCTCAATAGGATTCAGGTCAGGACTTTGGCTAGGCCACCCAAAGTCTCATTTTGTTTTTCTTCAGCCATTCGGTGTTGGACTTGTGGTGTGTTTAGGATCATTGTCCTGCTGCAGAACCCAAGTTCGTTTCAGCTGAGTAACCTAACAGATGGTGGACATTCTCCTTCAGGATCTCTTGGTAGACGCAGAATTCATAGTTCCTTTTATCACGGCAAGTCTTCCAGGTCCTGAAGCAGCAAAACAGCCCCAGACCATCACACTACCACCACCATATTTTACTGTTGGTATAATGTTCTTTTATGAAATGCAGTGTTCTTCTACGCCAGATACTTGGACACACACCTTCCAAAGAGTTCCACTTTTGTCTCATCGGTCCACAGAATGTTGTCCCAAAAGTCTTGGGGATCATCAAGATGTGTTGTGGAGAAATTGAGACGAGCTTTGATGTTCTTTTTGCTCAGCAGTGGTTTTCTCCTTGAACTCTGCCATGCAGGCCATTTTTGCCCAGTCTTTTCCTGATGGTGGAGGCATGAACGCTGACCTTAACTGAGGCAAGTGAGGCCTGCAGTTCTTTGACGTGTTGTGGGGTTTTGTGACTCTTGATGAGTCGTCGCTGCTCTTGGGGTAATTTTTGGCGGCGGCCACTCCTGGGAAGGTTCACCACTGTTCCATGTCTTCGCCATTTGTGGATAATGGCTCTCACTGTGGTGCTGGATTCCAAAGCTCTGGAAATGGCTTTATAACCCTTTCCAGACTGATAGATCTCATTACTTTTTCTCAATTGTTCCTGAATTTCTTGGGTCTCGGCATGATGTGTAGCTTTAAGGATCTTCTGGTGGACCTTACTGTGTCAAGCAGCTCCTATTTAAGTGATGCCTTGACTGTGAACAGGTGTGGCAATAATCAGGCCTGGGTGTGGCTAGAGAAATTGAACTCAGGTGTGGACAACCACAGTTATAGTATGTTTTAACAAGGGGGCAATCACTTTTTCACACAGGGCCATGATGGTTTGGATTTTTTTCACCTTTAATAATAAACACCTTCATTTACAAATTGCATTTTGTGTTTACTTGTGTTGTCTTGACTATTGTTTAAATTGGTTTGATGTCCAAACACTTAAGTGTGACAAACATGCAAAGGAACAGGAAGGAAGGGGCAAACACTCTTTTCACACCACTGTACATGTCCGTCTGAAGTTTGCCAATGAACATCTGAATGATTCAGGACAACTGGGTGAAAGTGTTGTGGTCAGATGAGACCAAAATGGAGCTCTTTGGCATCAACTCAACTCGCCGTGTTTGGAGGAGGAGGAATGCTGCCTATGACCCCAACAACACCATCCCCACCGTCAAACATGGAGGTGGAAACATTATGCTTTGGGGGTGTTTTTCTGCTAAGGGGACAGGACAACTTCAACGCATCAAAGGGACGATGGACGGGGCCATGTACCATCAAATCTTGGGTGAGAACCTCCTTCCCTCAGCCAGGGCATTGAAAATGGGTCGTGGATGGGTATTCCAGCATGACAATGACCCAAAATACACGGCCAAGGCAACAAAGGAGTGGCTCAAAAAGCAGCACATTAAGGTCCTGGAGTGGCCTCACCAGTCTCCAGACCTTAATCCCATAGAAAATCTGTGGAGGGAGCTGAAGGTTCGAGTTGCCAAACGTCAGCCTCGAAACCTTAATGACTTGGAGAAGATCTGCAAAGAGGAGTGGGACAAAATCCCTCCTGAGATGTGTGCAAACCTGGTGGCCAACTACAAGAAACGTCTGACATCTGTGATTGCCAACAAGGGTTTTGCCACCAAGTACTAAGTCATGCTTTGCAGAGGGGTCAAATACTTATTTCCCTCATTAAAATGCAAATCAATTTATAACATTTTTGACATGCTTTTTTCTGGATTTTCTTGTTGTTATTCTGTCTCTCACTGTTCAAATAAATGTACCATTAAAATTATAGACTGATCATTTCTTTGTCAGTGGGCAAACGTATAAAATCAGCAGGGGATGAAATACTTCTTTCCCTCACTATATGTACTATTACAGACTGTCATTGAATACTAACAGTAATTGGTTTTCTTATTATAATTAGTGTTTGAATTTTAAAAACCTCTCATATAGCCTTCAAACCCATGGAAAGGTCTGTTTTAAGTACCAGTCTTCTGGATTTTCTAGATAAGTAAATACTTTTGAATATAGGGTCAGAGTTTTGATTTGAGATACAGCCCATGGCAACAGTCAAAACAGCAGTGAAAAGTTTTAAAAGAGAGTTTTAAAAATCACTAAATATTTTACAGTTCAACTTGGAAACATGATGGACAGAGATGTTTTGGCTCTGAATTGGCGTCTAGTTATTGTCACATTTAAATCTTCTGGATGTACATAAGATGCATAGCGAGCACTTGAGCAAAGCTGCTTGAGTTTCCACTGCTTCTGTATGCACACGGAAAGTCATTCTTCAAGTATAAACCAGCTCCTCTGCTTTGCATCGGGCTGTACCACACCACCCCCGCATGAGTTTTTTTTTCCTGTAACAACAACATTTCCCACTAGTCTGGTAAATCAGGACAAGGAATATTCCTTCGTATTTTAGTCACACATGTTTAGGCTTACATGTAATACATGTAAATACATTTAATGGAGTTATGTAATCAGGCTACAAAAAACTAGTAACTGGTAAGTTATTTCTGAAATTTCTCTGAAATGCATTTCTTAGGGTGACCATGCGTCTTCTTTTTCCATGTCCTCTTTTTTGGAATTTAAAAAAGAATATTGAAAAATGTAAACCGTGGTCGGAGTGAAACCAATTTTATTTATATAAATTTATATGATGCTAATAGTATGTCTTTTAAAGTCTGCATTCATAGTAACACTGTTTAACACTATTAAGTCCCCCCTACCCCCCAAAAAAGTGTCCTCTTTTTGGAAAACCAGAATACTTTTGTGATGTAATGTTAACCGCATCACAGACAGTGATTTTTTATTTATTTATTAATTCATTTTATTAAAATAAATCCAAACATTGAACATGTTTTAAGCTCAAAAATAAGCTCTAAATAAAAGTATTTTAGATGTTTTCTCTTGACTTAATATACATGTGACCTTGAAGTAATCCAAAAATAATCAGATTACATTACTTTCCTATTGTGATATTTGGATTACATTACTGATAAAACATTTTATGAAGTAATTTGTAACTGTAAGGGAATACATTTTTAAAGTAACCCTCCTAACATTGCATATGTTACACATACTGTATATATGTTACTAACATAATTGTTAGTATTTTTGAAATTCTTTTTTAATTTATGAATTGAAAATTCATAAAGTACATTTGCCCAAAAAATTTTGGGAACCCTTGGGTTAGTATTAGGAGTTGACAATTTATGTAAAAAAAAAAATACTTCAATAGTGAGGTTTGAGTATGCCCGTATATTTTGACATGTAGATGAAAAGTTTATTTTCACAGAATGTTCATGGCAAAATAATGTTTTAATTTTTAACTTTACAGATTTTTGTCATGCCATCTAGTAACCAAGCTAGAAATGTGATATTTCTTAATCTGTTAATTTTATTGGACATTCACTGCACAGTCAAGATTCTCTTTCTTCAGAAATAGAAGAGAGAATCTTGAATGTGCAGTGAATGTCCCAATATAAAACCAATATTACCGCTGTAAAGTATGGTCAAATGTGACTGATTTCACTTCCACAAACATGCTCCATAGTATACTCTTACCCCAAAACACTGATTGGCAAGGTTTTTGTACAAGGCATCGGAAATGCAAAGTCATTATAAAAATAATAATTATAAATTTTTTATTCAAGTCTGATATTCACAACATGTTTGTGAAAGGAGATTTCTGAGTACCTCAGAAAAAGAGTTCCTCATCAGACTGGAAAAGGTTATAAAACTAGAGATGCACCGATGTATAGGCCGATACAGATTATCACAAATCTATCACATAGGCAATTTTCCACGCTATAGGCCATCGACCGATAGTTTAAAAACATCCGATGATCAGGGCCAATTATATCCTGTCACTCAAAAGTGGCTGGGAAAACACATTGATTTCTTGCTGTGTGTAAAGATGTCTCTTGTATGGAATGATGACAAAACTGCAGTTTGTAATGTCTGTAATCTGCTGAGAGTGGCAGCAATCCATGTAGCTCTGTTTGTTTTTTTGTGTGTGTGTTTTTCTCTTTTGTTTACTTTTTTTACTTCATGCTTGTGAGTTTTTAGGATTGCACACTTTTAGGAGTGTTTTTCATTCTATCCTATGGATATGGATCTGTTATTAAAATGCTCTGGCGGCGGCAAACTTGTTTATACAAGGAATCAGCTGCTTGCACTATGGAGGAATGCTGGTGATGTTCACGTTAACATCCCCAAGGAATTATGGTGCTTTCAGGGCTGTAGAGCGGGACCTAAAGTGAGGACTAAACAACAGGAGCAAGAGTGGATATTAAACCAGAAATTCAAACCCGCAATTCCATCGATGGTGATGGGGAACGTGAATTCATTTTCTAACAAGACTGACGAGCTGGCTGCCCTGGTAAGAAATATGAAGTTGTATAGGGAATGTAGCCTGATATGCCTTACGGAGATGTGGCTAACTAGCTGCATCACCACTGTTAACGTTGGCGCTGCCTGGCTTTAGTGTGGCTCGTCTGGACAGAGACATTAAACTTTCTGGAAAAAAGAGGGGAGGTGGATTGGTGATGTACATATATAACAGATGGTGCAATCCCGGCCATGTTACAGTTAAAGAGACTGTATATTGTAAGGATATGGATCTAATGGCAGTTAATCTTCAACCATACTACATGCCGAGGGAGTTTTCGCATGCCATTGTTGTCTGTGTTTACGTTCCACCACAAGCCCTTCCAGACATGGTGTGTGACGTCATTCATTCTACAATTGCAAGGCTCCAAACTCAACACACAGATGCTTTTTTTTCGATCTCTGGCGACTTCAACCACATAACACTGGATTCTACCCTCACTAATTTTTACCAGTTTGTTGATTGCCCAACCAGGAAGAACAGGACAATAGACCTCATGTATGCAAACGTGAGGAATGCATTCAGTGCCAAACCCCTACCCCCACTGGGAAAGTCAGACCACAACCTCATTTATCTTTATTTTTATTTACCATTGTACAAACCAAAAGTACAAAGGCTACCGGTTGTCACTCGCACTTTCAGGTGGACAACAGGAGTGGATGAGGCTGTGAGAGATTGTTTTGAGTCCACTGACTGGAGCCTGCTACAAAATGGAGAGGATTTGGAGGAGGTCACGCATTGTACAACTGACTACCGGAACTTCTGTGTGGACATAGTTGTTCCCACAAGAACTGTACGCTGCTTTCAAAACAACAAGCCTTGGATAACCAGCAATGTCAAGACCCTTTTCAATAGGAAAAAGATGGCGTTCAGAGAGGTGGATCAGGTAGAGCTGAGGCGTGTACAGGGGGAACTTAAAGCCAGGCTGAAAGAGGCTAAGGAGGAATACACTTAAAGGTGGAACAGAAGTTGCAGGAGAACAATGTGAATAAGGTCTGGGATGGAATGAAGACCATCACTGGACTGAGGAAGAGTGGTAGATCTGTGGAGGGAGACCTGGATAGGGCAAATTAGTTGAACCACTTCTACAATAGGTTCGACTGCCCTGTTCCAGCTCCAATGACTGTGGACTGTCCACTACCCTCTGCTGATTTAGACACTGCTCGTGCTTGCTTGCCTGTTCAACTCACACCTCCCCCCTCACTTTCGGTGCACCACGTACCCCCAACATCAAAGGCTGATGTATTCTTCCCCCACAAGGTGACAATGAACAATGTGACTACACCGATGTTGGTCACTAGTCACCAGTCTTTAGACACCAGACACCTCCCGCAGGTACACCTATCCCCTCCCCTCTTCCCTCTCCCTCTCCTCTTCCCCCATATAATCCCGGCAGATCAAGTTAAAGGACAGCTGAGGAAACTCCACCCCAGGAAGCCAGCCGGGACTGACAGACTGTGTCTAAGGCTACTCAGGGTCTGTGCTTCTGAACTGGGGGAGCCAATGAAGCACATCTTCAACCTGAGTCTTCATCTTGGAAGAGTTCCAACATTGTGGAAGACATCATGTCTGATCCCTGTCCCCAAGAAGTCATATCCAAGTGAGCTCAATGATTACAGGCCAGTTGCTCTAACAACACATGTGATGAAGACCATGGAGCGGCTGGTTTTTGGGATACTTAGACCCCAGGTACGTCTTGCACTAGACCCGCTACAATTTTCATACCAGGAGAGAGTGGTCATGGGCGATGCCATCACATATCTCCTGCACAGGATGCATGCTTACCTGGACAACAGGAAAAGTGCAGTGAGAATCATTTTCTTTGATTTCTCCAGCACTTTTAATACCATTCAACCCCTCAGACTGAGTGACAAGCTTCTGCAGATGGTTGTGGATGCTCACCTAGTATCCTGGATTGCAGACTATCTGACAAAGTGGCCACAGTTCGTTAGACTGAAGAACTGCCTCTCGGACACTGTGATCAGTAGCACCGGAGCTCGACAGGGAACAGTGCTCTCTCCAGTCCTTTTCACCCTGTATACTTTTGCTACAACACAGAGTCATGCCACATGCAGAAGTTTTCAGATGATACTGCAATTGTGGGGCATATCAGGGATATGCAGGACGAGGAGTACAGGAGCCTGGTGGAGGACTTTGTGCAATGGTGCAAACTCACCTACAACTCAACATTGCTAAGACCAAGGAGATGGTGGTAGATTTCCGGAAGTCTAAGCCCGCTCTGCTGCCAGTCATCATTAAGGGGGTAAAGGTGGAGGTGGTAAACACTTACAAGTATCTGGGAATACATTTGGACAAAAAACTGGACTGGTCAGTCAACACTGAAGCACTCTACAGGAAAGGGCAGAGCAGGCTGTACTTCCTGAGGAGGCTGCGGTCCTTCAATGTCTGCAGCAAGCTCCTCTGGATGTTCTACCAGTCTGTTGTTGCTAGTGTCCTCTTCTATGCTGTGGTATGCTGGGGAGGAAGCACTAAGAAGAAGGATGCTGGACGACTGGACAGGCTGGTAAGGAAAGCTGGCTCTGTTGTGGGAGTGGAACTGGAATGTATCATTTCAGTGTTAGACAAAAGGACCCTGAGCAAATCGATTAATATTTTGGACAATGACTGTCATCCACTCTATAACACTATCCTAAAGCGAAAGAGCTTGATCAGTTGGAGGCTACGCTCATTGCCATGCACAACTGACAGGCTGAGGAAGTCCTTTGTCCCTAGGGCTATACAACTCTACAATGCTTCACTTAAAGGAAGAGGTGAGATAGACTTCTCTGCATAGTTTATCTGCCTCTTCACCTTGTCATACATTCTCATACACTTCCATGACCTCTTACAACAATGTTGTGTACTGGCTCACTGTGTGACTGTTTTACTGTTTAAACTGTTTACACTGTTTTTTTTTGTCTTTGTTAATTTATTCATTTTCATATGAGTCATTTACATGTGATTCATTTACATATGATTCATTTTCATGTAATTCATTTACATATGATTCATATTCATGTGAATAAAAAAGCGCTATATAAGTGCAGACCATTAACCATTACCTACTGTACTTCTAGTAGTAGAAGCTAACAAAGATTACTGTATTATGAGCAAAATTAAGTTACTATTCAATTAAATTTTATTTGTATAGTGCTTTTTACAATAGACATTGTCTCAAAGCAGCTTTATAGAAATGTCAACACGGTATACAGATATTAAAGATGCAAATTTATCCCAATTGAGCAAGCCACTGAGTGGCGACGGTGGCAAGGAAAAACTCCCTAAGATGTTTTAAGAGGAAGAAACCTTGAGAGGAACCCGACTCAGAAGGAACAACAGATATTGTGAAAAAGTTCAGAATTGAAATATGAAGTCTGTATGGCCTTAGGAGCAGCCGTCGTCCCAGCAGTCTGAAATTGGAGAAGATTTGAGCTCCATCCAGAGGCAGAAAGGATCTGGATCTCTAGTGTCTCCATAAATTTGCGTGTGACTCAGCAGAAGGAGAGAGGGAGAGAAAAGATTATTAGGACTGGGAATTAGTATAATAGAAAGGTCTAGTCAGGGTAGGCTTGAGTAAAAAAATACATTTTAAGCCTAGACTTAAACACTGAGACTGTGTCTGAGTCCCAAACACTAATAGGAAGACTGTTCCATAACAGTGGGGCTCTACAAGCAAAAGCTCTTCCCCCTGCTGTATCCTTCACTATTCGAGGTACGTTCAAATAGCCTACATCTTTTGATCTAAGTAGGCATGGCGGATCATAGAAAACCAAAAGGTCGCTTAGATATTGTGGCGCGAGACTGTTTAGTGCTTTATAGGTTAATAAAAGTATTATATAGTCAATGTGAGATTTCACTGGGAGCCAATGCAGTATTGATATTGTTGGTGTGATATGGTCATATCTTCTAGTTCTAGTTAGGACTCTAGCAGCTGCATTCTGGACTAACTGGAGTTTATTTATATTCTTACTGGAACATCCAGACAGTAAGGTATTACAGTAATCTAATCTAGAGGCGACAAATGCATGAACCTGTATTTCTGCATCATGTACTGACAATATATTTCTTATCTTAGAAATATTTCTGAGATGAAAGAAGGCTATCCTAGTAATAGGATCTACATGAGCATCAAACAATAGGCTGGAGTCAATAATCACTCCAAGGTGTTTAACTGCTGTACATGTTGAAACAGAAAGTCCATCTAGAGTTACCATGTGATCAGAAAGCTTCTTTCTTTTTTTCTTTTTTTCTTTAAGTTTCATTTTTATTGAACATTTCTGCTAAACATTTCTAATGAACATTTCTACTGACCATTTCTGCTAAACATTTCTGCTGAACATTTCTGCTAAACATTTCTACATCGCCTTCACTGTTCTGTCCTCCCCTCCCTTTCCCAAATATTCAATTAAGAAAACGAAAACAAATTGAGCGACAGCAGTAAACATTTACAGTTTTTTTTCTTTTTATACAAAAGAAAACAAAGTTAAAAATATCGAAAACACACAACTCACCCTTCCGGCTCATCGTGGCTACCCATTAACTGTCGCTGGTTTTAAAGATATTGTAAAATCCAACAACAGGCACTAAAACTTAAGTGGGAAGTGTCTGTAACTCCATAAAGTATGCAATAAATGAATGAGGCTTTAGGAATCCCAAACACAGCAATGAATGGACAAGGCTTTAAATGTACCCTGAGAATAGTGGACATGATGGTAAAAAAAAAAAAAAAACAGACCAAAAACCATGGATATCAGGACAGAAAAAAAACATATGGCCAAGATGACAGGGAGAGCCATGGTATTTATCACACTTGTCCTCTACATCCGGATACATCATAGACATTCTCGACTTGGACACATGGTCTCTATTTAAAACTTTAAACTGCATAAGTCCAAGACGAGCACAAGAAGTGGTAGTCTGTACCCTCCCTATAGCATGTTCCCAACACTCCTCACTTATCTGTACTCCTAACTCAGTTTCCCACGCATTCCTAATTTTGTTACTCGACTCACTGCCTAGTGTCAGAATAAAATCATAAATCTTAGAAATCATTCCGCTCTGATGCGGATTATTTGAAAACAATCCTTCCCAAGCCTGTTCAGGAGGCGCAGATGGAATATCAGGAAAACATCTAGAAACAAAGTTCCGTATTTTAAAATACAGAAAGAAATGCGTCAAGGGGAGATCATAAGTGGATGCCAAATTGGCAAAGCTATCAAACACACCATCAGAATACAAATTTCTAACTTGTGTAATACCCTTGTCATACCACACTGAAAATGTGGAGTCCAAACACGATGGGGGAAATAGATGGGTGTTCACTAAAGGACACAATGCACCTACCAATTTAAAGCGCCATTTAAATTGATACCAAGTCATAAGTCTGTTGAGGACAACAGGGTTATCAGTATATATGGAAAGTTTTGTAGGTAAAGAGGAGTAAAACAGAGCAGGTAAAGAGGATCCCCTACAAGAAGATAATTCCAATTTAGACCAAGAAGATCCAGGAGATTGAACCCAGTAACAAAGTTTATGAATGTGCGCAGCCCAGTAATAGAATTGAAAATTGGTAATGCAAGTCCTCCACTAAGTTTACATTTCTGCAATAAAGATTTCCTAACCCTTGGTGGCTTCCCTCCCCAAATAAATGTACTAATTATCTTATCCAATGAATCGAAGAATGATTTTGGGAGTGAAAGAGGCACTTGCTGGAACAAGAAAATAAACTTTGGTAATATATTCATTTTAATGACATTGATCCTGCCAATTAGGGAAAGGGGAAAGTTACCCCAACTCTGAATGTTAGATTTAACCTTTGAGTTAACAGGAGTGAAGTTAGCTGATAACAACTTAGATAGAGAACGTGTCACGTTGATACCTAGGTATTTAAAACCTGACTGACTAAAGCGAAATGATAAATTTGACTGTTGGAGAGACATAGATGAAGTATTGACAGGAAAACAGTCGCTTTTATCTAAATTTAGCTTATAACCAGAGACAACACCAAACAACTCCAGAACATCCAAGACAGAAGGCATAGAGGTGATAGGATCGGTTACATACAATAGCAAGTCATCAGCATATAGCGACAATTTGTATTCTACACCGTATCAAACTATTCCTTTAAACAATATTTTAGTGCAATAGACAGTGAGGAGTCCAATTGCATAGCAGTATTTGAGTCAATAACAGGGTTACAGAGGTTTTGAAGAAATGCGTTAATTTTATGTATTTACTGTATTATCTGTTGGAGATTCTGACTTATAAAGCGAAGAGTAAAATGATTTAAGTAGCATTAATTAATTTGACAATATTATAAGTGTATTTAATACTAGGTATGAGACGGGAAGTGGCCTGTCGCCATAGCTGATGTGCCTATAGATGACTCAGTTTGTCGCCATGTTTATAATATGAACCACGAGTACGTAACAATAAGCATACCGCCTCTTTAGTCAAAATAAGGTTAAATTCTGCCTGCAAGTCAAAACGCTGTTTACGAAGTACTGGAGAGGGGTTCAATGCAAATCTTTGATTGAGACTACTAATTGCAGGTGTACAGTGAGGGGAAAAAAGTATTTGATCCCCTGCTGATTTTGTAAGTTTGCCCACTGACAAAGAAATGATCAGTCTATAATTTTAATGGTACATTTGTTTGAACAGTGAGAGACAGAATAACAACAAAAAAAATCCAGAAAAACGCATGTCAAAAATGTTATAAATTGATTTGCATTTTAATGAGGGAAATATGTATTTGACCCCTCTGCAAAACATGACTTAGTACTTTGTGGCAAAACCCTTGTTGGCAATCACAGAGGTCAGACGTTTCTTGTAGTTGGCCACCAGGTTTGCACACATCTCAGGAGGGATTTTGTCCCACTCCTCTTTGCAGATCTTCTCCAAGTCATTAAGGTTTCGAGGCTGACGTTTGGTAACTCGAACCTTCAGATCCCTCCACAGATTTTCTATGGGATTAAGGTCTGGAGACTGGCTAGGCCACTCCAGGACCTTAATGTGCTTCTTCTTGATCCACTACTTTGTTACCTTGTTTTGTGTCATTGTCATGCTGGAATACCCATCCACGACCCATTTTCAATGCCCTGCCCCTTCATGTTTGACGGTGGGGATGGTGTTCTTGGGGTCATAAGGAGCATTCCTCCTCCAAACACGGTGAGCTGAGTTGATGCCAAAGAGCTTCATTTTGGTGTCATCTGACCACAACACTTTCACCCAGTTGTCCTCTGAATCATTCAGATGTTCATTGGCAAACTTCAGACGGGCATGTATATGTGCTTTCTTGAGCAGGGGGACCTTGCGCTGCAGGATTTCAGTCCTTCACAGCGTAGTGTGTTACCAATTGTTTTCTTGGTGACTATGGTCCCAGCTGCCTTGAGATCATTGACAAGATCGTCCCGTGTAGTTCTGGGCTGATTTCTCACTGTTCTCATGATCATTGCAACTCCACAAGGTGAGATCTTGCATGGAGCCCCAGGCCAAGGGAGATTGACAGTACTTTTGTGTTTCTGCCATTTGCGAATAATCGCAACAACTGTTGTCACCTTCTCACCAAGCTGCTTGGCAATGGTCTTGTATCCCATTCCACACTTGTACAATCCTCTTTGGTCTTTGGAGCTCTTTGGTCTTGTCCATGGTGGAGAGTTTGGAATCTGATTGATTGCTTCTGTGGACAGGTGTCTTTTATACAGGTAACAAGCTGAGACTAGGAGCACTCCCTTTAAGAGTGTGCCTCTAATCTCAGCTCGTTAACTGTATAAAAGACACCTGGGAGCCAGAAATCTTTCTGATTGAGAGGGGGTCAAATACTTGTTTCCCTCATTAAAATGCAAATCAATTTATAACATTTTTGACATGTGTTTTTTCTGGATTTTTTGGTGTTATTCTTTCTCTCACTGTTAAAATAAATCTACCATTAAAATTATAGACTAATCATTTCTTTGTCAGTGGGCAAACGTACAAAATCAGCAGGGGATCAAATTTCCCTCACTGTAAGTTCATTAACCCTAGCAGTGTTTTTTTTATTATTACAGCGAGCAGAATAAGAAATAATCTGCCCTCTCATATAGGATTTAAGTGTCTCCCATAACAGGTGTCATTCTAATTGAAGAATAGAAAGTCATCAATAGAAATAGAAATGAACTAAAGAGAATTAAATCTCCAAGACACATAAAATGTTTTAGACATTGCAGATTGATTCAGAGTACGGGGATTAGACCGATCCAATTTTGGGTCAAACACACAATTTAATCTCCACCGAAAATCAACAGGTGAGTATTTAAAAAAGGGAGATTGCTCAACAGTCAATTAGCAAATTCTGCATCATCAAAGTTTGGAGCATATACATTTACCAACAATACCTGTCTTTGCATTAAAGTACCAGCAACTATAATATATCTACCATTCGCATCAGCAATAACATTAGTGGATGAAAACTGTAACCTTTTGTCAATTAAAATAGCAACCTCATAAAATAGGATTACCCATACCTTTGACATTCCAACTAATAAATCTTAAAGGCGTGCCTGTCCCAGCTATGCTGGGATCCATATTACTACTAACAATTTAAATAAAGTAAACCATAGGAATATAAATAGCCAATTAGAAGAAAAGCTTATTTCAAACTACACGTGATCCTAATAAAAGTATTTCTGTTTTTTTAGAATTAAGTAAAAGGAAGTTAGTTAACATCCAACGTCTAATGTCCTTTACACAATCCTCAACTTTACTAAACTTCTGTCTGTCCTCTGGCTTTGCTGAAACATACAACGGTGTGTCATCAGCATAACAGTGGAAGCTAATTCCATGTTTACGAATAATTTGTCCTAGGGGTAGCATATATAAAGTAAAAAGCAGTGGGCCTAAAACAGAACCCTGTGGAACTCCAAAGGTAACCTCAGTATGCATGGAGAAGTCTCCATTTACATCTACGAACTGATAACGATTGGTCAGATAAGACCTGAGCCAGGAGAGGACTGTTCCCTTAATGCCAACAACATTTTCTAATCTATCAAGGAGATTAGTGTGATCTATAGTATCAAAAGCTGCACTAAGGTCGAGTAACACAAGCAGCGAGACACAACCCTGATCAGAGGCCAATAGTAGGTCATTTACTAATTTAACTAACCCTGTCTCTGTGCTATGATGAAGTCTAAATCCTGACTGATACATTTCATGAATGTTATTCCTATCTAAGTACAAGCATAACTGCTTTGCTACAACCTTTTCTAAAATTTTAGAGAGGAAGGGGAGATTTGATATATGTCTATAGCTGGACAGTTGAGAGAGATCAGATTTTTTAATCAAGGGTTTAATAACTACTAATTTAAGTGATTTAGGTACATAGGTACAGTTACTATTAGTTTGAGTTAGCTACTTGTGTAGTACTATAGAGAAATGAAATCATGTATGTAGGTCTTTAATTAGAGCCTACAGTGCCCTTCACTAATATTGGCACCCTTGGTAAATATGAGCAAAGAAGGCTGTAAAAATTGTCTTTATTGTTTAACATTTGGATCTTTTGTTTAAAAAAAATCACAAAAATGCTCTCATTGATATCAAGCAATTACAAACAAAACACAGGTTTATCAAAAAACAATCTTAAATATATGTATGCAACAATTATTAGCACCCTTTTAGTCACCCTTTCTTTAGTTACCTTTCTTTGCCAAGATAAGAGCTCTGAGTCTTCTCCTATAATGCCTGATGAGGTTGGAGAGTACATGGCAAGGGATCTAAGACCATTCCTCCATACAGAATCTCTCCAAATACTTCACATTTTGAGGGCCTTGCTGAACTTTCCTCTTCAGTTCACCCCACAGGTTCAGTTCACCCCACAGTCAGGTGTCAGTAAACCATTTTTGTCATTGTCCTGCTGGAAGATCCAACCATGGGTCGTTTTAGCTTTCTGGCAGAGGCAGTCAGGTTTTCATTTAATATGTGTTGATATTTGATAGCATCCATGATACCATGTATGCTAACAAACTGTCCAGGTCATCTGGAAGAAAAACAGCCCCAAAACTTTACATCCACCACCATATTTAACCATGGGCATGAGGTACTTTTCCATATGGCTACCTCTCTGTGTGCACCAAAACCACTGTGTTTATTGCCAAAAAGCACTATTTTGGTTTCTTTTGTACAAGAACCCAATCTCATTTGAAGTTCCAGTAGTGCCTGGCAAACTGAAGACACTTGTGTTTGTTTTTGATGAGTGTAGATGCTTTTTTCTTACAACCCTTCAAAACAACTTGATGTATTTGGTGGTGATGTAGGTGACTTTGGATTGTAGTTTTGGAGATGATCTGACCCCAATATGCAACTAACTTCTGCAGTTCTCCAGCTGTGATCCTTGCAGGTTTTTTGGCCATTCAAACCAATGTAAACACACGTCCAATTCCAGGTTGATTCATAACATTTCCAATTCACTGGAACTTCTTAATTATTTTCCTGATGGAGGAAATTGGCATTTTCAATGCTTGTGCTATTTTTTTTATAGCCACTTCCTTTTTGTGAAGCTCAACAACCTTTTGCCACACATCACAGCTATGTTCCTTGGTCTAATCCATTGTTATGAATGACTAAGGGAATTTGGCCTATGTCTTACACCATTTTTATACTCTGGGAAACAAGAATTTTCCTGTTCCTAGTCAACCAGGTGTACTAAAAAAATATAAAATATCAATGGGAATATACTTGTGTTTGATATCCTTGAAAGCTGTGTCTTTTTGTGAATATTTTGAAAAAAATATCAAAAGATTAAACAATAAAGACAGTTTTCACAGCCATCTTTGCTCATATTTACCAAGGGTGCCAATATTAGTGGAGGGCACTGTATTTCATTTATCACTGGCTCTCAAAATATGGGTATGTTGGGGTTTTTTTTGGTGTTGCCAAAAAAAATGCGCCAAATATTTGGCTCATTGAAAGTTTGATGATGTTCATTAAAATAATCTGTGCCAAGGGCATCTGTGCAATTTAAGAACCACTGGCTTATATTGCCTCAGTAAAAAAAAAATCCCATTTTTAAACAGCCTTGTCTAATGTTGTTTTGGTACAGTCCCCTACCTAAAACATTATGGGACAAAATAATAAACAAAAAGTATTTTTTTAGTTACTGAATTTCAATTCTTTATTTTTCCAGGGTGAAAAAGGAGCTGCAGGAGAACATGGTCCCATGGGAACACCTGGACTAGATGTAAGATTAAGTCCAATTTGAATCCACTTTATAACCCTCTGATCTTTTAGCGCTTTCTGTGATATGCTTCAATATTCGTAGGAATAGAAGGACTGAAACTTAAAGAAAGCTGCATTCGGTCTCAGAAATCATTGATCCCTTGTTTCACTTGTCTTAGTGCAGGGATAAACTCAAATCTAATTGCCTTTCTTTCTACCATTGAATCTTGCTGCTGTCAGACTTTTGAGCCAGACTTAGCTGACAGTGAGAATCTCTGAATATCAGCAATATACAGCCAGATATCATTTACAACCAGTCTCCAACTAACTTTCACCAGAAATTTTCTCTTTCTATCCTCACAATTCCCAAGTCATGCAGGATTTCTTTCTCAGGTTAGGTAATTGTATTTCAGGTTCTGTTTGACTGTTCAGATGTGCTTCTGGACTGTTCTTATTACTTAAAATTTTCCTTTTTTACCCACTCCTGAAGGCTACATGACATTTTTAGTACTTCTATAATCTTACATACATAACGAAATCTATGTACAAATACAGTCGGATTAGTTGACTAATAAATTCACGAGTTGCCTCTGTGGCGAGATGTTGACTTGTTAGGCGATAGAAATAAAAAGCAGAGCACAAAGCCACTAAATGTACTCTAATTCTTACTCTGAAAATATTTCACACTAAATGAAGTCAATTCTACAGTTACAGTGGTGCTTAGAATTTCCTGTATTTAACCATAAATATGACCTAAAACATCCTAAAGGTAGATATATAGAATTCAAATAAACAAAGGAGACCAAAATAGTTTACTTGGTCATTTATTTATTGAGGAAAATGATTCAATATTACATATCTGTGAGTGGCAAAAGTATGTGAACATTTGCTTTCAGGATCTGGTGTCACCCCCATGTGCAGCAATAACTAAACATTTCAGGTAACTGTTGATCAGTCCTGCACATTGGCTTGGAGGAATTTTAGGTCATTCCTCAGTACAGAACAGCTTCAACTCTGGGAAGTTGTTGTGTTTCCTCACATGAACTGTTTGCTTCAGGTCTTTCCACAACATTTCTTTTGGATTAAGGTCAGGACTTTGACTTGGCCATTTCAAAACATTAACTTTATTCTTCTTTAACTAGTCTTTGGTAGAACGACGTGTGTTCTTAGGGTCATTGTCTTGCTACATGACCCCCTTTCTCTTGAGATTTAGTCCAGAGACAGATATTTTCCTTTAGAATTTGCTGGTATAATTCAGAATTCATTGTTCTATCAATGATGGCAAGTCGTCCTGGCCCAGATGCAGCAAAACAGGCCCAAACCATGATACTACCACCACCATGTTTCACAAATGGGGTAAAGTTATTTTGCAGCAATCCAGTGTTTTCCTTTTTTACATTAAATTACAAAGGTCTATTTTGATCTCATCCATCGACATACTATTTTTTCAATTGCCTTCTGGCGTGTCCATGTGATCTTTATTAAACTGTAGAAGGGCAGCAATGTTCATTTTGGAGAGCAGTGGCTTTGTCATTGCAACCTTACCATGCTAATAATTGTTGTTCAGTGTTCTCCTGATGGTAGACTTATAAACATTAACATTAGCCAATGTGAGTGACGCCCTTAGTTACTTAGGTTTCTTTGTGACCTCATGGAGTATTACACATCTTGCTCTTTGAGTGATCTTTGTTAGTTGACCACTCCTGGAAACTGTTACAGTGGTCTTGAATTTCCACCATCTGTACACACATTGTGTACAGATGGTGGAAATTCAAGACCAAGGAAATTCAAGACAGACTGTCTGACTGTGGATTGGTGGAGTCCAAATTCTTTAGAGATAATTTTGTAACATTTTCCAGCATGAAAAGCATCAACAAGTCTTTTTCTGAGGTCTTCAGAAATCTCCTTTGTTTGTGCATTGATTCACTTCTCGAAACATGTGTCATGAAGATCAGACTTTGATAGATCCCTGTTCTTGAAATAAAACAGGGTGCTCACTCACACTGGATTGTCATCCCATTGATTGAAAACCTGACTCTAATTTCACCTTCAAATGAACTGCTAATCCTTGAGGTTCACATACTTTTTCCATTGACAGGTATATAATATTGGATAAGTTTGGAATGTATTTTCTGCAAAAGTAAAACAGCCTATAAATAGCGATGTCCTGTAACAGTTTTTGCCTTAACTATGGAAACTACTTTTTAGAATTACTGGTGGACAGTTAGTATAAGGTTAGTAATATAAGGTAGCAAAATATGGTAGCGAAGTACTGAACAAGTCATGCCAGACTTGTTAATGAAACGTAATTATTGACTGACTTGCTAATGAAATAACCTGTCCACCACAATTATCACTTCAGTTCAAACTAACAATTTGAAAAAAAAAAGTAACCTGTAATTTGGGAAATTAATCTTACGGGCAATATTATTTATCAAATCAGTTGATAGGAGCAGAGTTTACTTCTTTTAATATATTATATTTTCCATACTAATAAATACATTTAAGCTTTTTTGTTTTTCTTTTCTTTCTGGTTTTTTATCTTTCTGGTTTTCCATTCTAGTTATATTTTTAGGTGGAAAACATGTGCCTTGAGCGGCTATGTCTAATCTTGTCTGCAAAGGTCCAGTGTGGAGACCACAATAGATTTCACACCTGTTTATTCATTTGATCTTTGCCTTCAGTTGTCCATCAGGTGTGGCTCTTGCTTGTCTGGAATGAAAAGCTGCAGCCATGCGTGCCCATTATAAATAAGATCGAATAGATCTTGCCTAGAACATAACTCTGAGGCTATAGTAAATAAATTCTCAAATTCTCTTTCTCATCCGAATACTTTCAGTCAAGCAGTTCATCAATTCTTTAGATTTTTAGTTCCTTCTCTGGCTGCAAACCTGGAAACTGAATTAAACCGAGTTTGAGGCACTCATTTGTGAATTATATAATTCATTATTAATGGGGATAAGAGTAGTTAAAAATAGTTTCATTCAGAAGCCTATCTATGTAATGTGTTAGTGGTTAGTGACATAGTGAGAATGCAAACACATGGACAAGTTGATCCCCAGAGGGGTTTTTATTTATATAGTGCAAGTTGCAGAGTACGAGATAGCTTGGGTTGGGGTGCAGGAGGGAGGTGAAATACTGTGATTAGACTTCATGATAACTGTATGCATAGGGACAGAATTCTGATTTCAGTGAAACCCTTTCTCCACTAGGTGCCAGCAGTGTCTCCAGTAGTGGTTGCCTAGTAGTAGAGGTTTAACCCTGATAAATGAGGCCCAGTGTCCTCAATGTTATTCTAAAATAGTAGAAAATAATAAAATGAAGGAAACCCTTCTATAAATATTTGTGTCTAAACTTTTCTCTGGTAGTATATGTGTGCCATAAAGACCCTGAAGAGGGAGATGACAGGCTCACAATTTGCAAAATAGGATTACTATTTGTTTTAAGCTACTGATTTGTGTGATTTTGGAGGCTTTTTTGATGGATTACAAAGGGCTTGTTGCTCACTTGTTTGGCGAATTGGTCCAATGTGATACAAATCAGCAGGTTGTAGATTTTTCAATAACAAATTTCAATTTCAAAATCTATCAATGATGTAGACTGAGCCTGCATTGTATGCATCATAAACCATTTCAAATCACCCAGCTTTAATAACCATGAACAGTGTACAGTGTGATGTGGTGACCTTTGTAAAAGAATGCATTCTGTGTATAAAATGAGTGAGAGTAAGTAATATTCAGTAATGTGAGAGTAAGTAATATTCAGTAATATTAATTAAACCACCAAATAAACTGAAATAAAAATGTCCACCTGTGTAATAAAGCATCACAAGGAAAACTATTGAAGCAAGACAGGACTTGGTTGCTTTGAAAAAACAAGATAAAACTGAATTTGTTTATTGTTTTTTTCACTCAGGGTTTGAAAGGAGACCCAGGACCTGAGGGCCAACCTGGACTGAAAGGTGATAAAGTGAGTCACCTAGCGAGTAGGACTGTATTGTCCTGTACATACATGCACACTCACACACAGATCTGGTTTATACTAATGCATATGTTTATCTGTGAGCACGTCAGAACATTGTGTAGGGACACGATGTATTTATACTTGCATGTAACATGAGCATATGCTGAAGAGGCAGTGTTGCATGAACTACACCCAAATTTATAGAATTGGACAGTGAAGAAGAGCCAAAACAAAGGCAAGTGTTTGGAAACTGTAGGAAAATACTAATTTGCATAACTTTGTTTTGAAAAGTGCTGAGAACAGAGAAACCTTGCAAGATCAATTATTTTGCATTTTACTTGTTGCATGTGAAATGTCTCACAGATGTATTGTTCAGGGATGTGTTCTCACTTTCTCAGCAAAGTGTGATAGCCTTTTGGATTCTTTGCCTTCTCAAGAGCTGGATTATGAGTTCCTTCTAACTAAGCAGGATGTCTATTTCCAGCTTATAAGGTGCAAGCTGAATAAGGCTCCCGGGCCAGATGGAATTCCAGGTCGGGTCTTGAAAAACTGCTGTCCGGAATTAACCCCCATTCTTCATTCACTTTTCCTTCGATCACTTTGTACTTTGTACAGTTGTTATTCCTGTTCCCAAAGAAAACTCATCCAACAGAGTTAAATCACCATAGGCCAGTACCATTAACTTCAATCATAATGAAATGCTTTGAGAAAATGGTTCAAAACAGAAAAAAATTATGATTCCATATGTTACAATTTTTTGAATTGCCTACAATTTGCATATAAGCAGAAGAGAGGTACAGAGGATACAGTAGCTTGTCTCTTGCACTGTCTACTTAAACACCTGGATATTCCTTGAAATTATGCCAAACATCTTTTCATTGACTTGGCTAGTACACTGGCTATATAATTTCCTTTCTAATAGACCACAAGTGGTAAAGGTGGACAATGCATTATCGCCCATCATTGTTTTCAACACAAGCGCCCCTCAGGGGTGTGTACTTAGTCCGCTTCTTTATATTTTCTATACAAATGACAGTCTCCACCACTCATTACTTTAAATATGCAGATGATACTGCCATTCCTGCATTTGCTTAATAAGGACAATGATTATTTTTTGGACTATCAACGCTCCATAGCACATTTCAGAACATGGTCTGATTATAACTTTCTACATCTTAATATCGCAAAGACTAAGGAACTGGTGTTCTTCCAAAACCCATGGGTCAATACCCATCCTTCTAGTATTATCATTAATGGAGAGATGGTTGAAAGAGTGGAGCATTTCAGATATCTGGGCATTAAATTGGATAAACATCTCAACTTCAATCAGCACACTCTAGATATTTATTAGATAGTGCTATCAACAGAGACTGACAGTTATTCATAAACTTAAACATCTGTATGTCCAGCCTAGTCTTCTTCTGTATCAAAGTATTATTGGGCCGGTTCTTATGTATGGTGCCATTTGTTTCTTCCATATGCTAACAGTTACCAATAAGAACAAACTCTTAAAGATAACTAATTTAGCGAGGAAAAATTATTTGTATTCCCACCCCTAATTTATCAGACTGTGTTCTTTCATATACGCTCCCAAAGGCACATAAAATTTTAAATGATCCAGACCAAACACTTTATCAATATTTCAACCACCTTCCTTCTGGCTGCAGGTGCAGAAAACTACCCATGTGCAGAAAGGCCTGATATGGTAGGAGCTTTGTTCCTATAGCTATATGAGCGTTAAACATAGAAAATTAGCCATTGGGATAAATGGTAAATGTGCACTTATATAGCGCTTTACACTGTGTCCCACTCACACACCAATGGTAGCAGAGCTGCCATGCAAGGTGCTAACTTGCCATCGGGAGCAACTTGGGGTTCAGTGTCTTACACTTCGGCATGTGGAGTCACCCAGGCTGGGAATCGAACCGCCAACCCTACAATTAGTGGACAACCACTCTACCAACTGCGCCACAGCCACCCATCCATCTTATGCTCTGGCATGTGCTGTATGATCCTGATATTTTCTCTTGTCTCCTTCTACCCTCTGTATCTGTGATTGTTTTTGATGATAAATATGTATGGTGGTGTTGTGTTTATGTTGTTTTATTTCTACGCATCCACAATGGAAACAAATTTCCTCTTTGAGGAGAAATAAATTATCTATCTATCTATCTGTCTATCTGTCTATCTGCCTGTCTGTCTGTCTTTGATGGTAAGTTAACCCTTCTTTCTGGAATACCCCCCTGACATTTTCCTTTAGAATTTGCTAGTATAGTTCAGAATTCAATTCAATTCAATTTTATTTGTATAGTGCTTTTTACAATAGTCATTGTCTCAAAAATTAATTTTAATTCAAATTAATTCATTGTTCCATCAATGATGGCAAGCTGTCCTGGCCCAGATGTGACCGAAAACATCATACTGCCACCACCATGTTTCAGTGCTTTCTTTTCTCCAAGCATAACACTTCTCATTTAAACCAAAAATTAATTTTGGTCTCTTCCTTCCACAACACATTTTTTCCAATAGCCTTCTGCACTGAGCATCTGCAACTTTTTTTCTGAGGTCCTCAGGAATCTCTTTTTTAATTTTTTTTTATACCTTTTTTATACCACAGCCACCCTGGGGTGTAGTGTCCTTGGGCAAGACACTGAACCCCAAGTTGCTCCCGATGGCAAGGTAGCGCCTTGCATGTCAGGTTTGTTACCATTGATGTGTGAATGGGTGAATGAGACACAATGTAAAGCGCTTTGGATAAAAGCGCTATATAAGTGCGCCATTTACCATTTATACACTTTCCGGTGTTGTGAAGATCGGACGTTGATAGATCCCTGTTCTTTAAATAAAACAGGATGCTCACTCACACCTGATTGTCATCCAATTGATTGAAAACACCTGACTCTAATTTCACCTTCAAATTAACTGCTAATCCTAGAGTTTTCATAATTTCACATATATGTAATATTGGATCATTTTCCTTAATACATAAACAATCAAATATAATATTGTCTCATTTGTTTATTTGGGTTTTATTTGTCTACTTTCAGGGCTTCTGAAGGGTTCAAAAACTTTCAAGCACCACTGTAGCTGTATGAGTGACGTTTGTATCAAAGTACATACATTTACCTAGTGTGCTATCAGTGCTATCAATCAAAGAATGATGATGTTTTAGTAAAAAAAATTTTTTAGAAGAAATATCCTGATCTTGCAGGATTAAACTGGCCATTATAATGTATCACAATTGTTATTACACATCACAATTTATATTCACAGAACTTCATGACTGTAATTTTCCATAAATAAATCCATTATGCAGTAATGTGAGCAGATTGCCCTGTATGAAGCAAACTTGAAACAGGGGAAAAACCCTTGTTCATTTGTACTTGCTGCTCAATATGAGAAATTTATCATAGGAGAAATTATAGAGTACACCAGTCTGAGGAACTAAGCGAGTGATCATGTCTGAACTGAGGTTTACAAAGAGTTTATAATCCATTTCTGTCACAAGCTTTTTTGTATAAGATTTTTAATGAACTAAACTTTAAGACAGCAACACAAGAATGTCCCCTTCAGGGCTTGACATTTTTATTAACTTTACAATGCTTTTAATGTGTCTTTGTGTGTGTGTGTGGGTTTTGTTAAGACTTCTCACATATCATTACAGGACAGAAGCAGAGCTGCACTACTTCTTAACAGAATCAGTGACATTCAACCTGAAGAAAAGTTTAATATGGAACATATTATTATATATTATATCTAATTTCTTTTAGACTAATTATAGGTCATAGTCTGTTCCTTCATCTTTACTTTTCACAAAAAAAAACACGTTTCTTCAGGTAGAGGAAGATGTCAAGGTGCCAGAAACATATGCTAACCTTTCATGTTGTGACGACACGGCCACTGGGGGCCGCTGTGGCATAGTTAAGTCGGGCACGAGCAAGCGCGGATGGATGCACGTGGCCGCGAACTCGCGTGGCTACGAAAGTCCTCGGGGATGTGATTTGGCCAGCTGATGCTGGACCTCTTTTTCACAAGCACTGCGTGCATGTGAGACATCAAAAGGAGGTAAACACGAACACCACAGCACAGCCGGCTGAGTCTCAATACCCCACCACCTCTCCGAGCCCTACCACATCTCCAGTCCTCATCGCGTCTCCCTTCCTCGTCACGTCTCCAGTCCCTGCCACATCTCCAGCTCACACAAAGACTCGGATCACAGCCACACCTCCGAGTCCAGTCACTGCCACGCCAAGGAAGAAGGATGATGGCAAGCAGAGAGGAAAAAGGACTGACAAAATGTGCGAGATACAGCTTGAACAGCTTGAGTTTACACCACCGTCTGTCTGAAGCCGAAACACAGCTGCAGACAACACAAGTGTCGCTGCACGAGGAGACACTCCGTAAATGAGTTGCCAAATCCCTGCGGTGTCAGCTAGACGAAGAACACAAACAGCTGAGTGAGCAACTGTCTCTCTCTGGAGGAGAGAGAGACATGAAAAAGCGTGGAGAAGCGGCTCCACTCCCTACAAGTGATAACGGCTGAAAAGGATGAAAAGCTGCACCAAGCGTGTAAGATGGAGGCGGAGCTCAAGGATGAACGAAAGTTAAGAGCACAAGCGGAAGCAGCACAGTAAAAGCTGGAGATGGAACTTTCTGAGCAAGAAGCACGATTCATCCTCAAGGTAGAAGCTCTTGACCAAACATGTAAAACAGGCCGAGACTCAGCTCGGGGACCAGATGCATGAGATGGAGAAACTCAGAGGGGCGAGAGATGCAGCATTGAGCAGCGCCAACGAGAAAGAATGCACAGTCAAAGGTCTGACAGCCGAAAGGGAACAACTGATGAGGGATCTGTCTGCAGCCGATCACCGTCTGAAGCAGGTACTGCAGGACAGAGACACCCTACATGAGGAGGTAACCAGGGGTCACTCCCTGATAGCATCCCTCCAAGAAGAGAAACGAGAGCTGCAGGCGTGCATGTCACAACTGACAGATGGACTTGCAAGTAAACAGAGGGACTTTGAGATCGTGATGGAGTGAGTGGCAAACAGAGACACACTCGTGGACAAGTTGAACACGGAGCTAGAGTATGAGCGTCACGTGGCTTTACAGCATGCAACGGTATGACAGCAGCTGGAATGGCAGAAAAGAAAACTGAGGGACCGTATACAGCAGTTAAAGAAAGCGGTCAAGCCGAAACCTCCTGTCAGCGACAGCCACGCGCAAACCCAAGCTCAGTTCCATGATGCGCAAACGCAGTTCCAAGCCCAGTTACACGATGCACAACCTCAGATATAGACTCAGTCCTGAAGTGCAAGTTCAAGCGCAGCCTCCCGTGTCCGAGTTGAAAAGGGAATCCTCCGAGTTGAAAAGAGAATCCTCCGAGTTGAAAAGAGAATCCTCAGAGTTGAAGAATGAATCCTCCGAGTTGAAGAATGAATCCTCAGAGTTGAAAAGAGAATCCTCCGAGTTGAAAAAAGAATCCTCCGAGTTGAAAAGAGAATCCTCCGAGTTGAAAAGAGAATCCTCCGAGTTGAAAGTTGAATCCTCAGGGTTGAAAGTTGAATCCTCCGAGTTGAAAAGCGAATCCTCCGAGTTGAAGAGTGAATCCTCCGAGTTGAAGAGTGAGAAGAATGAATCCTCTGAGTTGAAAAGTGAATCCTCCGAGTTGAAAAGTGAATCCTCCGATTTGAAAAGTGAATCCTCTGAGTCGAATGGAAGTGATTCCTCTGAGTCGAATGGAAGTGAATCCCCTGAGTCGAATGGAAATGAATCCTCTGAGTTGAACAGAAGAGCCTCAAACTTGAAAGCAGAGTCCAGAGTCCCTGAGTGCCCAGCCTACCCAGCCGGGGAGGTCAACCCTGAAATTTTTTTTTGGGGGGGGGGCTACTGCGACAGTGGGGCTGCTCAGTGACACCCACGGAGAGGCCTCGGCAGAGGATGCTGTGCCTCCATCCACCAGCCCCGCTGAGAGCATCCCACGTTCCCGAGCTGCCAGGGACGGTGCGCAGCATTCCAGAGCCGCTAGGGGCGGCGTGTCTGTTTTCAGCTCAGTGGGAAGGATCGACCCAAGAAGCCGCTGTCCGGCTAGGACAGCCTCTCTTCCTGACCCAGCAAGAGACTGTATTCACGGGGGCCCGGGACCTCCGTTTGGTGAGGTCGATCCACCCAGCCGCTGTCCGGCCAGGACAGCCTCTCTTCCGGAGTCTGCAAGAGACTGTCTTTTCAGGGGCCATGGACCCCCGGTAGGAGGGGGGTTTTGGGTACTCCGGAGGAGCACCCTTTTGGAGGGGGGTACTGTGACGGCACAGCCACAGGGGCCGCTGTGGTGCAGTTGAGTCGGGCACGATCAAGTGCTGTGAAGCCGCGCAAGGCCACGCATGGATGTGCGTGGCCGCGAATACTCAGCAGGTGTCGCGATTAGGGTGATCACCTGCTCTATTTATGGACCTGTGTTTCCTGAGCGCATCGCTCGTGATTATGTTTATGATTATGTCTATGTTTATGTTGATATAGATATATGTATATACGGGAATATGTGTTTAAGTTGTAATTAGATACGGAAATAATTTGAGTTAACGTTATGCTTTGCGTTCTGTGCTTTGAATGAAGAGTGTGCCCTGTATCTTCAAAGCGTGTAAATAAAAGCATCGATCTCCGCCTACGCCCGTGTCCAGTCTGCCTCCGTCTACACCACAGTCACATATCGTAACACATGTCATAATGTGAAGCTTGGCCCATGTGATAATTGCAGGGGCAGAAAGATCTGAACTGTAGCTTAAGGAATTGAGTAAAAAGTTTAAAAAAAAAAGGTTAAAAAAAAGAGTACAACTTAAACATTATTTAATTTAAGAAATTTTTCAAAATCAGAGGCTAAGATGTTTTTGACATAATTCCATGGCACCATCACTTTTAAAGCATCTATTTAAGGAATTAACATTTTCCCTGTGTTCATGTAACTTGAAACATTTCTCTCTTACAGGGAGATGCAGGTCCACCAGGACTTTCTGTAAGTATTTCTTTCACCATTTCATAAAACATGTAAACTCTTGTCAATAAAGTCCTCTTCATAATGATTGAACTATGGTATTCTTATCTTGAGGGCATTTTTTATTATTATGTTGGACTGTTGTTATTTGTACTTTGACTTATCTTATTCATAACTATTGGTCTTCCCAAAGAAATGCAGCATCCCTTTGTTTAATTTTAGTGTAACATAACGTATTTAATGGGGTGCACGTTGGCTTTGTGGTTAACACGTTCGTCTCACACCTCCAGGATCTGGGGTTTGTCCCGCCAGAGCCATGTGTGTGCGGAGTTTGCATGTTCTTCCCGTGCTGCGGGGACTACCTCTGGGTACTCCAGTTTCCTTCCCCAGTCCAAAGACATGCATTGTAGGCTGATTGGCATGTCTAAAGTGTCTGTAATTGTCACCAAGCAGCTGTTCTGCTAAACGGGGTACCTGAACAGGTTATTAAGAAGAGACAGAAGCCAAAACTTAGTAGGAAATCCTGCTTTGTTCTAAATAAAGTAACGTAACTGAAATTAACATTAAAAGGACACAAATTACATTAACCCGGAAATAACACGTGCACATATTGGGTGGCTGTGGCTCAGTTGGTTGTCCACTATTCATATGGTTGGTGGTTCGATTCCCGGCCTGGGAAGCCTGTATGGAAGCTCTGCTACCATTGCTGTGTGAGTGTGTGTGTGAATGGGTGAATGAGACACAGTGTAAAGCTCTTTGGATAAAAAGTGCTATATAAGTGTACCATTTACCATTTACAATCTCTTCATGCTGTCTCTCCTTCAGTGTGCTCCTGGTATCGGTCCATTAATGGAGCATGTGTTAACAAGCATCAGAGTATAAATTGGATGAAAATACCTGAGGTGGTATTTGTAAAAGAGGAAACCTTTTGTCAGCCAGATAGTTTATCAGGACAATTGGTATTTTATAATCCTTTTAAGATAATTGGGTATTTTCACATATCGTGACGTAGCGGAGATAGGACGGATGCAATTGCAGTTTAGAGCGGTAGTTTTATTTAAAGAGAGACAGGTAGACAAATCCAAAACATGATCCATACACGTAACCAGAATCAGGCGAAGGTCAGTCGAACAGCAAACAGGCATATACAGGGCAAGGCAGAGATCAAGGTCGTGGTATGGAAAACGGGGTCGAGATAATAAACATACAATTCAATTCAATTTTATCTATGTAGCGCTTTTGACAATAGACATTGTCTCAAAGCAGCTTTACAGAAATAGAACCATGGTATACAGTTAATGAAGGTGTGAATTTATCCCAACTGAGCAAGCCACTGAGTGGCGACGGTGGCAAGAAAAAACTCCCTAAGATGTTTAAGAGGAAGAAACCTTGAGAGGAACCCGACTCAGAAGGGAACCCATCCTCATCTGGGTAACAACAGATAATGTGAAAAAGTTGATTATGGATTTATAAGAAATCTGTAAGGTATTAGGAGCAGCTGTAGTCCCAGCAGGCCGGAATTAGAGAAGATTAGAGCTCCATCCAGAGGCAGAAAGGATCGAGATCTCCAGTATCTCCATAAATTCGTGTGGGGCTCGGCAGGAGAGAGGGAGAAAAAAGATTATTATGACTGCGAAGTAGTAAAATACAATCTAGTCAGGGTAGGCTTTAGTAAACAAATACGTTTTAAGCCTAGACGTAAACACTGAGACTGTGTCTGAGTCCCGAACACTAATAGGAAGAATGTTCCATAACAGTGGGGCTCTATAAGCGAAGGCTCTTCCCCCTGCTGTAGCCTTCACTATTCGAGGTACCGTCAAATAGCCTGCATCTTTTGATCTAAGTAGGCATGGCGGATCATAGAAAACCAAAAGATTGCTTAGATATTGTGGCGCGAGACCGTTTAGTGCTTTATAGGTTAATAAAAGTATTTTTACTGGGAGCCAATGCAGTGTTGATAAGATCGGTGTGATATGGTCGTGTCTTCTAGTTCTAGTTAGGACTCTAGCAGCTGCATTCTGGACTAACTGGAGTTTATTTATATTCTTACTGGAACATCCAGACAGTAAGGTATTACAGTAATCTAATCTAGAGGTTACGAATGCATGAACCAGTATTTCCACATCATGTAGTGACAATATGTTTCTTATCTTAGAAATATTTCTGAGATGAAAGAAAGCTATCCTAGTAATATTATCTACATGAGCATCAAATCATAGGCTGGAGTCAATAATCACTCCAAGGTCCTTAACTGCTGTACATGATGAAACAGAAAGACCATCCAGAGTGACTGTGTAATCAGAAAGATTACTTCTAGCTACACGTGGGCCTAATAAAAGTATTTCTGTTTTATCAGAATTAAGAAAAAGGAAGTTAGTTAACATCCAATGTCTAATGTCCTCACACAATTTTACTAAGCTTCTGAATGTCCTTTGGCTTCGCTGAAACATACAACTGTGTATCAACAGCATACATATATAAAGTAAAAAGCAGTGGGCCTAAAACAGAACCCTGTGGAACTCCAAAAGTAACCTCAGTACGCATGGAGAAATCACCATTGACATCAACGATCAGTCAGATAAGACCTGAGCCAGGAGAGGACTGTTCCCTTAAAACCAACAATATTTTCTAATCTATCAAGGAGGATAGTGTGATCGATTGTATCAAAAGCTGCACTAAGGTCGAGTAACACAAGCAGCGAGACACAACCCTGATCAGAGGCCAGTAGAAGGTCATTTACTACTTTAACTAAAGCTGTCTCTGTGCTATGATGAGGTCTAAATCCTGACTGATACATTTCATGAATGTTATTTCTATCTAAGTACATGAAACATGAAACATAAACATGAACATGAGTGAGGGACTGGTAGCGGAGAACCAGTAAACTAGACTAACTAACCTAACCATAAACTATAACATGAACTATGACATGAAACTATGACAACTATATTCTATATGAAGTCTAACTCTAAATTATATTCTAAGATATGCTACTTTAAGTTAATCTTCCGCCTTGTGTGCTGGGAGGCGCGCGGTATATATGCCAGCATGAATCAGTCTCTAAACCGCTAGCAGCTGAGGGCAATACCGACACACGTGAACTCCCAGCCAATGACAGAACAGGAAGGAGACATGACAGAAACATAAAAAAACACACGTGTCCAGCTGTCACTGCTGTCAACCCCGGAAAAGCAGGTGCTCGCACATTTGCGCTTTAGAGCACGTTGCCACAAGGGGAAACCGTGACAGGTATTCTCTTTTGCTAAAGTGGTTTAAAGGGGTGTACATTGTGATAGAGTGCATGTGGGGACTCCAACAGGTCTAGTGATGACAGTATAACTAAAAAGGAGAGCCAGGAGGTGCTAACACCTTGGTGCCAGATACCACAACACACCTTCAAAGGTCTTGTGGAGCCCATGCCTCGGCAGGTCAGAGGTTTTTTGGCAGCACAATGGGGACCTACATAATATTAGGCTTGTCCAAATGACTTGTAGCAAACTTAGAACAAGCTTCGACATGCCTTATCTTTAGTAATGGAGACTGGCAAGGTGAGCATGAGCAGTGGAGCTCATTGCCTATTGTTTTCTCTGTGTCGATGGTACCTGCTGCCTCCAAGTGTTTCTGGAGCTTGGCTTGGCTTGGCTACTCTAACTATTGTTCTGACTCCCTGGTCACTAAACTTGCAAAGAACTTCTGTATGTGGCCGGTAGATGACAGAGTGATGTTGCCTCCACTTGTGGATAATGGCCCCAATGGTGCTTACTGGATGATTCAGAAGTTTTGATTTATGTCTGTATCTGATTCCATCAACATGTTTTGCAACAACAAGGTTGCGAAGGTCTTGGTAGAGCTCTTTGCTTTTTCCCATCATGAGATGTTTCTTGTGTGACACCTTGGTAATGAAAAGCCTTTTTATAGACCATCAATTTACTAACCCAGCTGATATTAATTTGCACAGATAGAAGGTATAATTACTTACAGACTTCAGCTGGTTCCTTGCCTTACCTTGCCTTGAAGATCATCTGGGTTATGCATGTAACCCTGTTCCCTGAGAAGGGAACGAGATGTTGCATTTAGCATAACACTATGGGAGCGCTTCTCGCGCACAACCAGTATCTGAAGCTTGTGTAAAATCATGCCTATTTATAGGCCTGCCATGATCAGTTGACGTGGTGACCCACTCCATCATAACGATGGTACAGCCTGTTCAAAAAGACCCAAGCCCAAGGATCACTGAAAGACACTTGAGCCCAGGGTGGAATGATTATTTAGGCTGTAATAATGAATAAATGTGTGTCGCGTAGACCACCTTGCAGCAGCACACACATCCTTTAAGGATACCCCTATGGACAAAGTCTTCGCAGAGGCGACTGCCCAAGTGGAATGAGCCCTTATACCCAGAGGCGTAGCGAGACTGCCGCTTACACTATCCAATTAGAGATGCACTGATTTGACAAACAATCACCTCTGCTGTCACCGCCAAAACAGACCAGCAGCTGCTCCGACTTATGCCACTGGCCAGAGCGGTGGACGTAAGTACAGAGAGCCCTTACATTCTCTCTTGTCCCGGTGTGGGGAATGGAGGAGGGCAGAAAGCTTGCAACAACACAGGGTGGGCAGCCGATGTAAGCACTTTAGGAATATAATCTGGCCTAGGATACAGGAATGCCTTGGCTAATCCAGGCTCAAAGTCAAGGCAAGAAGGGGCAACAGAGAGAGCTTGTAGATCTCCTACTTGCTTGAGAGATGTCAGGGCCAGCAGAAGAGCTACCTTTGGACCAGTACCGGTCCGTGGGTCACTTGGTACCGGGCTGCACAGAAAGAATAAATCACTTACATTATTTCCATTTTATTTATTATCTGAGTCTGAATGATGTTTTATTTTGACCGGATTCTCTCCGTTACATCCGTCTATGACTCCGCTTGTCTCAGTCACGTGATGCGTTACTTGGTCACGTGATACGTTAAGCGTTACGGGGGCAGAGCGGATGTTACTCGTGTTATGTTGTTGGCGTGATGTTACCAGGATGCTGCTAATAAAGTTGCTATTTCACATCGGATTCATGTTTATTATTATATATTTTTTTAAATACCCCAGTTTTTATGCCGGTCGTATCATTTTATATTGTTGTATTCATCCGCCACACCTTAAAGGCCGGTCCGTGAAAATATCGCCTGATATTAAACCGGTCCGTGGTGCAAAAAAGGTTTAGTACTGCTGCTTTAGAGACTTCCTTTAGTGAAGCTTCTCAGAGACTGAAATGGGGCTCAAATGGGGCACATGACAGACCTTCTAGGACCACAGAAAGGTCCCAGGAAGGTATGCGTGGCCTGCAGATAGGCCTCAGCCGCCTGACACCACACATGAACCTCGAAGTTAGAGGATGTTGCCCCACAGGGGCTCCATCAACAGGGGCGTAGCTGGCCGAAATGGTGGCCACATAAACCCTTATTGTAGAAGGAGCTCACCCTGCTGAGAAACATTCTTGTAAGAACTCCAGGGCTGTAGCCATTGCGCAGTTCACTCGGTCCAGCTGACATTCCTCACACCACAAGAAAAAAAAAAGCCACCACTTGAGTGGATACAATTTTCTTGTGGGTGGTGCTCTAGCATTTAACATGGTCATTACAATCTCAGTTGTGAGACCAGTATCTATGAACTGGTGCCCCTCAGGGGCCAGACACAAAGTTTCCATAGTAGGAAGGTATGCGCGGCCTGCAGATGGTCCTTGGCTGCGTGACACCACACATAATCCTCGAAGTTAGAGGACGTTGCCCCACAGAGGCTCCATCAACAGGGGTGTGGCCGGTTGGCCACGTAAACCCTGATTGTAGAAGGAGCCTGTCACGTATCCGGAAACTCGGGACTCCATGTCCCATCAGCCACTGCACTACACCACCTGACCACATGCACCTGACTCACGTTTTTGTTAATGAGCACCGATGTGTATATATAGTCTTTGTCTGCACTCTTTCCAGGTCTTTCGTTGTTATAGACTCACGTCACTTCTGTCTCCGTGTTTTGTTTCTCGCCACAGTGTTATGCCCAGTTGTCCTAGTGTTTTTGTTTCGTTGTTCGTGTGTTTAAAATAAATGTTTAAAAAATCTGCGATTGCTTCTGCCTCAACTCGCCAAACGTGACAGAACGAAAGACCGTGACTGCGAAGCAGTAGATTTTTTATTTATTTATTTTTTTCGGATACAGCAGTTTGCTCCCACCCTCCCTCCCCGATGGGTCTCATGGATTCCCCTCTGTTCGCTGACCTCAGGGATTCCCCGCTGTTCAGCTACCTCAGAGCCGCGCAGCCGGTGAGTCCTGTGAAGGAGGTCTCTCTGCCGCCCCGCTATGTGTGTGAGGACGCTCCATCTCCGTGCGGACTCATGAATTCACCTCTGTTCGCCGACCTCAAGGATTCCCCGCTGTTCAGCTAACTCAGAGCCGCGCAGCCGGTGAGTCCTGTGAAGGAGGTCTCTCTGCCGCCCCGCTATGTGTGTGAGGACGCTCCAGCTCCGTGCGGACTCATGAATTCACCTCTGTTCGCTGACCTCAGGGATTCCCCGCTGTTCAGCTACCTTAAGGTGCCTCAGCCTTCCTGTTCAGCTGAGGTCGTCGCTCAGCCGTCCTGTTCAGCTGAGGTCGTCGCACAGCCTTCCTGTTCAGCTGTGGACGCCGCTCAGCATCCCTGCCCGGCTGTGGACGCCGCTCAGCATCCCTGCCCGGCTGTGGACGTCGCTCGGCCTTCCTGCCCGGCTGTGGGCGTCGCTTGGCCTTCCTGCTCGGCTGTGGACGTCGCTCGGTCTTCCTGCTCGGCTGTGGACGTCGCTCGGCCTTCCTGCTCGGCTGAGGTCGTCGCTCGGCCTTCCTGCTCGGCTGCGTCGTCCCTCTGCCATCCTGCTGCGCTGAGGACGTCACGTTGCCTCCACGTTCCGCTGAAGACGTCGCTCCTTTCCCTCGCTGCGCTCAGTGGGTCGCTCCCCTTCCTGCTCCACGGAGGTCTCCGTTTTCCCCCTCATGCTCGGCGAGAGTCGTTTCCTCCCTTGGGCCTCGTGGAGAACCTCGTTCTCTTCTCCCCTGGCCTCGCGGAGAACCTCGCTCCCCCCGTGAGCCTCGCGGAGAACCTCGCTCCCCCGGTGAGCCTGGCGGAGAACCTCGCTCTCCCCGTGTGCCTCGCGGAGACCCTCGCCCCCCGTGCGCCTCATCAGGTACCGCCCCCCCTTGAACCTCGCGGTGAGGCATGCTCCGCTCTCCTGTCCCGTGGGGGACGTCGCCCCTCTTTCATGCTTTGCCAAGGACTTCCCCCCGCTTCCTTGTGCCATGGTGGAAGCTGCTCGGCCTCCTGGTTCTGCTGGGGACTTTTGGCCCGGAGGGCCGGGACCCCCGGAGGGGGGCCCTTTGATTTTGGGCGCTCCAGGAGTAGCGCCCCTTCGAGGGTGGTTCTGTCACGTATCCGGAAACTCGGGACTCCATGTCCCATCAGCCACTGCACTACACCACCTGACCACATGCACCTGACTCACGTTTTTGTTAATGAGCACCGATGTGTATATATAGTCTTTGTCTGCACTCTTTCCAGGTCTTTCGTTGTTATAGACTCACGTCACTTCTGTCTCCGTGTTTTGTTTCTCGCCACAGTGTTATGCCCAGTTGTCCTAGTGTTTTTGTTTCGTTGTTCGTGTGTTTAAAATAAATGTTTAAAAAATCTGCGATTGCTTCTGCCTCAACTCGCCAAACGTGACAGAGCCCACTGAGAAATGTTCTTGTAAGAACTCCGACTGTAGTTATTGTGCAGTTCACTGGATCTACAGTGGATCCATGCAGACAGGAATCTCCGAAAGCGGGGTTCACAGGTGCCATATTTATATCACGGAACGCGCTTAATTGCCACGTCACCTGATGCCTATAAATAGGCATGATTTTATACACAAGCTTCAGATGCCAGTCGCACGCTAGAGGTGCTCCAATAGTGTTTTGCTAAACGCAACATCGAAGTTCCCTTTGAAAGGGAATTGCTTTTTCTTAGAGTGTTCAGTACTTTTTTTCTGTGTCATTCCACTTTATTACACTTGACTTGTGAATTCTCTATATTCCCAAATTTCCTGAGTTAACACTAAAGTCTGGTGAATATTTCATGTGAAAAACCTCTTTGGAAGTATATTTAGTGAAAAAAATATGACACATTCAATACTTATTTCCCCCATTGTATACTGCACCTTTTTTCAGTTTGTTGTTGTTTGTTTTGGGGGGTTCTTTCCTTCAGTCTCCTCTTCAGGAGGTGAAATGCATGCTCAATTGGGTCAAGGTTTGGTGATTGACATGGTCTGTCTAAAACCTTCCATTTTTCCCCCCTGATGAAGTCCTTTATTGTGTTGGGATTGTGTTTTGGCTTATTGTCATGCTGTATGATGAAGCTCTTTACAATTGGATTGGATGCATTTCTCTGTAAATTGGCAGACAGAATTTCTGTAGACTTCTGAATTCATTCTGCTGCTACCATCCTGAGTTGCATCATCAATAAAGGTTACTGAGCTTGTGCCAGAAGCAGCCAAGCAAGCCCAAGCCATGACACTAGCTGCACCTTGTTTGACGAGCTTGATGTGCTTTGAGTTTTTTATGTTTTGGATCATGAGCAGATCCTTTCTCCACACTTTGGTATTTCCAACACTTTGGTAGAAGTTAATCTCGGTACCAAAACATTTTTGAAATCCAATTCTTCTTACTGCTAATGAGTGGTTTACATTTTGTGGCATGGCCCAGATGCTGACACAGAGTGTTGAAGTTTTTTTCTCCACAGCTCTCACAATGTTTTTGTCATCAGCTGCTGTGTTTTTTTTGTGACTGACACTGTCTGGTTGTTGTGCATTTGGTCTGATCGATTTCCCCTCTTTTCTCTGATTGAAAATGGCTTTCTTTTGTTCCATAGGCAGCTCTCAGGTCATCATGTTTACCTTTTTTAAATAGCAAATATAGTATTCACAGGCAAAAACCAATATTCAAACCAAGAATAGATATACCGATTAATTGTTTAAGCAATCAATCTAACAGATCACACTTGGGCAAGAAACACCTATCGAATATTTTTGATCAACTGAAAACTGGGTGGATCTTGCTGAGGGTGCCGTTTTCAATTGTTTAAAACATCTAAATGTACATATCAGGAAATGGATTTCTAATCCGTTGTCTCATATAGGGATGTCACAAGATCCAAAACTTGGGTACCAAGTCGGTACCAACATTCTTAAAACGTGACGGTAATTGTTTTTCTGCAGTAGAGTTGGTACCGGTTCTAATGAAGGTACTGAGGTTGCTATTCTTTCGGAACTGAAGAGGGCAATAAATATTGTTAATTGTTTTAAATGGTCCACAAGTGGTAAAGAAGAAGAACAAATACTACAAGCACACAGGAAAAACTACAGAAGTTTAGCTCCGCTCCGACTCATTGAGAGGAAATGTGGCATTTAGGAGTGCACCTTAGCGCTTGTAGCCTCCACCATTTTATTAGTCATTGTCAGACAGTGTTTGATAACTAAAATATCCCCCGCGCTCTCTCTCTCTCTCTCTCTCTCATTCTGCCAGTATTAGCCAGAGGAGGATGACCACCAAGAGTTTTTAATTTTAAAAAGTCCTCCAATTACCTTCCCGCAGCACTTGATCCAAGTTATACCTTTGCCCTGGTTCTCCAAATTCCTCAAAAAATAGGTCCAAAAACAACCGAACATCCTCTAGCACTCCGGGTCTCTCAGCCACTAGTTGTCGTGCCCAGGTGCGAGCGGAACCCAAAAAGCGGGACATGATGAACACAATGAATTGTCCTTCTGTGGGTTTCGGGTCGCAAAGGCTGACGAAATATTGCTGACATTCCATAACGAAGTAGTCTGGGTAATCCTGGCAAGCATACCGCGCAGGCAGGTACTCCGGGGTCTTCTGCGTGAAGCGTATGGAGTCAAAAGCGGGGATACTGAACGTGCCGGTTGCAGTTCGGCGTCTCCTCCGTTCTCGCGCTATGTCCATGGCGGGCGGTTCAATCTGTTACGCGCCACTGGCACAAGAATCAAAGGCGGACGTAAACGCTGCAAAGAATAGTGAGGTTTTATTTACAGTGTGCACCAAACAAACAAAACCGAAACAGGAACATCAGAAATAAACTAAACTCACTAGCAGTTACTGCTACTGCTAGCAACTAAAGCTAGGAATACCTCTACACACGTAGACACGTAGTTGTCCTTGGACCCAAGCATAAACAAAACCAGGCAAACTGTGCATGAACTTTAGCGGAGACATTTGCATAACCATGAACATAGACCTAGTCCTTGATACAGATATCGCTATTGAACCACGCTGTGTAGAGCATGGCCCGCGGTATATAAACAGTCCCGTCATTAGTCCAATGGGCTCTAAGCTGTGCGTGATTCCCAGACACGCCCACACATGACCCTATGACCTGACGTGACGTGGGCACAGCGTCGCTGCTGACGACGTCCGCGCATGTGCAGTGGCGTTCAATAGTTGCCCCTGCTCTTGGAGGGCTGCTCCGGGCGAACTGTGACATTATAATGGCACCCTTGGTAAATATGAGTAATGAAGTCTGTGAAAAATGTCTTTATTGTTTAACCGTTTGATCTTTTGTTAAAAAAAAATCACTAAAATACTCTGCTCTCATGGATATCAAACAATTGCAAACAAATCACAGGTTTATCAAAAAAAATCTTTGTTAAATATAGGTGTGCAACAATTATTGGTACCATTTTAGTCAATACTAAAATGATACCTCCATTTGCCAAAAGTCTTCTTCTAATGCCTGATGAGGTTGGAGAATACATGGCAAGGAAACAGAATCTCTCTAGATTCTTCAAATTTTGAGGTCCACGCAGGTGGACTCTCCTCTTCAGTTCGCCGACAGGTTTTCTATGGGTTTCAAGTCAGTAGACTGGGATGGCCAATGCAGGACCTTGATTTTGTGGTCTGTAAACCATTTTTGTGTTAATTTTGATGTACGTTTTGTATCATTGTCCTGCTGGAAGATCCAAACATTGCTCATTTTAAGCTTTCTGGCAGAGGCAGTCAGGTTTTCATTTAATATCTGCTGATATTTGAATCCAGTATGCCATGTATCCTAACAAACTGTCCAGGTTCTCTGGCAGAAAACAGCCCCAAAACATTAAAGAGCCACTACCATATGTGACCATGGGCATAAGGTACTTTTCCATATGGCTACCTCTCTGTGTGTGCCAAAACCACATCTGGTGTTTATTGCAAAAAACTTAAAGTATTTAAAGTATTTATGAATACATTCTTTCACTCAAAATATCTCACTCATTGCAACAGAGACAATTCCGGTCCATTTCTCAGACCCCTTTAGTGACATCATCTAGTGACATCATCTATTGACATTTAACGACTTTCCATTGAATGATGTTGGCAACAGTGCTCCTGTCACTCACCTGGAATATTCTGACGTTATGGTTAAAAAAAAAGCAATGCCAGGGAAATGCAAATTTAGTCCAGCATGGCTGGAAAAGGTTGCAAATATAAATTGTTTGTTGTTTTATTTATTATTTCAAAATTTTAAAAGATAAAGAATGTGTTTGAATGAAATCTCTTGTGGGGGCACAGTGGAATAGTGGTTATTACGTTTTTATTGCGCCACCACCTTATGTGCGCTTAACTTGCCTGTTCTCCCTGTGCTTTGGGGTTTCCTCCATATACTTCGGTTTCCTCCCCAGTCCAAAGACATGTGTTATAGGCTGATTGGCATCTCTAAATTGTTTGTGGTGTTTAAATGTGTGTGTGAGTGTGTTTGTTTCTCTATGCAGGTTGTCACGGTCACAGGGAGCCTGACACCCTGCATTCAGGGCATGAGGTGGGTGCCCTGAATCCCCTTAGATAGGCTCCCTGCGACCCTCTGTAGGATAAGCGGTACAGAAAATAAATGGATGGATGGTATAGTCCTTGAAAACAAAAAAATACAAAAATGAAAAATGCTGCCTAAAATCCTTCTACTCATTTAAAAGTACCGTACGAGCATCAGCATGGTCAATGCCTTTTAATAAATGCATTTTAGCGCCAAAAGTCAACTTTCTGGTGATAATCAGACCAGCAGGTAGTGTTTTCACAAATGCACAGAAATGGTCACGTTATGACTCCAAACCCCTGCAGTGTCAGCACTGGTTGATGCTGAAGATGAAGACTGATCAGGGTCTGAATCATTAATGTTTGTTTCACTATCAGTTTTGGTTTCAACATCGCCTGGACTTTCACTGCTGTCACTATCAAGAATCTTTGCTTTCGCCTGTGTAACTGTGTATGTTTTCTCTTTTTTTCACTGTTTTGGATGTATCTGTGTTCACTGTAGGTGCAACTTTAGCTGGAACATGATTAGCTTTTCGCTTTGGCATTTTTAGTATTGCCAAAGTGAATACTAAAACTATTACACCAATATTCACGCTTGGATCATCTTCATTGTAATGACGGCGTAATGTCGTAATCACGTTGTGACGTCATTACGTCATCAACCTTCCAGGTCAAAAAATAATAATTATATAAGTAAGGAATCCTTACGGGGATAACCTTTACACTGTAAAGCCGCTATATCAGCCTTACGGGGATTTGGTATAGACGACCAAGCCGGTATTTCATCCTTACGGGAATAGATCAAAGACAGGCAAGTCAGGTTTTCGACCTTACGGGGTAAGAGGCCCGTATTGTCCCAATGGTGCTATTGTGCGATTTTCTTATAGCCACTTCCAATTTTGTGAAGCTCAACAACCTATTGCCGCACATCACTGTGCATTCCTTGGTCTTACCCATTGTTATGAATGACTAAGGGAATTTGGCCTATGTGTTATTTATATTTATACCCCTGGGAAACAGGAAGTCATGGTTGAACAATTTCCTGTTCCTAGACACCCAGGTGTACTAAAAAAATTAAATGTCAATGGAAATATACTCTAATTATATTTTTATCATATGAATTCATAGGGGTGCCAATAATTGTTGCACATTTAACAAAGTTTTTTTTTATAAACATGTTTTGTTTGATTGTTTAATATCCATGAGAGTTTTTTTTTCTTTTTAATTTTACCAAAAGATCGAAAGGGTAAACAACAATTTTTCATAGTCTTTTTTGCTGATATTTGCCAAGGGTGCCCGTCATAGATTTCTTCTCATGCTAAGATGTTATGGGTTCTTTCCTAATGTTTCAGCTGTTGTATTATCCCTCTTTAATTTTATTTAGTATTTATACGCCTCGTTTATCTTTGTTTGATGCAAAGTATTGAGAGTGTCTGTGTTTTATCCTGTTTTTGGAGAAAACAGGTCTTGTCCTTTTGACTATTTATGCCTATGTATGACCACGTATTTTGCCTTTCAATTTTCTGCCCGTCTCTTGAATAAAGCTTTTACTGCACTTGCATCCATTGTAAAACCATTACAATTAAAAATTTTAAATAAATAGCAATAGTAATAATATAAAAGAAATGTTGCACCAGGTTCTCCAAAGAGTAAATAACATTTACAAAAACTCTTCACAGGGTCCCCCGGGTGTTGCAGGAGAAAAGGTAAGCTGTATCATATTACCACATACAAGTAATGGACTGTAAATTGGTCAGTGCTCCAGCCAAGAAATTGATGATATACAACCTCTTTCTTGGATAGGGCACTTTATTGCTCAGCCGCTTTAATTAGCACACAGAAAAGAAACCTGGTTCTTGATCAACATTCCTACTATCTTCTTTTGGAATATGACATAGCATATTATTCATTTTGTGAAGCCGCAATGGAAAACTGAAGTATTTATTGAACATCTATAATGATGGAGCTTCATATTACTTAATACTGTATTTGTCTTGAACATGACTTCCTTTAATATTGACAGGATCGCCTTGGTGGGAATGGGATATTCCTTTGTTTTTTTCCCCCCACACTGCTGTGAAAAAGTATTTGTCCCATACTGATTTATTCTGTTTTTGTGTATATCTCATTGACTCTGGAATTAAAACAAAATCTAAGATATAACAAAGGCAAAAAAACGTTATTATTGTTGAAGCAAAAAAGTTATCCAATACCAACTGTGCCATTGTGAAAATTTATTTGCCCCCATAGTTACTAATTCCCCAAATCTATTAAACTGCCTTTGTAATAGTTATCAGCTGGACTATACGCAACCAGGCCTGATTACTGTCAGCCCTGTTCAATGAAATCAACACTTAAATATAACTTTTTCAACAGCACAAAGATGGTTAAAAGGTCTTACCCAGTATCACACTATACCAACATTGAAATAAATTCCAGAAAGGATGAGGAAGAAGTTAATTGAAATATATCAGTCTATTTATATCAAATGGTGAAATACATCAAAGCTATTTCAAAGGCTCTGGGACTACAAAGAACCACAGTGAGAGCCATTATCTCCAAATGAAAAAGAAGAAAAAAAAACGCATAGTAGAGAACCTTCCCAGAAGTGTCCAACCTTCCAAAATTCTTCCAATAGCATAGCAACTGCTCATCCGTCAAGTCACAAAAGAGCCGAAGACAACCTCAAAGGGGACCTACAGGCCTCTCTTGCATCACTAATGTCACTGTTTGTAGGGCTGCACAATTAATTGAATATTGATCTCTATTACGATTTTGACTGCTCACGATTACATTTGTACATTAGCAGGTATGTAGCATAACATGGAGGTGAAAGCAGCGGTCTGTTTATTTAAATGTGAAAGTGCAATAAAAAAATGTTGTCCCTAAAATCAATAAATAATCATGATAAATAATCATGATCTCAAATTGATCAAAATAATTGTGATTATGACCATAATCGTGCAGCCCTCGTTATGACTCCACTATCAGAAAGACACTGGGCAAAAATGGCATCCATGGAAGAGTGAAAAGGTGAAAACTACTGCTAACTCAGAAGAACTATTTAAGGCTTGTCTGAATTTTGCTAAACTACACCTTGATGGTCCTCAAACCTTTTTGGAGAATGTTCTGTGGACTGATGAGTCGAAAATTAAAGTGTTTGGAAGACAGGGGTCCTGTTATATCTGGTGTAAACCTATAATAGAATTACACAAAAAGAACATGATACTTATGGTCAAGCATGGTGGTGTTAATGTGATCATCATGTGGGGATGATTTGCTCTTTCAGGGCCTGGGCAACTTGCAAAAACTGAGGGAAACATGAATTCTGCTCTCTACCAGAAAATTAGAATTAGAATGTTCAGTCTTCAGTTCATAAGTTGAAACTCTTGTGCAACTGCATGCAGCAAGACAATGATCCAAAGCATATTAGTAAGTCCTAGTCCAAGAAGTAAGTGAAAGGCTGATCTCTAGTTATTGGAAGCATTTGGCTGCAGTTATTTCTGCTAAAGATGGCACAACCAAATTTTTTGTTTAAGTTTTAGTTTTTCATGTTGGTTATTGGAACTTATTTTTGCTTCTACAAAAAAGATGTATTGTGAGTTTACTCAGGTTGCCTTTGTATTATTTGAAGATCTAAAACAAAAATAGAAGAAGTAAGGATCCAAATATAAAACACTGTTTTTATATATATATATATATATATATATATATATATATATATATATATATATATATATATATATATATATACTGCTAAAAAAATAAAGGGAACACTTAAACAGCACAATGTGGTAAATATTTGATTACTTTGCTACAATGTAAAGTAGTGAGTGTGCAGCTTTTATAACACAGCCATTAATGTCTAAACCGCTGGCAACAAAAGTGTGTACACTCTGGGGTTGGACGATTTGGCCAAATTGTATATCACAATATATTTCCTAATTTTAGTCAATACGATATAATTCTGATATCGATGTGAACAATATAAATCCTCAGAAAAACTGCCAAGGATGCCTACAACAAATGTCTGTACCTTCAATCTTCTGTAAACGTCTCCCCCTATAAAACTATATAATAATTTAGAAATAAAAATGGCACAAATAAATGAACGTTCACCTTTTATTTGAATTTAACCTTCATACAAACAGGAAATGTGAAATCACCGTCAAATAAACATAAAACTCTCACCTTTGTAAATATTAATATCTTTCACTTTAAACTACAACATAGGCTGATTATTTTACTCTTATAAATTAAGATGCTTCAGCCAAGATAAAAAATATGAAAAATGCTCAGAGTTGCTGAAGAATACAGAAAAAGTGTGAGCAATAACAAGAACACATGTTGCTGGGGCAGGGACATTGTTGGGGGTTGATGACACCCTATGACAGGCTCTAGAGGTTTCTGGCAAGAAATACAAGCTGGTCTACATTATCTGGCTTCAAAGATGCCCTTTTACTTGTGACAATATTGCCACCTGTACTAAAAACCCTCTCAGAGGGGGAGCTTGTGACTTGAATACACAAGTAATGTTTTGCCAGTTGGCTTACTCTGGGGAAGTTCTTATAAGAGACTTTCCACCAATCCAGAGGATTTGAGTCATTGTCAGCATCTGGAGACAGAAGGTAGTTGCTGAGCTCCCTCTCAACTGCCTGCTGTACACTCAAGCCTTCTGTGTTGGTACTGGTTGACCTGTTTGGAAAAAAAGCTAGCCAGAGACCACTCTGTTTTCTTGGCTGGTGTCACTGCTGCAGAAGCATCTCCCATGGCTTCTTCTCTGGACTCCTCTTCCCTTACCACAACAACTCTATCTCTCTTCAGCATCTCCAAGACAGCTTTCTCTTTGATGTATTCTCTCTTCTCCTCCTGAGTGTACTGAAGCTTGAATCCTGGGTCAACGAGGCATGCCATGTCCAGTAGATCATCCGTAGCTGGGTTATCATACGTTTCAGTCAGGTATCCCATCACCGTTGTCTTTATGGTCCTGGTGAGGTCTGATTCATCCTCTGCTTCCTTCAAGATGGAGGTGTTGAAGAGATGCATCACTGGTTTTAGGAATGACACACTGACAGGACTCACCAGACAAGGCATCGGTGAATTTGAGGAGCGGGCTTAGAGCTGCATCTATAGACTCTAAAACGTCCACATCTTGCCAAGTAGGAACCAGCGACCTGGTCTTCTTGTCTTTTGAGAGGATCTCTGTGATGGCCCTTTTCTGCTCCAGAACCCACCTCACCATTTGTAGACGGGAGCCCCATCTTGTTGGGGTTTCACTGATAAGCTTGTGCTGTGGCAAGCGATACTCCTCCTGAGCAGCTGCAAGGTCCCATTTCTTCTTCCAGGAGTATGAGAAGGCAGCCACCACCTTTTTACACACCCCAACTGCTCTGTCCACACACTTGTCTTGGTGAACTTTCTCTGTAGACAAAGAGAGAAAAAATTATTGCAATATATAGTTCTCATTTGTATTTTAACTACAAAATTTGATTTATTTATATTATTCTTACAGCAAAATCACAATTCTTCTGCTTATGTACATTTAGTTTTTATTTCACACCTGATTTGGCAAAGTAAACATCTGTTTCCATGCCAGTAAAACACCTTTGAATTTAATTAATATAACTACTGTATGTATAAATCCATACAAATATGTATGTCTTAATTAAAGAATAAATGAATAGCCTATTCAGTCACTTAAATTGGGGGAATTAAATCACCTAATAAAAACTATAGGCCTACTAAGTAATATCTAGTGTTTGGGTTTGGCATCCATAGCCTACTCAACACAGAGCACCTCAACTCAAGTGTTTTAATTATCAAATCAAATGCACATTATAACACATGCTCAATTAACTTCTTATGACATGGCATGCAACAACCACATAGCAAGCATTAAATTGTATGAATATAAACCTACTATAAACAAATATAAAGAATATAAAAATATCTGTAAAAAACATACAAGCAATGATGAGCTACATTTAGGTTAGGCCTATTTTGTGTTAAGCATATCGCCTATTTGTTACTGCAATGATTGTAATATATCCTCATACCATAAGAAAAATAACTTAACATAATTCTCAAATGTATATTAACTGTGTATAACTTACCAATAGTGGAGTCCGGTCGGTGCCCGAAGCACTGTAGCCTTGTCCATCTGTTCAACTCTGCAGCTTTGATGATATTGGTCCCGCTATCTGTGGTGATGCAGACCTGGCACTCCTCACTGAGTCCCCAGGAGGCGAGCGCATCCGTAATTCTGGCTGCAATTGCTTCGCCCGTGTGATCCTCGGGAATGTAAACCGTCTGGAGGCATAAGCTGACAAGCTTCCAATCTTGGTCAATAAAGTAGACCGTCAGGCTCAAGTATGGTTCCGAGGTTCGGCTTGACCACAGGTCAGCTGTGGTTGCAAAATATGACACAGACTTCAGTTGCTCCTTCACACTTTCCCTAACTTCACCGTAAAGTGTAGGTATAGCTGTGCGGGAAAAATATTTCCTGCCAGGGAGCTCGTATCTGGGGTCGATGACAGACATAAATTTCCTGAAGCCCACATTTTCTACCCTACTAAACAGCATCATGTCCTTAGCACTAAAGTTTGTGACCGCCTTAGTAATGTCTTTATATCGTTTAGACTGCTTATCATAAGGCTAGAATGCAGCGATCCGTGTTTGCTGCATCGATTTCTCCTTTGACACAGCTGGTGATTGGGATGGGGTTCGCGGTGGTATTTCAGGGACAGGTTGGCTTAAACCTTTTTGATGCCTCACCTTCTGACTCACAGAATATTCTATCGGGTGGAACTGCTTCAGATGGAACAGATTTGTTGTGTTTCCGCTGCTAGTCGGCACCATTCTCTGGCACATTTTGCAACGCACTGAAACCTGAAGTTTATCAGAGCTTAGATAGCCAAACCATTTCCATACCATTTAATTAGTCTATCCTCTTTTATCGACTATTGCGTCTGCTTTCTCTTCACTTGTGGAAGCTCGCTCAGTCGTATTGTGGCTCATTTTATAGGAGCTTAGCCTAACACTGCCGAGCACTGGCTGCATGCATGTGGTCTACGTCATCACGCACATAGCTAATTGTGTTCTGCTCATTCTGCTCGGCTTGAATACAATGAACTGACTCCTGCGCCCTGAACGTCAGTCAGTGACAAATGTTTTAATGTATATTGAAATATCGGAAATGTGTTTAAAAATCATATCACCATTATTTTTAAAAATTATATCGCTATATATATATTGATATTGAATTAATGTCCAGGCCTAGTACACCTCTAAATAAAAATGTCCAAATTGGGCCATGTCAATATTTTGTGTGGCCAACATTATATTCCAGCACTGCCTTAACCCTATTGGGCATGGAGTTCACCAGAGTTTCACAGGTTGCCACTGGAGTCCTCTTCCACTCCTCCATGATGACATCACGGAGCTGGTGGATGTTAGAGACCTTGTGCTCCTCCACCTTCCGTTTGACTATGCCCCACAGATGCTGACTGGGGTTTAGGTCTGGAGACATGTTTGGCCAGTCTATCACCTTCACCCTCAGCTTCATTAGCAAGTCAGCATTCATCTTGGAGGTGTGTTTGGAGTCGTTATCATGATGGAATACTGCATACTGATCATGCTTTGCTTCAGTATGTCACATTATATGTTGGCATTCATGGTTCCCTTAATGAACTGTAGCTCTCCAGTGCCGACAGCACTCATGCAGCCCCAGACCATGACACTCCACCACCATGCTTGACTGTAGGCAAGACACACTTGTCTTTGTACTCCTCACCTGGTTGCAGCCAAACATGCTTGACACCATCTGAAAAAAACAAGTTTATATGTCTCATCAGACCACAGGACATGGTTCCAGTAATCCATGTCCTTAGTCTGCTTGTCTTCAGCAAACTGTTTGCAGGCTTTCTTGTGCATCATCTTTAGAAAAGGCTTCCTTCTGGGACGACAGCCATGCAGTCTAATTTTATGCAGTATGCGGCGTATGGTTTGAGCACTGACAGGCTGACCCCCCACCCCTTCAACCTCTGCAGCAATGCTGGTAACACTCTTACGTCTGTTTCCCAAGACAAACTCTGGATATGACGCTGAGCATGTGCACTCAACTTCTTTAGCCGACCTTGGCGAGTGGAACCTGTCCTGTTAAACCGCTGTATGGTCTTGGCCACCGTGCTGCAGCTCAGTGTTAGGGTCTTGCAATCTTTATTTTTTTCAGATCCTCAGAGAGTTCTTTGCCATGAGGTGCCATGTTGAACTTCCAGTGACCAATAGAGGGAGTGTGAGAGAGATGACACCAAATTTAACACACCTGCTCCCTATTCACACCTGAGACCTTGTAACACTAACAAGTCACATCACACCGGGGAGGGAAAATGGCTAATTTTGGGCCCAATTTGAACATTTTCACTTAGGGGTGTACTCACTTTTGTTCTCAGTGGTTTAGACATTAATGACTGTGTGTTGAGTTATTTTGAGGGGACAGCAAATTTACACTGTTACACAAGCTGTACACTCACTACTTTACATTGTAGCAAAGTGTCATTCCTTCAGTGTTGTCACATGAAAATATATAATCAAAAATTTACAAAAATGTGAGGGTTGTACTCACTTTTGTGAGATACTGTATATATAATATGCACATATGCTAATGAGATGCTAATTCTTTACATATGTGAATTTGTATTTGCTCATTTTATGATTATGCGTATATCTATGTCTCTCTTTCTCCACCTCAGGGAGAAGCTGGTTTACCTGGTCCACCGGGAGCCCCAGGAAAAGAGGGGAAAAGGGTGAGTAAACAGGATCAAATTACTGCTTGTGTTGTTGAGTAATATGGTTTTGACTGTGTGTTTGATGTAGCCATCTGTTGATCTTTACCATGAGATCACTTCTAAATGAGTGTGTTGTGAGAGAGAAGTACTTTTGAGAATAAATGTATGAGCTTGGTCTTAAGGATTCTGAAGCAGTGCTCATATTTTGATAATGAAAACTCTGCTTGAATGGCCAGTGTCAAGAGTGTGAAGTATAGCACACAAGGTAAAATCCACTAGTGTGCCATTCCAAAGGTGATTTATGGTTAGATGGCCAAATATGGTCAAATGCCTAGAATGAAATACACATCTCTATCTAGCCTGAAATAGATATTAACCAGTTTGGATTTCGTACTGATTTCGCATATGATGTCATACGCGTGCTAGCATTAGGAGACACCGAGATTCACAGATAATGACTTTCTTCAGTTTACTGTTTGTCAGCATTACCTTTTATTCCCAAAATGACCTCAGTCACCATCAGATGGAGGCAAAAACGTTAGTGGCTGAGGAAGAAAGTCCTCTAAGGCAGGAGAATTTAATATTAAACACAGCGGAGATCAAACAGTGCTCCACGAGCGCAAACATGCTCCACTGTGTGTAACATCCAAAATGCTCCACTGTGTGTATGGGGCAGGGGAAACTGGTGTGAGTTGCTTAAAAGGTTTAGTTTAATTCAAATTAATTGTAATTATCTGGTGTATTTGTACGCTTGCAGTGTAAATTCTGTTGTTTATTATAACGGAAGTGATGTGTTAGTAACAAATTCCGTGTTGCTCTTCATGCACAGTGTAGACGCAGGGATACAGAGTGAAGTGCGAGTAAGGTCTGTAATGTCTAATTAAAACACTATGATAAAAATTAAACACAAGTAAATAATATTCCTAAAGACAGTGAGTAACAGAAACCACAAGGTGCAATGAAAGGGAGTTTTTATTATTAATTTAGGACTGTAATTTAATTCGGTGCTTTTTGTGCATCCATAAATAACGCATAAATACTTACAGTATCTCACAAAAGTGAGTACTCACATTTTTATAAATATTTGATTATATCTTTTCATGTGAGAACACTGAAGAAATAGAACTTTGCTACAATGTAAAGTAGTGAGTGTACAGCTTTTATAACAGTGTAAATTTGCTGTTCCCTCAAAATAACTCAACACACAGCCATTAATGTCTAAACCACTAGCAACAAATATGAGTACACCCCTAAGTGAAAATGTCCAAATTGGGCCCAATTAGCCATTTTCCCTCCCCAGTGTCATGCAACTTGTTAGTGTTACAAGGTCTCAGGTGGGAATGGGGAGCAGGTGTGTTAAATTTGGTGTCATCTCTCTCACACTCCCTCATATTGGTCACTGGAAGTTCAACATGGCACCTCATGGCAAAGAACTCTCTGAGGATCTAAAATAAAGAATTGCTCTACATAAAGCTGGCCTAGGCTATAAGAAGATTGACAAAACAATGAGCTGCAGCACAGTGGCCAAAATCATACAGTGGTTTAACAGCACAGGTTCCACTCAGAACAGGCACTTTACACTGTTACACAAGCTGTACACTCACTACTTTACATTGCAGCAAAGTATCATTTCTTCAGTGTTGTCACATGAAAAAATATAATCAAATATTTACAAAAATGTAAGGGGTGTACTGACTTTTGGAGATACTGTATATACAATATAAATTAAAACAAAAAAAGAATAAAGTAAATAAATGAATACATATATATCGTCATGATTCCCCCGTGAAGCAGCGTGCATGCACCTGCTTCTTCCGGGTTGATATCTTGTCTTCATATCGCCTCGTCAAGGGTCACGTGTGTTTTGAAATGCCCGCAGCTGTTAGCGGTTGCGGGCTAATGACTGATATATCTACATATACCATGAGCCATGCTTCGGCGTGGTTCAGTATAGCGACGGACGTACATATGAATGAATATAACCCATGCCAAGCTAGAGTGCGATTGTTGCGAGTCTTTGTTTCGTTTTGTTTCGTTTCATGTCATGTTCATGTCTTAGCATTAGGCTTAGCCAAGTGAGCCTAGCTCGTAGCATAGCCTAGCTTAGTTTGTTGGTTGAGTTACGTTTCTTGTTTCTGTTTGGTTTGCTTTCCTTTATATAAATAAATATCTCCGTTTGAACTGCATTTTCATCCTGCCTACTTGCCTGCCGTCATGACACGTGACAGATTGAACCGCCCTAACCATGGGTGCAGCAAGCAAACAGAGAGGACACCGTACTCGGGAGTCTATGCCACGTATCCCCGCCTTGGATTCTATGAGTTTTGCACAACGGACTAACGAGGACATGCCTGACTGGTACGATGGTTTTTTCAGGTAACCGGATTATTTTGTGATGGACTGTCAATGTTACTTTGCCAGCTTGTGTGACCCAAAGCCAACCGAAAGACAGTTTATTCTGTTTATCATGTCTCGGTTTTTTGTGCCCAGCTCGCACATGGGCACAGCGAGTGGCCGCCACGAGACCCTGGGTGCTGGAGGATATTAGGCAGTTTCTTGACTTGTTTTTGGAGGAGTTCGGAGAACCAGGGCAGAACTACGACCTGGATAAAGTGCTGAGGGAAGCAAATTGGACGATTAGTGCGGAGCCCCTCTTCCTTCTGCACTATGAGCGGGGGAGACATCGAGTGGAGATGGACAGGACTGTCACAGCGCATCCAGTGAAGCGAGTTCCGCTCATCTCTAAGTCTCCAGTCCCAGCCACGTCCAAATCTCAAGTCCCTGCTGAGTCTCAGGTCCATGCCCCTGCCATGTCTTAAGTCCATGCCCCTGCCATGTCTCAGGTCCATGTCCCTGTCCAAGTTAAGTCTCCAGTCCCTGTCTGAGACATATCTCAAGTCCCTGTCCAGGCCAAACCACAGGTCCAGGTCACAACCACAGCCAAGCCCGACGTCACAGCCACAGCCAAGCCCCAGCCTGACCCGCCCTTCCACCTCTCTTATGAGGAAAGAGACAGAGCAATCACTGCGCATCCTGTTAAGCGAAGTCCATTCATTTCAATATCTGCTGACCCCATTCTCAGAGTTCCGCTCAAAGCTAAGTTCCAAGTTCATGTTCCAGTCACAGTCACGCCTCCAGTTCAAGCTCCAGTCACAGCCAAGCCTCACGTTCCAGTCACAGTCACTCAGAGTAAAAAAGATTCTGAATTTCGCAGGATGAAAGGCGAAGCTCAGCAGCAGGAGCTCCAACGGAAACAATGCGAGAGCGAGAAACAGAAGGAAATGGCTGAGAAAATAAGCAAAATACAGTTGGAGGGTGTGAGCAGCACTCTGAAGTGGAGAGTAAATACATCACAGCAACTGAAGAGAGCTCATCTGTGGAGTCGCAACTACAAGCAACACAGGTTTTTCTGCAAGAGGAGACACTCTGGAAACGGGTTATGAGCATACGGCTTTTTCAACTAGAGGACGAACGAAATGGACTAAGGCAGCTTCTGGAGGAGGAAAAGGAGAGAAGGAAAAGTGCAGAGAACCAGCTTCACCCCATTCAGACACAAATGTCAGAATTGGAGAAGAAATTGGAACAGGTGTATGAAATGGGGGCAGAGCTGGAGGATGAGAGAAAACAGAAAGCTCTGGCTGTAGCAGCAAAGAAGAAGCTGGAGCTTGACCTGTCTGAGTGGGAGGCTCAACTCATCCAGGCCATTAAAGCTCAAGATGAAGCACAGGGACAGCTGAAGAGAGTGGCGAGAGATGCGGCGCGGAGCAGCACCAAGGAGAATGAACGCGAACTCAAGAGTCTGAAGGCTGAAAATATGCAGTTACATGAGGATCTGTCTGCAGTTGATCGCAGTCAAAAGCAGGGTCAGCAGGTGAGAGATGAGATGCATGATAAACTGCACAGCTGCAACTCCAAGATATCTGCTTTGAATGATGAGAAGCGGAGGTTGGAGGCTCGTATCTCTCAGCTGGTGGAGGAACTAGATGAGGAGCAGGGCAACATTGAACTCGTCAATGACCGACTGAAGAAGGCAAAAGCACAAGTGGACACTCTGAGCACTGAGCTAGCGGGTGAGCGCAGCAAGGCTCAGAGACTGCTCGGCAGCAGCTGGAGAGGCAGAATAAGGATCTGACTGCCAAAATGCAGGAGCTGGAAGGCTCGGTCAAATTGAAGTCTCAAGTTCACGACGTCCAAGTCCAAGCTCAAGCCATGTCTCCAGCTCAAGCTATGTCCCAAGCTCAAGCCATGTCCCAAGTCCAAGCCATGTCTCTCGTCCAAGCCATGTCCCAAGCTCAAGCCATGTCTCTCGTCCAAGCCATGTCTCCAGCTCAAGCTCAAGCCATGTCCCAAGCTCAAGCCATGTCTCCACCTCCAGCTCAAACCATGTCTCCAGCTCAAGCCATGTCTCCAGCTCAAGCCATGTCCCAAGCTCAAGCCATGTTCCAAGCTCAAGTCATGTCTCTTGTCCAAGCCATGTCTCAAGCTCAAGCCATGTCTCTTGTCCAAGCCATGTTGCTCGTCCAAGCCATGTCCCAAGCCCAAGCCATGTCTCAAGCTCAAGCCCTGTCTCTCGTCCAAGCCACGTCTCTCATTCAAGCCATGTCTCAAGCTCAAGCCATGTCTCTAGTCCAAGCCATGTCATTCGTCCAAGTCATGTCCCAGGTCTCAGCAGGCCAAGCGCAAGTCCTGTCTCGAGCTCCTGACCTCTCGTCCAAGCCGGCTGTTCTGGTAAATTCCGCTCAGCAGCCCTGTTCAGCTGAGGACGCCGCTCAGCAGCCCTGTTCACCGGAGGACGCCGCTCAGCAGCCCTGTTCAGCTGAGGACGCCGCTCAGCAGCCCTGTTCAGCTGAGGACGCCGCTCAGCAGCCTCGTCCAGCTGAGGACGCCGCTCAACCTCCATGTCCAGTTGAGGACATTGCACCACTCCCGAGCGCCGCCGAGGACGTTGCACCGCCCCCAAGCGTTGATGAGAGCATCGCTCAGCCTGTCTGCCCGGCTGTAGTCCTTGCTCTGCCTCCCTGTTTGGCTAGGGACTTTGCTCAGCTCCCCTGCTCCAAGCACCCCGTGTGGTTTCTTCCTGGTGCTGCTTGGGACATTCAGCCCGGGGGGCCGGGGCCACCAATAAAGGGGGAGGACTCTTGGCACTCTGGGAGGAGTGCCTTTGGGGGGTGTTTTTTTTTCTGTTATGATTCCCCCATGAAGCAGCGTGCACGGCGCGGTTCAATAAAGCGACGGATGTACATATGAATGAATATATTCCATGTCAAGCTAGAGTGCGACTGTTGCGAGTCTTTGTTTCGTTTCATTTCATTTCGTTTCATGTCATGTTCATGTCTTAGCATTAGCATTAGTCTTAGCCAAGTGAGCCTAGCTTGTAGCATAGCCTAGCTTAGTTTGTTGGTTGAGTTACGTTTCTTGTTTCTGTTTGGTTTGCTTTCCTTTCTATAAATAAAGATCTCAGTTTGAACTGCGTTTGCATCCTGCCTACTTGCCTGCCATCATGACGCGTGACATATATATATATATATATATACAAGTTTATATAGTGTGTAAGTATTCATGCGTTATTTTTTATGGATGCACAAAAATCACTGAATTCATTTACAGTCATAAATTATTATTAATATATATATATATATATATATATATATATATATATATATATATATATATATATATATATTTTTTTTTTTTTTTTTGTTTTTTTTTTTTTTTTTTTTTTTTTTTTTTTTTTTTTAAAACAAAAAAAAAAACACAAAAAAAAAAAAAAAAAAAAAAATTCTTTCTTTAAGGCGTAAATGGAGCAGTACATCTCTGCAATGCAAATACCGCATCAGAGCAACAAATTTCTGCAAGAACCAGGTTTCACTGCACCGTGTTTCGGTATTAACCGGTGACAACACACCCGATCACAAAGAGATCTTCGAAGTGAGGTATGAATGAACCAGCTGGCATGAACTACAACGCTATTTCCAACAAATCAATGAATTATTCCAAAAAATTGGAAGAGACAAAGAAACAGTGAAAATAAAAGTAAGGCTAGAAGATCTCTTCTGAGATACTACTCCTGAGCAGAAACTCCACCTTCCCATGACTCCTCCCTAAATGACATATAATTGACACTGAATACATATCGAGTCATTACATTCTGAGCATCAACATTCGATATGCAATCTGAACCTTTTTTCTACAACTCTGATGCTTCCCTGTATGATGATGTGACCAGCTCAGGGCTTGAAGATGGTGAAAACCTAGGAAAAAGAAACCTGACCTATCTGAAAACGAACGATGAAACCGACGGCTGTATAAACAGCACCGTGCTAGCCATCATACGCACGGTTACTGGAGAACTGTTGGACAGAATTATACAACAAGATCTGAAGGACAACTGCCACGGCTGCGCGATCGATCATCCGAGTCAACTCCAACACGCGTGTTTGTTTGATCCTGAAGAGTACTATCTGTACCTAAACACCTACAGATTGCTGAAAAAACTGTTTAAACCATGGTTCACATACACTTCAATTCAATTCAATTCAATTTTATTTGTATAGCACTTTTTACAATAGTCATTGTCTCAAAGCAGCTTTACAGAAATAAAAAACAGGTATAAACAGTCAGAAACATCTAAAGAGAGACAAACAGGAACAGATAAACAGAGACAAACAGGTAGAAAACAAATGGAATTTATCCCAACTGAGCAAGCCACTGAGTGGCGACGGTGGCAAGGAAAAACGATGTTTTTTGAGGAAGAAACCTTGAGAGGAACCCGACTCAGAAGGGAAACCCATCCTCATCTGGGTAACACAGAATGTGAAGGTAACACAGATAATGTGAAAAATGAGAAGTATGGCCTCAGGAGCAGCCGTAGTCCCAGCAGAAGATTTGGGCTCATCCAGAGGCAAAGGGGATCTGGATCTCCAATATATCCATAATTCGTGTGGGGCTCGGCAAAAAGAGAGAGAGAGGGAGAAAAACGATTAGGACTGTGAATTAGTGAGATATAATTTAGTCAGGGTAAGCTTGAGTAAACAAATACGTTTTAAGCCTAGATTTAAACACTGAGACTGTGTCTGAGTCCCGAACACTAATAGGAAGACTGTTCCATAACTGTGGGGCTCTATAAGCGAAGACTCTTCCCCCTGCTGTAGACTTCACTATTCTAGGTAATATCAAATAGCCTGCACCTTTTGATCTGAGTAGGTGTGGCGGATCATATATAACCAGAAGGTCGCTTAGATATTGTGGTGCAAGACCGTGTAGTGCTTTATAGGTTATTAGAAGTATTTTAAACTTAATGCGAAATTTTACAGGGAGCCAATGCAGTGTGGATAATATCGGGGTGATATGGTCGTATCTTCTAGTTCTAGTAAGGACTCTAGCAGCTGCATTCTGGACTAACTGGAGTTTATTTATATTCTTATTGGAACATCCAGACAGTAAGGCATTATAGTAATCTAATCTAGAGGTGACGAATGCATGAACCAGTATTTCTGCATCATGTAGTGACAATATGTTTCTTATCTTAGAAATATTTCTGAGATGAAAGAAAGCTATCCTAGTAATATTATCTACATGAGCATCAAATGATAGACTGGAGTCAATAATCACTCCGAGGTCTTTAACTGCTGTACATGATGAAACAGAAAGACCATCCAGAGTTACTGTGTAGTCAGGAAGATTACTTCTAGCTACACGTGGGCCTAATAAAAGTATTTCTGTTTTATCAGAATTAAGTAAAAGGAAGTTAGTTAACATCCAACGTCTAATGTCATGTACACAATCCTCAACTTTACTAAGCCTCTGTCTGTCCTCTGGCTTCGCTGACACATACAGCTGTGTATCATCAGCATAACAGTGGAAGCTAATTCCATGTTTACGAATAATTTGTCCTAGGGGTAACATATATAAAGTAAAAAGCAGTGGGCCTAAAACAGAACCCTGGGGAACTCCAAAAGTAACCTGAGTACGCATGGAGAAATCACCATTTATATCTACAAACTGATAACGATCGGTCAGATAAGACCTGAGCCAGGAGAGGACTGTTCCCTTAATGCCAACAACATTTTCTAATCTATCAAGGAGAATAGTGTGATCTATGGTATGAAAAGCTGCACTAAGGTCGAGTAACACAACCAGCGAGACACAACCCTGATCAGAGGTCAGAAGAAGGTCATTTACTACTTTAACTAGTGCTGTCTCTGTGCTGTGATGAGGTCTAAATCCTGACTGATACATTTCATGAATGTTGTTCCTTTCTAAGTATGAGCATAACTGCTTTGCTACTACCTTTTCTAGAATCTTAAATGGAAGGGGAGATTACGTATTGGTCTATAACTGGATAATTGAGACGGGTCAAGGTCAGGTTTTTTTATCTATGGTTTAATAACTGCTAATTTTAGAGATTTAGTTACATAGCCAATCGTTAGGGAAGAATTTACTATATTCAAAAGTGACTTAACCACTCCTGGACAGATCTGTTTAAACAAACATGTGGGTACAGGATCTAGTATGCAGGTTGATGAATTAGCTGATGAGATTAGTGTAGCTAGTTCTGTCTCTATAAGCGGAGCAAAACACTCTAAACATTGATCTGGTATTGCCACATTGCCATCTAATGGGTTTGTTATATTACTGACCGGTTGTAATTTAATGGCCTGTATTTCATCTCTAATATTTTCAATTTTATAAATGAAAAATTTCATGAAATCCTCACTGCTATGAAATGATTGAGTGTTTTCCTCTGAAGTGGTTTTATTCCTAGTTAGTTTTGCTACCGTGTTGAAGAGGAATCTGGAATTGTTTCGGTTATCTCCTATTAAGGTGGAGAAGTAGATTTTTTTAGCGTCTACAAGAGATTTCCTATATTGCAGTAGGCTCTCCTTCCATGCTGTCTGAATTATCTCCAGCTTAGTTTGGCGCCATTTACGTTCTAATTGTCTAGATTTCTGTTTTAAGGATCGCGTTAGATCATTATACCAGGGTGCTAATTTTTTTTGTCTAATTATTTTCCTTTTGAGTGGAGCCACTCTATCTAGTGTACAACGGAGTGTTGACTCCAAACTTTCAGTTGCCTGGTCGAGATCTACTGGATCAGGCGCTGATCCAAATCTAATTGATGTCTCTGGTAGTTATTTATGAAGCTCAGTGCAGTAGCTGATGTGATTGTGCGTTTTGCGGGGTGCGGCGAGGTGGAGATATTATAATCCATACGGATTATGAATGAGATAAGATGGTGGTCTGAGATAACTTCAGACTGTGGAATAATTTCAATATTTTCTATACTTAGTCCGTATGTTAGTATGAGGTCAAGAGTGTGACCACCACTATGAGTAGGCCCGATTACGTTCTGATTAATCCCTACTGAATCTAAGATGGACACGACCGCTGTTCTCAGAGGGTCCTCCAGGTTATCAAAATGAATATTAAAATCTCCGATGATTAATGCTTTATTTACAGACACAACCAGGTTTGATACAAAGTCTGCAAATTCACTAAGAAATTCAGTATAAGGCCCTGGGGGTCTGTAAATAATAATACACTGGTATAAAGAATTTCAAAGGAATTAAACTTATGACTATATTTTTGTGTGACGACTAGATTTTCAATATAGATAAGACCAATACCTCCTCCTCTACCAGTTGAACGAGGCTGATGTACATAACTGTATCCAGGAGGACTGGCTTCATTTAATGCTATGTACTCGTTTGGTTTAATCCAAGTTTCCGTTAAACACATTAAATTACATTCCTGGTCAGTAATGATGTCGTTGATAATAAGAGCCTTAGACATAAGAGATCTAACGTTTAATAGTCCTAGCTTCAGATCAAAAATGCTGGCTGTGCATTCAATATGATTTAATTTTATGTTAATTAGGTTACAAAGGTTACGAGATTTCCTATTTATGTGTATAGCTCGGGGAACAGACACAGTCTCAATAGTATTTATTACTGGTAATTGACTATTAAATGAACATTGATTAAACTGACTGTTATTGTCAGAAGATGTACTTACGGTAGAGAGTCACTTGGAGTGAAGCGCCTTGAAGATGTTCTCGGACAGCAGTTCCGCTCCAACGCTGCTGGGGTGCAGGCCATCAGGACGAAACAACCTAGGGCGCTCCCGAAACAGATTCAAGTTATTAACAAACACTAGATTCTGCTCATTACACCAAGAGACTAACCATTCATTTAAAGCGAGAAGTCTACTGAACTTTTCTGCTCCACGTCTGAATGTGGGAAGAGGTCCAGAGACGATGATCCTCGCTGTGGGTGATCTGCCTCGCACCGTCTCGATCAGGCTGGAGAAGCCCCTCTTCAGAACCTCCGTCTGCCGTAGCCTGGTGTCGTTCGTCCCGGCGTGCAGCACAACCGCTCCAATGCGCTCGTCCTTCTTCAGGATCCTGGATACCTGCACAGCGACATCAAGAACACGAGCACCAGAAAAACAGTGTGTGTGCACCTTACCTGTGGATGAAGCTACACGGACGTTCCGCACGATGGAGTCTCCGACGATCACGGCGTTGGGTCTGGTCTGGCGGAGAGGGGCGAAGCGGTTCCGGGTTGGAATCTGGAACACCGGTGGTGGAGAGACCTTCGCACGGGTTGCACCCTTCCGCCGCTGGTTCACCCAAGGCCCGAGGTGTGTTGGCGGCGGTGTGACGGAGACCGCGGCTGGGAAAGTCCTGGCTGCACGATCCCTGCACAGAGAAACACACGGCGTAGAGGGGCTGGGAGTGGAAATACCACACTGTGTGTTTACCTTGGGTGTGTAGACAGAAGCACAAGATGATTCCAGCGCAGTTCGTCGCTCCTGCAGCTGGGCCTGCTGGTCAAGTAGGCCGCGGATCCTCCTCTCCACATCCTCCAGTTCCAGCAGCACCATGTGAAGCTCAAGCGAGTCATCTGCACTCAGAACAGGAGAGACGGTGGACATATTTGTTTTTGTTTTTTTAAACAGAACAGTGATAAATTCAAAATATGAAATACAAACCTAAGATAGGCTAGTGGTAGGTGATGCTAGCGGTTACTGCTAATCGCGATGCTAGCGGGCTAAAGCTAATCGCAGCTAGTCGTTGATGTTTGTACAAACAAACCAGAATTTAGTTTAGTTTTTCTTTATAATTAGTTTTATCTAAACTAACGTGTTAATATTTGTAAAATGCAAGTAAATATATATATATTTTTTTTAAGTATAGAAATAAGAAAAGTAAAATAATAGCGTCAAGCCAGAAGCAGCGTTAAGCCGGAAGCAGCGTCAAGCCGGAAGCCACGGTGGCAAGAGGTCTGAAACTGTGTGGTATCAAACACATTCCATCCCTGGAAAAATTTAAAGTTATCACTGAAGCCATCGTGTGTGAATGGCGAGACGAGCCTCACAAAACCATTCTGAACGATGTCAAGGAGAAAACCAAAGACATTTTCAATGAGCAGGTGTACGAGGACGTTGTGGACTACTGGACCTTTCACTCATCTCTAGAACCTGCTGACCCACCGCATTCGTGGGAAACTTCAAAACACGCCACGTCTATTCTGACTGTGAGCCTGACAACACAAAATGCTGAAGACATTCGTAAATAGAGTGTGACCGTAACACGTTGTTTGTATCAAGTTTTATCTTACATGTATTGCTCAAACATTTGAATGTAAAACTAATCATGTCTAAACCAATGTTTGATATAAATTGTTTAGAATGGAAAATGTTACTTTGATTGAATATGTAATACCATGCTCATGTTTTGAGATAAAATGTTTAATCTACACTTGCATTTGATCATTCTGGTCTTGACACTCGAAAATGACTGAGCAGTTGATGAAGAATATATATTATACGCCATCAGAACCTGGTTCGTACGGTGGCGTTGAGAGTTTGCAGAGAGCTATCATTGAGAAAGTAGGTAAAAGAGCTAATGATACTGTAATAAAAAACTGGTTAGCAGAATAGGATGCGTACAGTCTACATAAACCAGTATCTACAAAGTTTAAAAGAAACAAAGTTTTTGTAAAGAACATCGATGAACAATGGCAAGCTGATTTAGTCAATATGAGCAACCTGTCAGAGAGCAATGACAACGTGAAATTTATGATCACGTGCATATATATTTTATCCAAATATGCCTGGGTACGTGTGTTATGAAACAAGACCGGACACGAGGTAACTAAAGCCTTTGATTCCATTCTAAAGGAAGGTAGAGTCCCCAAAAACTACAAACTGATCAAGAGAAGGAGTTTTTAACAAAAATTTTCAAACATTAATGAAAAAACATGATATTGTTCACTTTGCTACGAGGCAAAAAGCATCGGTGTGTGAAAGGTTCAACAGAACGCTAAAAACCAGGATGTGGAGATATTTTACCGCTGTTAACACGAGAAAATACATCGACGTAGTCCAGGATCTGATTCAAACGTACAATCACAATTACCATTCCAGCATCAAAATGAAACCCACCGAGGTCAACGAGGCCAATTCCTTCAGAGTATTTTAAACCCTCTACGGACTGTTCACTAAAATTCTGAAACTAAAATTCCAGTTTAAAGTCGGTGATATCGTTATAATTTCCCGTTTAAAAAGACAATTTGAAAAAGGATACGAGCAAAACTTTACGGATGAATATTTTACAATCTCCGAGCAGATACCGAGAGATCCTTGGTATATAAATTACAAGACCATGATGGTGAAAAAATTGAGGGAACATTTTATGAACCCGAGTTACTAAAAAGATTATTATCGGGAAGGACAAGGCGTTTAAAATTGAGAAAATCTTGTCGGAAAACGGTATGCCTGGTGAAATGGGTGGGATGGCCCCGATAAATTTAATTCCTGGTTCTGGTCGAAGACGTAGTTAACATAACAAAAGGATCACCGTGAAAAAACTGAAATCTATATTCATTAAAACATGAAAGAGTGTGGGTTCTTTGTGACGCTTCCAAGCAACGCGTCGCTGGATATTTATCCTAATAATAAGATCGCGCACTACATTTAGCACTACTAAATTCGCCAAACCAATCGATTTGAACGGGGTTATGGGAAGTATTGCGGAGGTTCAATATATCCAGAGTTGGTACTCGTTAACGGAGGAAGACTGCCCGTGTCATATTATCCAGAGGGATGGAAAGAAAACACTTATTTTTTTACACTAGTTTACACTAAATGTCTAATATTCTGTTCTGTTGGCCATAACTGTTCAAATATTTTGGAAATCTTTAAAAATAATTTGCGTGCTTCTCCTTGGCTTATAGTGTATATGACTGCTCACTGTCATAAACCCATACGAGGAAATAAAAGTAAAAATTTTTACTCCAGATCAGGATTGGGTAAATACATTGGTGATCTGATCTATATTATATATACATCCTCTCTGAGGATCATGTTGGTATGTTCCCAAGTCAAAATACTGTAGAACTCCTAAGCATTAGGTCACCTCATCATACTTTTTCCATACCATCATGCTCTTTGCCTGACAAAGCAATTCACATTCTATGTCAAAACATATTTGACAGTTGGGGTTTAACTCTAAAATCACCAGATACCAAATGTACAACACTTTTGTCTTGTTGCCATCACAAAATAAAAATGCTTAAAACTTACGTACTGTAGTCACAGAGGGTGTGTACATTTGTCACTCTACATTAATGGTGGGGGTCCTTATAGACTGTGGAACAGAAATGTACTCAGTGTCTCCACCGATTTATTTCACATTGAAGTACAACCTTTTTTCTTTTTTACCATTATGGATGATATACCCGTTTCTTTTAAAACACCATCTTTAAATGTTTTTCTACCTCCTAAATAAAACACTCGACCTTACGACACGATCTTTGGAATTGTTGACGCCCTGCTCAGGGTTAAACAACAATTTCTTTACTATATCTTCATGAATAAATTGCCAAACTAAGATCTTGGGTTTTTTTTTTCTTGGAGCAGAAGTCAGGTTTTCTCTCATTTCAACGGGTCCTGTTGGTGAATACACAGCATTCCTCTAGGGGGTATTAGGATTTCTCGGAGCAGACATTGTAACAGATAGTTGCAGAGTTTCTTCAGTGTTTTAACTACAGCTTCTTAGCCATTATTTAAGCACTGAGATGCACAGCTCTCTCCTTAATTTGTTAACATAAAGACATTTGTAAGCATTCTGGTCAGCAAAACCTCCAGAATTCACACGTCTCTCTCTCACACAGGCAGATAACTGCAATGAAAGATCACACATTCAGATCAAACAGTGTTACAGAGGTCATGAATTTACACGACTTGACTGTCAGCCAGTGGGGACATGGGATGTCAAAGCATACACAAAATTGTATGTATTTAGCGGCAGTTCTGACTAAGTATCCTCGTTGGTGAACCATTTTCCAAAATCTTGTTTATAGTTGAAATAAACTGCACCATTCTTTTAAACAGCACTTTTAAACACTTTTACCTCCTAAAGGTTTATGTTTAGAATGTATGTAAAAACATTTTTTACATTTCGTTGGCCATATCGATGGTTTATCTGTTTCAGGGGTTTTATTTCAGTAAATGTTTATTCAAAGTCACGTCGTTCTCCCAAACACGTAATCAACAGTTGTTTTCATTTATTTCACAAGCAAACATTCTGCTCTTATATATTCACATTCAACCATCATGCTTTTATAACAATATGTTAACACATACAAAATAACCCACACAGTAACTAAAACACATGCCCATATTAAACATTTATATTCTTTTCAGACAATACCACAAAAGTAATTTCAGAAACAAACATTCTCTTATACCACAAAAAGATATACATTTGTGTGTGATTAATTCAGGGAGAAACACGTTTCACAACAGTATCATTAACATAAACACATTTGTTGGGGTGGCCCCAAAAAAAAAAAAAAACACCCCCCAAAAAAAAAAACACAACTCCCCCCCAAAACCAAAACCCCCCCCCAAAAAACCCAGACATACAGGGGTCGAAATGAACCACTCATACAGTGGATATGGTTACCCCCACCACCCCTGGTCATAAAAAAAACTCTTGGTCAGGAAGAAACAAAGGATTATAAATTAACCACTCCTAGAAAAACGTCAGTCCTGAGAAGGCCGAAGCCATAAATCAGCCCTCTAGTTCTACTGCCATGATTGACATTTTGTCGGAGAGTGCTGGCCATGTTGAAACCCCGTGTGTGGGTGTGTTTAGAGAGAGAGAGCGAGAGCGAGAGAGTAGTGTCTGAATACGCGTATGTGTGGGCGGGGTTTAGCAAGTGAGAGGTTGGGCTCGTTTCAACTTCATATAGCTTTTACACATCGAATGGAATACATCTCTGGAAAATACTTATCTCCTAGTTTAAACATTACGGAGATTCTTTTAGACGACACTTTAACATTTTTTCCTCATAAGGATCTTTGTTTAGAAGTCATGTAATACTATACGCTATTCTTTTTAAACTGCTCTTTTCACTATTTTTACAGACTAAAGTTTTTATGTGTTTTTGGAAGCCTAGTAATGCGGATTCTTTTTAAACAGATCTTTTAAACATTTTTACATCCTAAAGGTTTGTGGTTAGAATGTGTGTAATACATACGACTCTTTTAAACACATTCTTTTTTTAAACTTTGCTTTAACTCCTAAACTTTTTATTCAAAGGTAAGCAGGGATCCTTAAAATGTAATCAACATTTGTTTTCATTATTTTCACAAAACAAATATTCTACTCCTATATGTACACATTCAAGCATCATGCTTTTCTAACAATGTTTTTACACAAAAGAAATAACGCCACACAGTAACACAACATATCCCCATATTAAAAACATTATTCCTTTTCAGATGTATTTCACCCCGCCAAAAACCAAACTCATTAACATAAACAGCTTTTGTTGGGAGGGGGCTATTCCCCCCACACACCCCCTCTCCCCCACTGCCCAGACACAAAGGAGCCAGATTGATCAGCTGATATACTCGATAAGAGTTACCCCCCTCACCACACCCACCACCCACACAGACCTGTCAGTCAGGGAAGCACAGAGGGTCATACATTATCACACACAACACTTTGATTGACAGTTTGACAGAAAGTGTATGATATAACTAATATGGGGTGTAATATTGTAAATCTGCCAGCATGGTGGTATTTTCAAACACACTTTAGCTTGAAATTGCATTTTTCAGGATTGCCTAGTGTCTACAATACCCCTTTCTAGCACAGACACAAAACCTAAACTGTATTTTCCAGACTGTAACAGGTGTTAACAAAAGCTCAGGTGTGGCTAACAAAATAAAACAGACATTTATGGAAACATATAGGCTGGATTAACATTATATTTATATTTATTTATTTATATTTTATAATATGTGGTATCACTCTTTACTAGGTCAAGTCATATTAAAAGTCTGAACTGCAAAAAAATCTAATAAAATTGGGCAATCATATTACTGCTTGCACCTGTTATCATGAAAATGGCAGGAATATTTCTGTCACACCAACACTAGCAAAGTTCCTTATTGTGCCCTATATATTCTGGGCCTAAATCTTCTGTCTTTTCCTCAAGTGGGATATGAAAATAAAATAAAAAATGCTAATCTAATGGAGCATACTACAAGATATTGTAGTAGTACCATAGTAGGATAGTAGTAGTACTCAAGTTTCTTTTCTTGTATAATACACAACTTAGCTCTATTTATTTTGCTGCTGCTGTGCATTTTTTTAAAAAATTTTTTTTTTTTTTTTTTTTCTATTTTTTTTTTTTTCCTTTTTTTTTTTTTTTTTTAGGTTTTTTTTTGGGGGGGGGTGTGGTTTGGTTGGGCGTGGGGGGTGGGTGTTTTTTTTTTTTTTGGTGCATTTGTTTTTTTTTTTTTTGTTGTTGGGTGGGGTGGTTTTTCTCACTGTTTTTTTTGTTGGTGTCCCATTATCTCTTTGATGTTTGCATGGTTTGTTAGTGGTTAAAAAAAAAAAAAAAATAAATATTTTGGCGACAAGAGGAGAAGTAGAAAAAGAAGAGGTGGAGGAAAAAAAGAGAGAAAAAAAAAAAAAAAAAAAACACAATGCACCGAGGAAAAAGGTAAAAAAAAAAAAAAAAAAAGAGTTGGTTATTTTTTGGTAACGTATGTTGAATATTTTTTATTATTTATTTTATTTTTTTTAAAAATTTGGTGACAAAAGAATGTCCTTTTTTTATACACTTTTTAAAAAAGTATTAAAAAAAAAAAAAAAAAACCGAACAGAAAGTTAAAAAAAAAAAATAATAATATTTAATTACAAAAAAAAAAAAAAACAAAAAATAAAAAAAAAAGTAAAAGAAAAAAAAAAAGAAAGAGAGAAAAAGTAAGCGAGTGCGCAAAGCTAAAAAAAGGAAAAGAAAAAAAAAAAAAAAAAAAAATAATAATAAAAAAAAAAAAAAAAAAAAAAAAAAAAAAAAAAAAAAAAAAAAAAAAAAAAAAAAAAATGAAAAATAAAAAAGAAAAAAAAAAAAAGGAAAAAAAGTGGGGAAAAAAAAAAAAAAGACGTGTAAAAAAGGGGAAATAAAATATGTGGAGGAAAAAAGGTGTTAAGTAGAAAGTAGGTGGGCAAGAAGATTTTTTGGAGTGGAAAGGAAGTTATGGTGGTTTTTTGTAGGTGTTTTTCTTTTCCTCAATATTTGTTATGAAGATTTGAAAGTGGAAATTTCGAAACCACACAAACAATAAAATATTTTAATATGTTGTTGAGGGCTAAGAGCTAGCCTCGGAGGATATTGTGTTTTTTATTGTGTTTTTTTCCTTTTTTTTTTGGTTATGGGTTTGTTTGGGGTGTTTTTTTTTTTGTTATTGGAACCCCTTTTTCGTTGCCTGGGTGAAGAAAAGGGTGTTGAAAAAAAATGGGAAAGAAAATAGGAGGAGAAAGATAGAGGGGTACATGGCCCTGCCCCCAAAAACAAAAATAAAAAAAAGACACCAATCAAACAAAGAAGAATAAAGAGAAGAAAGAATAAGGGAAATTATTTATTGCTTTATTTTCTGCATAAATCCTATTGGGTTTTATTTGAGCTGTTAAGGTGTAGTTTAATTTACCCATTTTAATTTAATTTTTTTTTTTTTTTTTGCCATTATTAGCCTATTAATTTTTGAGAAAAATAAATAAAAGTTGTAAAAAGAGGGTTTTTTTGAGGGGGGGGGGGGGGGGGGCTGGAAATGTGATGAATGGTATGTTGTGATTTGTGTTGTTTTTTTTTTGACCATTGTTTTTGCTGTGAAGAAAGGTGGAGCGACAGAAAAGGGGGGAAAAAGGGCTGTGTGTTATTTGATAGAGAGGGGGAGGAGCGGGGGCGAGGGGGTTGACAGTTCTTTTGTGTTTCTTCCATTTGCGAATAATTGCACCAACTGTTGTCACCTTCTCACCAAGCTGCTTGGCAATGGTCTAGTAGCCCATTCCAGACTTGTGTAGGTCTACAATCTTGTCCCTGACATCCTTGGAGAGCTCTTTGGTCTTGGCCATGGTGGAGAGTTTGGAATCTGATTGATTGATTGCTTCTGTGGACAAGTGTCTTTTATACAGGTAACAAGCTGAGATTAGGAACACTCCCTTTAAGAGTGTGCTCCTAATCTCAGTTTATTACCTGTATAAAAGACACCTGGGAGCCAGAAATCTTTTTTCTGGATTTTCTTCTTGTTATTCTGTCTCTCACTGTTCAAATAAACCCACCATTAAAATTATAGACTGATCATTTCTTTGTCAGTGGGCAAACGTACAAAATCAGCAGGGGATCAAATACTTCTTTCCCTCACTGTAAGTTTTGATGAGAAACGTAATATTTTTATGTGAACCATTTGACCAGACATTCCATTTTTATTGTACCGTGTTCAGCTACAGTATGTTGTTCCATGTGTCACCTGGTGCTTATTGTGTGAAGCACAAGAAATTAATTTAAATTAGGATACCGCTTGATCGCACATGACGAATCACATGAAAAAAATGCACATTCTTAAAGAACACATCTTTATTCCAAGAAAAATGGACAACAGAATATTTCTATTTTGAAATACATTTAAATAACAATTTGTTTAATGTGCTCCCAGCAAGTGGCGGTCCTCAAAGAATTTAATATTCAACGGCATTACAATACAAATCATGCGAAGAAGTACAGCCAGTATACTGGCCAGGCACTGACAGACAAGGTAAATGAGTTGGTTGCAGCACTTAAAAAGCAAGTCAGATTTTACTCATAGTTGGGAGATGAACGATGTTGCTGTGAAAGACAGTTATCATTGCTCAAGAAATCACATCAAAATCAAAGCCTTATTCTAGGGGGAGTTCCTTAAAACAAACATGTTGAAAGCTGCTGAATGAACTGGTGTGACCTGAAAAGTGGCAGAGTTTCACAAATATATGTTTATTGTGATCAATGGTATCAGACAGATTCGTAAATTATCACGAAACTTGTAGTCAATTGAAAGAGATGTTATTAGTGTGGCTCAGCTTGCCGTTTTTATCAGGGGAGTTGACGAATGTTTGAAAATTACAGAAGAATTTGTGGGACTCATTCCTGACAGACACTATCACGGCGAATAACATTTTCACATGCCTGGCCGAGTCCTTGGACCAGCTAGGAGTGAATAGGTCTCATGCTGTTTGCGTGACAAATGACGGAGCCCTGTTAATGTGTGGAAGAATGAGGGGGGTTATGTTTTGGGGAATTCATTGTATTATTCACCAGGAAGTGTTGTGCAGCTAGTCTCTAAAAATTTAATTTCATTAACGTGAAAGGACCATCAGTTTCATGCTTTGCACAGGATATTAGACATGGACTACCCTACCACATGGATGTGCAACGGTTAAGCTGGGGGGGCAAGTGTTTTCATGAATTTGAACATTGAATGGAACATTGAAATTCGCACATTTGAACAGAATCTCCCTGTAAGAGACAGCTTTCAGAGAACAATCTTACACATTTCCCCTCACTGAAAGACACCATCAATGATGGCAAGATTGATCGATTCAAGCTAAAAATATGAAAATGAATGATAAGTTGGTTAAAGCCAAGAGGTGTCAGGCAGTTCTAAACAGTAAGCATAAACTGACCTCAAATTGAGTGCTGCTATGCTGTACAAATGTTTACCTAATTAGTATCCAAACATGTTTACATATAACTCTGATGTTGATATTCACAATGTTTAGAATTGGTTGTAATTATTTATTTTTTAATTTTGATACTTTTCACAGATATCAGGAGTATAATTAGTTGATTTGTATTCTCAATCAAAAACATAATTTCAGATTGTCATTGTTTTTCCATTGTGCATTTGCTGTTGTCTTCCTCTTTTATTTTTTATTTTAGTTCATTTTTTTTTTTTTTACACTGCTGCAACTTTACACTGATCCTGTGGGTGAGTCACTCTCCATGAGGCCAACAACTGGATTGTCCACTCACAGAGGTTCCATGTAACAACACTTTTTATCATCATACTGCCCTGGTGAATTATGTATCTGACGGTCACTATGTTGTTAGAATGGCTTAGGACGTGACATGACAGTGTCACTAAAACAGGTTGGAAGAAGTTGAGGGCTGAATGTACATAAGAGATTACCTTAATTCCAGCAACCCCTAATGAGGTTACTGTCACAACTCTGGTTAACAGTCCAACTAAACCAGCAAGAGCTGGAACTTCCAATTGCAGTCTACCTGACCTGGAAAGGTTGAATATAATATTTGCCATACGTTGTGGCAACAGGATGGCTAGAATTCCAACTAAGTCTGGCTTTACTGTGATGAATCATATGGTCTACCTCATTACTACAGATCTTCCCCATTACCTGTGAGACTGGGAACTGTAATGTGTGTGAGGAGACACACCCCAAACCATAACATTTCCACCACCATGCTTCACACTTGGTATGAGGTGCTTCTTCTGAAAAACTGTCTTTGTTCTGCGCCAATTATGTCTGCTGTTACTGTGGAATCTCTTTCTGATTGTAGACACATTCCCTTTTACAACAACAGTTGCAAGACTTACTAGCAGATTCTGTGATGAAATTTTAGGGTTCTTAGAGACTTCTTTTTACATCAGACAGTTTGCTCTTGGGCTGAATTTGCTGGGATGTCTAGTCCTGGTCACATTGGCAGTTGTTTTGAATCTACACTATTTGTAGACAATTTTTGTTACAGGATCTAATGGATGTCAGGAAAACTAGAGTCCAGTGTTAACCCAGAGAAAGTTGCTGGTCCTGACAACATACCTGGCTGGGTGCTCAGGCAATGTGCTAATTAGTTTGAACATATCCAAAACAAACATCTTCAACATCTTTCTGAGTCAAGCATTTGTCCCAGGGTGCTTCAGGATGACCAACTTCATCCTTCTAACTGCTACATTTGCAAGGCCTCCAGAAATCTGATTGACCTGTCTCACCCCTCTCAAGGAATATTCATCTTCCTGCCATCTGGAAGAAGGTACCAGAGCATCTGTGTCACCACCACTACCAGACTCCACAACAGCTTCTTTCTCTGAGGCAGTCAGAATATGCAACACACTGCACATCTGCACTGTTATGGGACACTTTGCTCCCACCTCTCACTTGATATTGCCGCTACACTTCTCAGAGTCAGTTTACAGACAATTGTTTGGACTGGTTCTCCCATACAATACTGTTCTGTTTTGTATAGTTTATGTGGCTAGGCATCATCACATGTTGGTTGTGGGCTCTTTATGTTTTCTTGCCATTAATTAAAATATTTCCTGTGTGTAATTGATAGTGCCGATGTGTAACCAGCAATGATAATGGGAGCCATTTTCAAACACATTATCTGCCTTTAATTGCTGTTTCTCTTTCTCACATAATTTTTTTTTCTCACAGGGTCGCAGAGGATATTCAGGGGGGCCTGGTATTCCGGGACCACCGGTAAGAACCGCAACTGCCTTTTTATGAGTTTTATGACAACATCAAGTTTGATTGGTTGATTTTAGCACCTAGTTTACTTGGTTCCAGAAAGCCAGAGGGGTTCCATTTTGCATTTTCCAATTAATGACCTGTTAGATTTCACCCTATCAGAAATCTACCGTTTACCGCCAAAGATCTCCGTCATGCCTTTCAGCCTGCTTTACCATTCACGTCTAGTAACATTTATGTTCTATATTGCAAACCTGTAAAAAGAAAAAAAAGAAAGTGTGGTTTGCTGCAGAGTCAGGCGCCTGGAGAGTGTGAAATGAACACACACACACTGACAGATATGAGCGTGTTCAAAAGAGACTTCCCGTTTATTCATTCAAAGCTGAAGAATTTATACACATTGTACACATTGATAACAGCAGTGCGTGGACGGTTTCTACTGGACCTGGTGTCAGACAGATTTAGTCAAAACACACAGCACATAGTTATGATACAAAATAAGTCCCATGTCATGTTGACACAGAAGTACATAATAATACAATCAAGGATAGCAGTTGATCAGCTTATTCAAAGAGAGCAGTTCATAACATAAGAGGGTACATAATATAAAATATAAGATGATAAAAGAGAATTTCCTTTCATGACCATTAACTCACATGTGCTGCCTAAGTAAACCAAGTTTACTTGGTTCCAGAATGCCTGAGTGGTTCCATTTAGCATTTTCCAATTAATGACCATTAACTCACATGTGCTGCCTATAAAAGCTCCTGCTCTCATGCTCATGTGCTTTACTATTCTCATCTTGTCAAAAAATAAGAAAGTGGATTCACAATGCTGAGTACTGTGCTCTAATTCTTTGATTTTTACTAAACTTGTTATTGTTGAAATCTGAAACATTTGAGAGAGTGCATTAAGGCACATTGACTGTACTGCTGAACAAGACGCATAATCTAATGTTTAAGTTGGTGTGTCGCAATGTGGGTGCCGCAGACACAAGGTAACTAATCTTAAACTCTTAAGTAAGTCCCTAAAGTTATTGCTTGTTTGAGTTGTTGAAACCTTGTTATATTTTCTAATGATTGTGAAATTTATGACAGCATGGTAAATTGTTATGCTCAGCCAAGCCCTGGTGGAATTGGATGATGGATCTGATAAGTGCCCAAATTGTTTGGGTCCTGATCATCTTCAATAGGTGCATAGAGAACCCTGTCCTAACTGCAGTGCTGTACAGGCTATGAACATACTACTGTCTAGTTATCACCCTCCTCTGGCTCTGCGTAGCCATAGTGAGAAGTGAAACAAAGACATGAAGTGAAATGGAACTACAGCTCATCCAATATGGCTGGACAATTTCATTAACCATTTTTAAAAACATCTATTACTATTCCAAATTTACCAATTTAATTGAAGAGCTCTTATGCATGTTTAAGTGTGCATTGAAGTTGTGACTTAATAAAAGAGGAGGCAAATCTAAGCTGGCTAAGGTAGAGAGACCTTTTGGCTAAGGCAATGGCTAAGGTAGAGAGACCTTTTGCCTCATTTATATTATAGGATGAATATAGGAGATCTGATATGCTTGTTCTTAAAGAATAAATAACACTGGTGAGCTGTAATGCTAAATACAGTGGTTACTTGCTACTGGCCCTTAAGGAAATAAGCCTGCAGCAATCCTAATAACAATCACATACATTATCTCAACCCAACAGGAGTACAGTTAGGTTCATAAGTAGAGATAGACTGATAATCGGTTTTACAGATATTTTTCCCAATATTTAAGTATTTTTCCGTAATCGGATATCAGTTTTGTAATATCCTGTGGGTATTTTGAGAATTACACTTTATTTAACATAACAGCCATTAATGCACAGGTTAGTACAGCTTATGCACATTTATGTGTTACATAAATGCTTGATATGTAGTTTAAGCAGATTGGCACTAAGAATTATAGACAAACTTTATCGGTTATAAAAAAAAATCTCTATTGGTTTATCTCTATTCATAAGGGACACATTTTTTGTCATTTTGCTCTGTACACTATTGGATTTGAAATGAAGCAATCAAGATGTGATTAAAGTGTAATAATAATTCAAGGGGTTTAACAAAAATATTCCATTAACTATTTAGTAATTACAGCCATTTTTAGGAGTTTTAGAAATCCTTCCTTTTTCACATGATTAAAAGAAATTGGACAAAGTAACAATCATATATATTATGATTATTTTTACTACTTGGATACAAATCATTTGCAGTCAATGACTGCTCCAAGTCTGGAACCCATGGACATCACCAAATGTTGAGTTTACTCCCTTGAAATGCTTTGCCAGGCCATTACTGCAGCCTCCTGCAGTTGCTGCTTGTTTATGGGTCTTTCTGACATCAGAAGAAGCAGGCAATGTTCTTTTTTGGAGAGCAGTGTCTTTCTTGCAACTCTGTCATGCACATCATTGTTCAGTGTTCACCTGATGGTGGACTACTGAAAATTAGCATTAGCCACTGTGAGAATGGCCTTTAATTGCCTGGGATCTCGCAGTGCTCTTTGGATGATCTGTGCTGGTTGACCACTCCTGGGGAGGGTAACACTGGTCTATACAAGATATAACAAATTTAATTTTTTTTTTAAGTGTTGTATTTACAGTCCCCTCTGAAAGTATTGGAGCTGCAGTTGTTTTTTTGGTGTGTTTATGCTATACATTTGGGTTTGAGAAAAAAAAAGAGACAGTAGATGTCACGAATCGTAGGGAAGGGGCACGGAGGCAGGAGCAGGCGGCGGACGAAGCGTGGAGTCGGGGACAATCTAGAGGCGTAAACGAGTAACGTGCGGGGGTCAGGCGATCGGACAAACAGAATGACGAGGGCAAGACAAAGAGCGTGGTCGAGGACGTAATCAAAGGGTCAAGGTAACGAGGTAATCTAAGACGGGAGTAAAGCTTGGTAACGCAGAGAATGAGATAACTGAGCGTATACTTCGCAGTGCAACTCTGTGCCTGGCAAACCTAAGTAGTGGTGCCTGAGTGTGAGTCTGTGATTAGCGGCAGGTGTCTTGGATCAGAACTCCGGGTATGGAGAGCGCATGCGTGCCTGAGAAGCGCGCGTTGCATCTTGGGACTTGGAGTTCTGATCTGGCTGAGCTGTGACAGTAGATAAGAATTTCAGCTTTCATTTCCTGATATTACATGTAGAACATGGCGCCTTTTGTGGCAGACCACAATTTTTTAGGTGAGCAAAAGTATAGGAACAGATAGTCTTACAGTAAATAACACTTACTGTAAGTTTTGGTTGCATATCCCTTGCATGTATCAAGCCGGCAATGTGGTGAAATGCATGCAAAACTGAGCTATGACCTTTTGATTGATTTGCCCGATCTAAAACATTCCATTTTTTCCCTGGTAAAGTCCATTGTTGAGTTGGCAGTGTGTTTTGGGCCATTGTCTTGTTGCATGATGGATGCATTCCTCTGTAAATTCCCAGACAAAATATTTAAAAATTAGTGAGCCCGTTCCAGAAGCATCCCTGCAAACCCAATCCATGACACCATGGCTTCACAGACGAATTTCTATGTTTTAGATAATGAGCAGATCCTATCATGTTTATATGTGTTAATTTCTTGAATTAATACCAAAGTCTTTTTAAAATGTCATGTGAATAGCCTCATCTTTACTGAAAAAATGTTGATGCATTCAATACTTATTTCCCCCACTCTATGCAGTCATTATTACTTACCAAAAGTAGTCCAAGGAAAAACAAACAGTGAACTGGCAACAGAGTCTTGGACACCCAAGGCTCAATGATGCATGTGGGGAGCGAAGGCTAGACCTAGCATATACACATCACGTTCCGGCATTTTTGTTCCTGCAAATGTCTTTAAAATGGCATTATTCTGGCCAAGTTCCCTTCCCTGAGAAGGGAACGAGACGTTGCATTTAACAGTATGGGAACGCCTTGCGCACATGACCGGTCTCTGAAGCTTGTGTAAAATCATGCCTCTACTTATAGGCATGCCATGATCAGTTGATGTGGCAACTAAGCGCGTCGCATGATATATATATGGCACCTGTGAACCATGCCACCAGCCTCTATTATCTGAAGCAAAGACACAATTCACAGGCCATTTTGTTCCCTGAGGAAGTTACATGCGTTACATTCGTAACTTCGACGTTGCATTTAGCAAAACAGTATATATATATATATATATATATATATATATATATATATATATATATATATATATATATATATATATAACCCCTAGAAAACCCCTGGATCACGGAGACAAGACACATGAACCCATGGAGACACATTTGGCAGTAGTTTGCATGCTGCCCGATGGTCTTTTAGTGACGTTAACTATTCCACATTCTATTGGAGGGAAGCATCCGATTTTCATTGCCCTGTGACAGCTCGCTGACCAGAGAACACTGAAAACTTGGGGACCACCTTGACTAGGGGAGGCTCTACAGTAGCACTGGGGGCTACCTGCCCTAACAACCTCATGTCCCCAGATACATCCCTCCACAGCCCCTCAGGACTGCTCTTCTTTGCCTGCTTGGCCTTTATGATCATTCTCAGATCAGGCCTAGTAGCAGACCGCAACTGTGGCCGCCCGGTTCTCCAGGCTGTGTGCGAGGGTTTGCGGCCTGCCATACTCGCCTTCTGGGTCTCCCTCATAACTCCTTGAACTTTCAAGCTACTCAGCACAGTCCTAGCTCAGAATGTTTCAAACTCCAACAGTCAAAACTCACACACACTTGTGTGTGCAAAGCTTGAGGCCTCTCTTCTCTCCCTCTCACTTTGTAACCATAACAGAAACTCTCACTTCATTTACCTCTACATCAATGCCACACACTCTCTCTATAGTGCAGACACACATCCTGACCAAAATTGATGTTGGAAGACAATATGTCTGAATTCATCTTGGTCAGGAGCAGCAGTTCCAAAAAACTCCAGTCAGTTTTATCAATGCAGTCCCGTAGCTCTAGCTTTGCCTGTCTAGTGCACTTCCTCACAGTGTTAAACACTGATTTTAGTTTCTTCTTATAGGTAGGAAATATGCGAACAAGTCATGGATCAAAGTGTTCAAAGCTGCATGGGGGATAGAGCAGTAGGCATCTCTTTAAAACAGTATAGCAGTGGTCCAGAATTTTTTTTTTACCTGAAGTGACACTTCATATACTGTTTGTATTTAGTTGACTGAGGTTTGCTTTATTAATGACCCCAATTATAATAACAAAAGTCCACCTGGGTTATTCTGCCTCTATACAGTTAATTTGGTTGCTCAGGTTTTTAAGTGCCTTCCTTACATAGGTTTGAGGTGGGATGTAAATATTTACCAGAAACGTTTACAATTGATGAAAAATGCTATAAGGAAGACATATTTTCTTCAGAATTTTGACACCATCACTGGCACTAAAGACATAGTCTGCCTCAAAAAAAGGTATTAATGAAATCCTGAAAATGCATATTTCTGTCCTCAATATCAACCCTCTGTAATTTAATATTTAATAAATATGAGTGTTGGTAAGTGTTATAAATTTTTACGTACAAGTATTGGGACTTTGTATTTTTCTACTTTGAAAAAAATGTTGATCATGCAGAATTAAGCAATATAGATATTTAACTTTTTTTTTTCTCTCTCAAAAATGCAGGGACCCCCTGGATCATCTGAAGGCAAAGGCACCAAGGTAAGCTTTGGTTAATTAACATTTAAGCAGATTTCTTCAACTATGGGCTGCATGGTGTGTACCAACTCTTCTCATGAGATCCATTTTCCTCTCTCATAATGAAGTTAATATTAACTTGACTGGCTTTGATACATTTTGCATAGTATTTTATTGTTTACAATGACATAATGAAAAAAAGGATTGCTGAATCAGTGTCACGATTTCCCCTTTAAGCAGTGTGCAGCGGAGCTTGTGAGCGTGCATGTCGAGCATGGAGCGCGAGCACCTGCTTTTTTGTTGTTGACAATCATGACATTTCGACACATGCATTTGTTATGTTTATGTCTCCTCCCTGTTCTGTCATTGGTTGTTGTTTCATGTGTGTCTGAATTACCCTCTGCCATCAGATATTACGACGCTGATTATGTTTGTATATATACCGCGTGCCTCAAAGCGCTGAATATTAGATTCGATTCGATATAGTATAGTAGTTTAGTTTAGATTCCTTACGATAGATAACCACAGTCACAGTCATAGTTCATGTCATGTTTCATGTTTCGATTCGTCTGTTTAGTTCACGCTGGTTTCTCCACTCCCAGTTCATAGTCATAGCTTATGTTTAATTTTTTGTATCTCGATTCAGATTTCTGTGACCATGACATAGTTTCCGGCCTTGCTCCGTTTATGCCTGTTTGCCGATCGCCTGACCTCTTGCATGTTTTGGATTACGTTTCTGGATCACGTTTTGGATTTACCATGCCTGTGAAACTCTTAAATAAAAATCTCTTAAATAACTGTTCTTACTGCACTTGCATCCATCATATCTCCGTTACGTTATGATAAGTGACAATCAGGGAGAAAATGCTTTATACTTTATGTATTATGTATATATATACTTTATGTATTATATAATAATAATAATAATTATATATATTGGCAATCTTCTTATAGCCTAGGCCATCTTTATGTAGAGCAACAATTCTTTTTTTCAGATCCTCAGAGAGTTCTTTACTATGAGGTGCCGTATTGAACTTCCAGTGACCAATATGAGGGAGTGTGAGAGCAATGACACCAAATTTAACACACCTGAGACCTTGTAACACTAATAAGTCACATGACACCGGGGAGGGAAAATGGCTAATCGGGCCCAATATGGACATTTTCACTTAGGGGTGTAGTAAACACCAAAAACAAAAAAAAAAAAAAAAAAAAAAAAAACCCAAAAAAAAAAAAAAATAAAAAATAAAAAGGTTGGGTGGGGTTATTGAATTAAAAATGTTAGTGGTAGTGATTGTTTGTGTTATAAAAATATTATTGTTGTGGTGTTGGTTGTTTTTTTTTTTTTTTTTTTTTTTTTTTTTTTTTTTTTTTTTTTTGTGTTTTTTTTTTTTTTTGTTTGTTTTTTTTTTTTTTTTTTTTTTTTTTTTTTTTTGTTTTTTTTTTTTTGTTTGTTTGGGCTAGGGTTACTAAAATGCTAGTGTTAGGGTAGGTCTAGGGTTACTATTGTGCTAGTGTTAGGGTTGGACTAGGGTTACTATTATCCTAGTGTTAGGGTTTGGCTAGGGTTACTATTATGCAAGTGGTATGGTTTGGCTAGGGTTACTATTTTGCTAGTATTAGGGTTGGGCTAGAGTTACTATTATCCTAGTGTTAGAGTTGGGCTAGGGTTGCTATTATGCTAGTGTTCAGTTTGGGCTAGGGTTACTATAATGATACTGTTAGGGTTGGGCTAGGATTACAATTTTGCTAGTTTTAGGTTGGGGCTAGGGTTACTATAATGCTAGTGTTAGGGATGGGCTAGGGTTACTATTATGCAAGAGTTCTGGTTTGGCTAGGGTTACTATTTTGCTAGTATTAGGGTTTGACTAGAGTTACCATTATGCTAGTTTTAGGGTTGGCCCTGGGTTACTATTATTTGAATGTTAGGGTTTGGCTAGGGTTACTACTATGATAGTGTTATGATTGGGCTAGAGCTACTATAATGCGAGTGTAGCATATATTAAATATGTGCTATGTAGATGATGTGTAGACCAGATATCAGAAAACTAAAGTGTACATTGGAGGTAGTGGATTGAAACAATAACAGTGACAGCACAACTGATAAGGTAAATATAGAATGATTTATATACAATTTAGTGTGAGTGAAATGAAACATGTACAGTATATATATAATACTGCTCCAGTTAGTGTTAGCGTAGTATATACCATTTTATACCATTAGTAGTGCCAGTGTTAGGGTTGGGCTTGGGTTACTATTATGCAAGTGTCAGGGTTGGGCTAGGGTTACTATTTGGTAGTGTTAGGGTTGGGCTAGCAATCTATACCATTTAAATAATGGTATGTATATATTGTGTATGGCCCCATTCTGCATTGAAATTCATGTCTAATTTACATATAATTTCATAGCTTGTTTTGATAACCATCAAAAATCTAAAAGGTGTTTCTCATACCTGACACATGGATGAACACTGTCCAGTTAGATTTATGACTGTATATGATTCCGTTCAAATGCTACTGAGCTTTAAATAATGGTATATTTGTGTATGAGCCCATTCTGCAGTGAAATTCTAATTTAATCATTTAGTCTAATTTAAATTTGATTTAATAGCTTATTTTGATAAATATAAAAAATCTAAAAGGTGTTTCTCATATCAGACACCTGGATTTTACAATTGGTTATATGACTGTAAATCATTCCTTTCAAATGCTAATGAAGTTAGAAACGTGTTTAACAATGTCAGATGTAACTTTAGAGACGGTCCCTTAATTTTTGCTTATCTGTGAATATGAAACGTCCAACGTCAAACCAACTTTATTCCTGTGCTTAAAGTATTGGTGGGGGTTTCGTAAAGCCAATAACACTCCCAGACACTAACTCATTATCATAAACAAACTGATAGGATTACACCACACCCCTGGTCATAAAATAAGTGTGTCCCACAAACTGTCGGTCAGGAAAAAACACAAAGAGTCATAAATCAGATGCACATAGCCTACAGAACAGGCTGGTGGACGCAATCTACAGAAACTGTCTGCCGGTAGAACATGTGTGTGGATGGGGCGGGGTTTAGAGAGCAAGAGTGGTGAATCGGTTTTTAACATCATTAATGCTTTACCCAGCAATTGGAAGACATCTCGTGAAAAACTTATCTTCTAGTTTAAACAATACGGGCAATTATTTTAGCCATCTCTTTAACATTTACCTTCTAAGGGTTATGTTTAGAAGTCATGTAATACGAGTGAATCTTTTAAACGTTTTTATCTCCTAAGGGTTATGTTTTTGGAAGACATGTAATATGCACAATTCTTTTAAACAGAAGGCGAAGGTCAGGCGAACAGCAAACAGGCATATACAGAGATCAAGGTCGTGGTACAGAAAACAGGATTGAAACATAAACATGAAACATGGACTTGGACCTGGGAGCGGATCACCCAGCGTGAACTAAATCTAAACATGAACTCTAAGGTATTCTAAGTATAATTAACCCCGCTGTATGTAGCACGGCTCACGGTATATATGCACACACAGAAACATTAGCCCCCAACTGCTAACAGCTGCGGGCAATGCAATAACACACGTGACACAACGACACATGACAAGACTGGGCGAAGACATGACGTCCACTACAACAACAAACGCACATGTCCAGCTGTCACTATGAAAAGGCACGTGTTCTCACATTTGCCACAAGGGGAAATCGTGACACCAGGGAAGCACAAAGGGTCATAAATCAGCACACACTAGTTTGATTGACAGAAAGTGTATGATATAACTACTGTCTCTGTGCTATGATGAGGTCTAAATCCTGACTGATACATTTCATGAATGTTGTTCCTATCCAAGTATGAGCATAACTGCTTTGCTACAACCTTTTCTAAAATCTTAGTGATGATATTTGATATTGGTCTATAGCTGGACAATTGGGACGGGTCAAGGTCAGGTTTTTTAATCAAGGGTTTAATAACTGCTAATTTAAGTGATTTAGGGACATAACCAGTGCTTAGGGGAGAATTGATTATATTTAAAAGTGGTTCAATTACTCCTGGACAAATCTGTTTAAACAAACATGTAGGTACAGGATCTAGTATACAAGTTGATGAATTGGCTGAAGTGATTAATGTAGCTAGTTTGGTCTCTCTAAATGGAGCAAAACACTCTAAACAATCATCTGATATTTCTACGTTGTCATGTAATGGGTTTGTTACAGTATTGTCCAGTTTTAATTTAATGGCATGCATTTCATGTCTAATATTTTCAACCTTATCACTGAAAAATTTCATGAAATCTTCACTGCTGTGTAATGATCGAGTGTTTCTCTCTGTGGTGGTTTTATTCCTAGTTAATTTTGCTACCGTGTTGAAAAGGAATCTAGAATTGTTTTTGTTATCTCCTATTAAGGTGGAGAAATAGATTTCCCTTTCAAAGGGAACTTCGACGTTGCATTTAGCAGTATGGGAACGCCTTGTGCGCATGACCGGAAGCTTGGCAATTAAGCGCGTCACATGATATATATATATGGCACCTGTGAACCACGCCGCCAGCCTTATTATCTTCAGCGAGACTGCATGTCTGTTGTTTGTGTGACAAAAACGCTTCATTTCTACTCGATATTTTCTCAAAATCTCTTAATTTTTCTATCCCTTTTTAAAGAAGAGGAGAGGTAAGTAATGAACGAGAAAGAGTTAAAGATGTGTGTAACGTGCTCCCGTTTCATCACGGGGGAAAAGTGCACACTTTCTGGGTGAAGTGTTAGTGGTGTAGTATGCGATGGCAACCTCGAGAGGCTGCGCATGGTAACGCTGCATTAAGCAGCTCAACTCGCGCTCTTCTCGAAAAAAATGGAAGCTGAGCGAGTCGAGTTTCAAAGCCGAGCGGATCTGGGCCGGCCGCTGCCGAGGCAGTCAACCATCTCAGGTTTGGGGGATCTCTTAAATGAAGAGGAGTTCGGCTCTCTGCTGGATTTTGGAGTTCGCGTCGCGACTCCTCCTCCTGCTATGGAAAGCCAAAGGGGTAATAACCCCTCTCTGACTCCGAAGAGTTAGAAGGATGTGTTAAAAACTGAGAGCAGCGTATAAAGAGCTGCTTGAAGTGATTACCCAGTGAAAGTAAATACTTCACACTGCAGAAACTCCCCTGTCTTCCAGAAGTTATGACAAAATCTCACTTCTGGGGGAAAACCATGCTTAAGCCATAGTCATAACTCCACGATGTTGGATTATTTGGCCATTGTGGGAATGAATGGCATGGCTATTTAGCTATGCCCGAGGTGGAGGAGGCGCTTGCTAGCTACCTCTCTCCACTGACGGCAGGTAATTACAGGGGCCGGCTTGCATCCAAGGTGGCATTGGTGGGCAAGCCGATGCAGTAGTAGTCTTGCTTGTGGGTCACTGCAGACAATGACAGGGTTGCAGGCCTACCGAGCAGACCTGCTGAGTGAGCTAAACTTATGGCAAAAAAAAGTTGTCTCAAGCTCATCCGGGTGTCCACGAGTGGAGCCTAGGCCAGCACTAGTACGGGGGGAACCCAGAAGGCGAGTATGGCAGTCCGCCAACCCCCGGAGACAGCCAGGGGAACCAGGCGGCCACAGTCGCGGTCTGCTGTTAGGCCTGATCTGAGAATGGTCATAAAGGCCAAGCAGGCAAAGATGAGCGGTCCTGAGGGGCTGTGGAGGGATGTATCCGGGGACATGAGATTGTTAGGGCAGGTAGCGCCCAGTGCTACTGTAGGGCCTCCCCTAGCCAGGGTGGTCCCCATGTTTTCGTTTCCCTGGTCAGCAAGCTGTCACAGGGCAACAGAAATCTGATGCTTCGCTCCAATAGAATGTGGAATAGCTAACATCACTAGAAGACCATCGGGCAGTGTGCAAGCTACGGCCAAATGTGTCTCCATAGGTTCTGTCTACCATAGAAAGGGTTACCGGGTCCAGTTATAGCTCGACCCCCCGTTCACAGGTGTGCTCACCACAGAAGTCAGCACAGACCAGAGCCCGACGTTAGCGCAGGAAGTAATCTCCCTTTTGGACAATGGGGTCCTGAAACATGTACCCCGTTCCCTCAGGGAGGGAGGTTTACAGCCTTTATTTCCTGTTCCGCAAAAAAGTGGGAATATGCGGCCAATTTTAGATCTGCATCATCTGAACCGTACTCTTCGGACATACAGGTTCAGAGGCTGATGTTCAAACTTATCGTGCAACAGATCCAGTTCGAGGGTCTAAAAGGTGCATGTTTCCGCATAGGAATATTGCTAGCTTTATCCCCTCGCACCTTCACAAAGTGCATGGATGTCACTCTGGCTCCACTGGGACTCCAGGGCATCTGTGTACCAAGCTACCTGGATGACTGGTTAATTCTAGCACGATCCAGGGAGCTGACGGTTCAACATTGAGATGTTGTTCTCGCCCACGTGAAGAACTGGGGTCTCAGGTTGAAAGTTGGCTTTCCCCGGTGCAGTGGACACCTTTTCTAGGGGTTATAGGATTCTACTACGATGAGGGCGTTTCTATCCCCAACAGATAGAAGATAGCCTGCTAGTAGCACCTTTTTGGCAGCTCAAACATGGTTCTGAGAGATAATATCTCTACGAGATGGCACTCCTTGGGAGATTCCCGTCCGCAGGGATTCACTGTGGACCCAGTAACTGTGCAATAGCTACAGTCCTGGAGCTCCTACAATAACATTTCTCAGCGGGGTGAGCTCCTTCTACAATCAGGGTTATGTGGCCGCCATTTCGGCCAGCCACGCCCTGTTGAGGGAGTCTCTGTGGGGCAACATCCTCTAACTTCGAGGTTCATGCGTGGTCTCAGATGGCTGAGGCCCATCTGCAGGCCGCACATACCTTCCTGGGACCTTCTATGGCCCTGGAAGGTCTGTCGGCTGCCCCATTCGAGCCCCTAGAGCGGATCTACTGTCTCAAGACGGAGGGCTGATTTATCACGCTCGGCCAGAACTCGGCAACCATGGGTCTGGCCCCTGAGGGGCACCAGCTCATAGATTCGGGTCTCACAACTGAGATTGTTGTAACCATGTTAAAAGCTAGAGCACCATCCACAACAAAAGCGTATGCACTCAAGTGTCAGCTTTTTGTCTTGTGGCATGAGGAACGTCACCTAGACCCAGTGAACTGCACAATTGCTACAGTCCTGGAGTTCTTACAAAACGTTTCTCAGCGGGCTTGGCTCCTTCTTCAATCAGGGTACTTGGCCGCCGTTTCGGCCAGCCATGACCCTGTTGATGGAGCCTCTGTGGGGCAACATCCTCTACCTTTGAGGTTCATGCGTGGTGTCAGACGGCTGCGGCCCATCTGCAGGCCATACATACCTTCCTGGGACCTTCTATGGTCCTGGAAGGTCTGTCGGCTGCCCCATTCGAGCCCCTGGAGTGGATCCCATCCACAAGGAAATCAAATGCACTCAGGTGTCAGCTTTTTGTCTTGTGGCATGTGGAACGTCACCTAGACCCAGAGAACTGTGCAATTGCTACAGTCCTGGAGTTCTTACAGAACATTTCTCAGCGAGCTGGGCTCCTTCTACAATCAGGGTTACTGGGCTGCTGTTTTGGCCAGCCATGCCCCTGTTGATGGAGCCTCCATGGGGCAACATCCTCTACCTTTGAGGTTCATGCATGGTGTCAGATGACTGCGGCCCATCTGCAGGCCGTGCATACCTTCCTGGGACCTCCTGTGATCCTGGAAGGTTTGTCAGGTGCCCCATTTGATCCCTTAGGGTGGACCTACCGTCTCAAAAGCTGCAGGGTTGATTTATCATCCTTGGCAAGAACTAAGAAAGCTGTGGGTCTGGCCCCTGAGGGGCACCAGCTCATACATTCTGGTCGCACGACTGAGGTGGTAGAGACTATTTTAAACGCCACCATCTACAAGGAAATTGTATGCGCTCAAGTGGCGCCTTTTTGTCTGGTGGTGTGAGGAACGTCAGCTACACCCAGTGAACTGCACAATCGCTACAGTCCTGGAGTTCTGACAAGAACGTTTCTCAGCGGGTTGGCTCCTTCTACTATCGGGGTTACGTGGCCGCCGTTTCAGCCAGCCCTGCCCCTGTTGATGGAGCCTCTGTGGGGCAACATCCTCTAACTTCGAGGTTCATGAGTGGTGTCAGACGGCTGAGGCCCATCTGCAGGCCATGCATAACTTCCTGGGACCTTGCTGTGGTCTTGAAAGGTCTATCAGGGACCCCATTTGAGCCCTTAGAGTCAGCCTCTGAGAAGCTTCTGACTCTAAAGGTAACTCTTTTACAGGCCCTGCTATCTCTTAAGCGAGTGGGAGGTCTACAAGCATTCCCTGTTGCCCCTCCTGCCTTGACTTTGCCCCTAGATAAGCTGTATCCTAGGCCGGATTATATTCCTAAAGTGCCTACATTGGCTGCCCACCCTGTGGTGTTGCAGGCTTTCTCCCCTCCTCTGTCCTCTGACCAGAACAAGAGAGGATGCACCCGCTGTGTCCAGTCAGCGCTCTCTGTACTTAAGTCCACCGCTCTGGCCAGTGACGTAAGTCAGAGCAGCTACTAGTCTGCTTTGGCAGCGACAGGAAAAGTGATGCTGTGTCAAAGCAGTGCATCTCTACTGGGATTGTTGAAGGCTTTGTCCAAGGGGGTTTCCTTGCAGGATGTGTGTGCGGCTGCAGGGTGGTCTATGCCTCACATGGTCATTTGTTATTACAGCCTGGATTTTCATTCCTCCCCAGGCTCGAGTGACGGCGTGGGTATTCCCGTTCCCATACTGCTAAATGCAATGTCGAAGTTCCCTTTGAAAGGGAACGTCGGGGTTACGCATGTAACCCTGTTCCCTGAGAAGGAACGAGACGTTGCATAGTGCTGTCATACCAGGGCTGGCCTGTGAATTGCGTCTTCGCTTCAGATAATAAAGGCTGGCGGCGTGGTTCACAGGTGCAATATATATATCATGCGACACGCTTAATTGCCACGTCAACTGATCATGGCAGGCCTATAAGTAGAGGCATGATTTTACACAAGCTTCAGATACCGGTCACCCGCACAAGGCGTTCCCATCCTGCTAAATGCAACGTCTCGTTCCCTTCTCAGGGAACAGGGTTACATACATAACCCCAACGTTTTCTAGCTTCACTAAGAGGTTTTCTGTATTTCAGTAGACTCTCCCTCCAGGCTTCACCAGTTTGGTTTGACACCATTTACGTTCTAATTGTCGAGATGTCTGTTTTAAGGGACGCGTTTGATCATTATACCATGGTGCTAATTTTTTCTCTCTAATTATTTTTCTTTTGAGTGGAGCCACTCTATCTAACGTGTAGCGAAGTGCTGACTCCAAGCTTTCAGTCGCCTGATTGAGTTCTATGGGATCTGACTGTGATCCAAATCTAATTGATGTTTCTGCGAGGATATTTATGAAGCTCGGTGCAGTAGCTGATGTGTAGATACGTTTAACGTGGTAGCGAGGCGAGGTGGAAATATTATGATCAATATGTATTATGAATGAGATAAGATAATGGTCTGAGACAGCTTCAGACTGCAAAAAAATTACGATATTTTCTATACTTAGTCCGTATGTTAGTATGAGGTCTAGATTGTAATTCCACTACCTTCTGTCAAATCAGCCTTCACCACAGCATAAGTACTGTTCTAAGATGTGTTCAGATAATTTGGGATCTCCGAGGAGATCGTCAGTGAACGCGGACAACAGTTCACATCATGAGTATGGTCCAGCTTCATAAGCAAAATGGTCACCAATGTCAATTCAGGGTACCATCCACAAGCCAACGGCCAAGTAGAACATACCAACCAAGAGATCAGGCGGTTCCTCTGGACATTCTGTACAACTATCCCAGAGGACTGGTCCAGATTTATCCCCAGGGCTGAATAGCAACACAACTCACCCCATTCCAGTGTGTCTTAAGCTATCAGCCACCTCTGTTCCTGTGGAATGTCAACACCACTGGCTACCCAGCAGTTGACCAGTGGTTCCAGCGGAGCAAGCAGGTTTGGGAAATTGCACACCAATGCCTAAAACAAGCCACCCATATCTACAAGCGGAAAGCTTATCATCATCGCAGCTAGCATCCACATTACCAGCGAGGTGACAGACTTAACACCTCAAATAACCACAAACCTGTAAGAAACTCAATCTGAGTTACATTGGGCCAGTCAAGATCATTAAGAAAATAAACAAGGTCATGTACAAGGTGGAGTTACTGTGTCACTGCCACATCGTACCATCTTTCCACATTTCCAGACTTAAGCTAGTCACCCCTGGTCCCTTACCCATGGACTTGCCACCTGTAGCCCCTCATGCTCTGCTAGACATCTAAGGTGAACCTGCATACCTTGTGAAGAATATTCTCAACTCTCGCCACAGGAGGTGTAAGCTAGAATGCTTAGTTGAATGGGAGGGATACGAGCCAGAAGAACAGTGCTCTGTTCCCACTCATGACATCTTGGACACCAGTCTATGCAGAGAATTCCATGTCCAAGAGCCAGAACATCCAGGACAACGTCTCCGGGTCCCAGAAAGAACTGGAGTTTTCTCAAGGATACCTATTCTCAATCACACACACCCCCACAGACTCCTCTTAAGAGATTCTCACACACAGCAAATTGCGAAGTATACGCACAGTTGCCTTTTATCAGCATGCCCCATTTATAAATTTCCCTTGATATCCAAGTTGTTTGTAGGGAAGCAACATTGTCTATGAGGTACATTGTCTATGGGAATGTCCAAAGATACAGTACTTTTGGAAGGAGGATGAATAGCTTATGTAATCAGTAAAGATTCCTTTTCAAGTGAAACATGTGTACTTGGAATTTATCCAGAGGATTATGTGGTTACATTGCAGCAGTCCTTGCTTATTGACTTTGGGCTTCTTCAAGCCAGAGGTATAATTGGACTTCTCTGGGGAAAGAAAATGGAACCACTTGCCATAACAATGTGGACAAATTAACTCACAGCTACTGTAATCTTGCTCTGCAGAAACTGACATATGTTGTGAAATGCAAAGGAGGATATTTTTCACTTTTGTGGAATCCCTAAATAGACTTTTTGAAAGGACAAATTACACAGTGAGTGGACAAGATTGCCCACTTCATTACTTAGTTTTTATTTACTCTATTTATTGATTATAAATTCTTAAAATGTTTTATGTTGTAATTATGTTTGTTAGTGTTTTTGATATTATAAAATCAATAAAAAATGTTTTTATAAAAAAAAAAAAATCGAACTTCTTAATCTCACAAAATAGTTAATGTCACCGTACACTGCAAGCAACAATCAACACTAATAATATGATGTAATATTGTGTTATTGTCAAAACGTTTGGCCTATGGCCTATCAGTTCAAATCTTGATGATGCCACAGCCACATCTCTCTCTGTGGCTCTCTCTGTGGCCAGGAGAAATCACGCATGTGGATATGTGTGACCTATGTGTGACCTCATATTTATACTTCTGTGGAACAGGAAGTCATGCTTGAACAATTTCCAAACATGTTCCTAGTCACCCAGGTATACTAAACAAAACTTAAATATCAATGGGAATATACTTCAAATATATTTTTCTCATATGAATTCATAGGGGTGACAATAATTGCTGCACACCTTTATTTAACAAATATATTTTTAAAAGACTTTTTTGTGTTTGCAATTGTTTGATATCCATGAGAGCAGATAATTTTTGCGATTTTTTTTAACAAAAGATAAAAAGGTTAAACAATAAAGACAATTTTTCACAGCCTTCTTTGCTCATATTTACCTTGAGTGCCAATATTAGTGGAGGGCACTTTATGTAGAGACTGCTGGAAAAGCATTCCAGAGTACCAGATGTGTAAAAAGCTGTTTTCAAGACTGCTATTCCTATTGTTTCTCATTATTATTCTAAAATGTGGAAAATAGAAAATAACAGGAAATAAAAAGAAAAGTAAATGTCTTAAAAGTACTTTATACCACTACTGTATGTATCGTGAAATTCCAAAAAAATCAACAGGCCATGGAGATAGACATAAAATTCAAAACAATAAATTTTGGTGAAGCCAGTTTGGTGCACCTATATATGTTTTATAAACCATGTGCTTAAGGTTTTGGACAGTGGAAGATCATTCAATGGTTGTATTTTCAGTTGGGCATCAGTTGTACATTGAATGCTTGTATGGGTACAGGTAAAGTATTTGACACCATTCAATTTGTGTTTTTTTTTTCTCTCCAGGACAAGAAAGGAGATCCAGGTGTGATGGGAGAAATAGGACAGAAGGGAGAGAAAGGAGATGCAGTATGTGATACACACACTCGCTCGTTCTCTCTTGCTCTTTCATACACACACACACACACACACACACAAATTATAAATTTTTTTTCAGTCTGGTATAAAACAGGAACTGCTTCCCCTCACAGGGTCAACCAGGTCAAGAGGGTACCCTTGGCATTAAAGGACAGAAGGTACTATGTGTGCTTTTGTGCAAGGGGGAATGTGCCAATTGTGTTAAAACCAGGTTCATTGTCTTTTCATTACTTCATAAGGGTGAAGTTGGCCCCAGAGGACCCCCAGGCCCAGTAAGTATTTAGTAGGTCCACACACACACACACTAAAGAAAGGCAATCATATAAACATGCACATTGTAACTATGTTACAAGTGCTCATAAAATGGATCGAGGACCGTGATTGAGTTCCATATTTGGACGGAATGCCTTTTGAAACAAGCAGTCAAGGAGGAAGTGTATACATAGATTTGACTGATATCTACAACAGCTAATAGCAGTTGGAGTATAACAGACTCACCACTGAATTAGCAAAGACACTAAATGAAGCTCAGAGTTTAAGGAAGGTATAAAGAGGATTTCTCACCGCAATATTGCAACCTTGTCACTGTCACAGTGATTCATTAGGGCATATTTTTCATGTGGGGAATGAGGAAAGCTGTTTAACAAAAGACAATGAAATAAACAGTAAGTTTCATACAGTATCTAACTATGGTTCTATGATTAGCTCATAACTACTGGTGTTTACCATTTTCCCATGTGCTTGTTCCCGAACACTAGTGACTATGACCTCATATGTGTAGCCCTTAAAATACTGATACTGATTCTTGTTTAGGGTAAAATTCCCTCAAATACTAATGATGATCTTGTTGTTAATGAGAAATACTCAGTCTATTAGTACTGCACCCAATTGAGAATGAGAATCATTCGATCTAACACTGTACACTATTGAGAATGAAAATTGCTCAATGTACTGCTACTGCTTTCTAGTCAAGCCTTCCAATACAGTAAAGTTGATAATTTTCTCATCACCACATTGGTTCCTTATTCTAGTGAGTTGAACCCTAAAGTCACATTAGTTACCTGCTTCACTCTTTGCTCCACTCCTGCAATGTAGGGGGAGGTTGTCAAATAGGCAGTTGTTCTTCTATCGCATTTGGCATTATCCTGCAAATAGTGCAATGATCACGTCCATCACCCTTTTTGCAGAAGAAACTACTCACTGAAATACAGAAAATCACTGAAATAGTGGGTCGGGTTTGCTAGTAAAGGTTTAAAATTTAGTTAGTAAAGGTTTAAATTTTGCAGTAGTCATGGAACGCCTCACGCATAACACACACACACACACACACACACACACACACACACACACACACATCATATTTTCCCGGCATTGTTACTTGTTTGACATTAACGATGTATTCAAATTTCTGTACTGCGGTTATGCTTTTCCTCTCCTGTTTCTAACAGTAAATGTTTATTTGAAAGCCTTCTATGAATAATAATATAAATTGTTGGATAAAATGTTGGTGCATCTCTATCCAGAACATATTTAATATTAAGAATAATATGCCACATGCAAAAGGCAGAGAGTCTTTGGCAGGTGCTGTTAGATCAGTCTAGTTTATATAGAAACTACTCATCTTACAAATTCAAAACATGTAAAATGGCAAAGGTTTGTCATAAGCTAGCTTATTATTTATTGCTGAATGATTTCAGCCAGTAGTCCTGCAAAATTGGGACAATTAATATATAGTTTTGGAATATTACCAAATAACGGTCCTGTAATATGAATACAATACCAATTACCGATCATAGTTTTGTATTAATAATCTCTAAGGTGAATGGAAACTGCTTCTTCTCTTAAAGTTGTAATAAGGTTGCTAACTTTATCTTGGTGATTGATAGCTATATTACTCTCATAATTCATTTTAGGATATCTTCTTGAAATCCTAAAGCAATGTAGACTAACCTAGTAAACAACTATTTCTAAACAACATGTCGGTTCCTCACTACCTTTCATCAAGTCATAAAATATGTCAATAGTCAACATGAACTGAATGTCTAATTGTAATAGGACTAGGAACAGGTTGATATTCTACAGATGGTCTAGTCTGTGCTGTCTGGTCTGTGATGCCTTGCAGGTGATGACAGCGCATGGGCTCAGACACCTCTCTGTACCAGTAGGTTTGCTCTTTACTAGTATGTTAATTCTACAAATAAATTGTTATATACTTCATAATCCATAACACATCTTTAAGGAAGGGTTCAGCATTTTTTATTGACTTGACAGGATTGAGTGGGCATAGAGAGACTGGGTTGATGAGTTATCACTTACCACTAAAGATTAAGTCAGTATGTTGCAGCTATTTCCTGTCTGATTACCTCTGCTTTCCACAACAAGTAATGGGTGAAACAAATTACAAAAATGTCAATAAAATTTGATTCATCTTTCCCTTTATAATTTTATATATCTTGTCTTGTGTTATTTTGGATAATGTAACTAGATGCAATGTAACTATAAAGGTAGTTTTACTTAAAATGAATTATGTACAGAAAAAAAATAGAATTGTTGTGAAAGGTATTTCTTCCTACGTACATTGTTTTTAGATGAATTCACTCCACCTTGATGCATTTCTTAAACAATTTAATGGAAAAACAGGATAAAAATTGGGAGGGGACTTTTCACAACAATGGATATTCATAAAGCCTGAGCACTAACCAACTTATCTTTTTCTTAGAGTGAAGCAGCGGAGAAGGGTGAAAAGGGAGAAAAGGGAGACCTGGTGAGTGTCCATAGCAGATAGTTAGCTTTTAGTAACAGACTAAACAATTGCAATAATTATATTTCTCTAATTGTACACAGCACTTCTACAGTGGTGTGTGAAAGTTTGTTAACCATTTAGAATGTTCTATATATTTGCATAAAAATGACCTAAAACAACATCAGTCCTAAGTACGCAGTTATTGAGGAAAATGATCCAATATTGCATATCTGTGAGTGGCAAAAGTATGTGAATCTTTGCTTTCAGTAGGTGTGACCCCTTCTGGCTTGTTCATGTGATATTTAGCAAATGAAGACAGACAGCAATATTATTTTCAGAGAGCAGTGCCTTTCTCCTTGCAACATTGTCATGCACACCATTGTTGTTTAGTGTTCTCCTGATGGTGGACTCATGACCATTAACATTAGCCAATGTGAGAGAGGCCTTTAGTTATTTAGAAGTTGGGATTACTTGGTGATCTCACAGACTATTACATGTCTTGCTCTTGGGGTGATCTTTGTTGCTGGACCACTCCTAGGGAGGGTAAGAATGGTCTTGAATGTCCTCCATTTGTACACAAACTCTTTTTTTTGTCCAGACTCTTTAGAGATGGTTTTCTTACCTTTTCCAACCTGATGAGCATCAACACCTCTTTTTCTGAGAACATCAGAAATCTCCTTTGTTCATGCCATGATAAACGTCCACAAACATGTGTTGTGAAGATCAGACAGAAAGATGTTCTTTAAATAACACATGGTGCTCACTCACAGCTGACTGTCATTCCACTGATTGAAAAAAAACTTACTCTAATTTCACCTTCAGATCAATTTCTAATCCTACAGGCTCACATACAGTGGTGTGAAAAAGTGTTTGCCCCCTTCCTCATTTCCTGTTCCTTTGCATGTTTGTCACACTTAAGTGTTTCGGAACATCAAACCAATTTAAACAATAGTCAAGGACAACACAAGTAAACAAAAAATGCAATTTGTAAATGAAGGTGTTTATTATTAAAGGTGAAAAAAAATCCAAACCATCATGGCCCTGTGTGAAAAAGTGATTGCCCCCCTTGTTAAAACATACTATAACTGTGGTTGTCCACACCTGAGTTCAATTTCTCTAGCCACACCCAGGCCTGATTATTGCCACACCTGTTCACAATCAAGGCATGCAAAGGAACAGGAAATGAGGAAGGGGGCAAACACTTTTTCACACCACTGTATGTAGTATTGTATAATTTTCTTCAATAAATAAATGATCAAGTTTTATTTGTTTGTAGGTCTTTATATTTATGCAGAAATATAAAAAAAAATTGTACACAAACTTTCAAGCACCACTGTATATGAGAAAAGAAAGAATTTACTTGATTTCAGCACTTTGAATAGATTCAGTATAATCTTAGTCGGATGCTGGTTTCAAGAAATCAAAAGAAAAGTGAAAGTTTCGAAAGATTAAGTTAAAAAAAATGCACAAAGACACAACAAAAAATAGATTCAGAAATAAAATGTATTTGTGTCGTTTTGATGGACTTAAAGTATTACTATAAATTTGCTTATAGATGTTATCTTATTTTTTTACCAGGGCGAAAAAGGCATTCCAGGTCTGCCAGGTGTCAAGGTAAAGTATAAAATAACATAACATAAACCAACATGATCTGTTTTTGTGGCCTATGGGTATTTGGACAGTAACACAATTTTCATTATTTTGCCTCTGTACACCACCACAATGGATTTGAAATGAAGCAATCAAGATGTGGTTGAAGTATAGATTTTTAGGATACATGGCATCATGGACCTATCAAATATCAACAGATATTAAATGAGAACCTGATTGCTCTTCCAGAAAGCTTAAAATTGGCCATGGTTGTATCTTCCAGCAGGACAGTGATCCAAAACATACATCAAAATTTACACAAGAATGGTTTACTGACCACAAAATCAAGGTCCTGCCATGGCCATCCCAGTCCATTGACTTGAAACCCATAGAAAACCTGTGGGGTGAATTAAAGAGGAGAGTCCACCTGTGTGGACTTCGAAATTTGAAGGATCCCTTGCCATGTATTCTCCAACATCATGAGGCATTATAGGAGAAAACTCAGCTGTTATCTCGGCAAAGGGAGGTAGCACAAAGTTGCTTAAAAGGGTGCCAATAATTGTTGCAAACCTATATTTATCAAATATATATATATATATTTGGATAAACCTGTGTTTTTCTTGTAATTGTTTAATATTCATGATTTTTTTTAAAGATCAATTGACAAATTTTCACAACCTTCTTTGTTCATATTTTCATATTGTATAGTTTCATAAGTATGTATATATAAGCATAATACATACGTATATTTCATATATATATATATATTTATATATTTATATATTTCATATATATATATATATATATATATATATATATATATATATATATATATATATATATATATATATATATATATATATATATATATATATATATATATATAGGGTTCATGAACCAAAACTTCCTAATTTTTCAAAATTAAATGTTACAGAAAAATGTTTGTATGTCATTAAAGAAAGCAGCACATTATGTAAGGTACCACTTTTCAGGCAAAAGAACACAATGAAGGCTGCTAAGTTTTGTTGCAAAAATAAGAAGCAACTGCAACATTCTCCAGAGGAACTGTGGCTGGTTCTGCAAGATGCTCAATAAAACCTACCAGCTAATTTTCTTATAAGACTGCACAAATTGTACCAGAAGCTTTTTTTTTTGTCACAAAAAATATTACTTTACTTTTTTATTATTATTTAGAAACATTTATTTTCATTATTTTGAAGGCTCTACAGCATTTTTTTTGCATGTGCCTAAAACCTTTGCGCAGTACTGTATATAAAGTGTGTGTGTGTGTGTGTGTGGTGTGTGTGTGTGTGTGTGTGTGTGTGTTAAATCTCATCAATCTGCTCTTTTTGCTTTATAAAGGGAAATGATGGATTGCCAGGACAAATTGGAAAGCCAGGTCCACAGGTTAGTATTAATATATGTCTCAATGTGTTTTCACATACATTAATTAATTTTGCAAGCAAAATAAGACCGGAAACAATGCAAACATCTAAACAAACAGCAGACTTTCGGAATTATATAAACCACAAATTGCATATTATAGAGCTGCATCGGAAGGGGACAGTGGTAATACAATTAATTTCCACATGTATCAGTAGGAATGAGGGGAAATGTAGAAATTGGGATGACCTTTATTGTATTTTCATTGGGATTGTAATAAAATAAGTCTTAACACTGTACACTGTCAGTCCCTCCAGGATTTCATGATTTTGCGATTGGAGAAATGAACGCAAAATCAATCACACTGCAATAGTTAGAAAAGCTTGCAATTTTTCTAAATTGCTGCAGATTTTCCCGCAGATTTGGGTCAAGACGTGTCATGTGACATCAGCCAAAGCCCTGTTTGATTCATGTGTCTCGAACATAAGTACAGCTACTGTAAAAGGTCTCATTTATCAACAGGCATCAATGCAAAAGACTGTACAAAACAATTTTGTTAAATTTGACCAGTTCAAGTAGCTTTCTGCAAAAAAACGGCATGAAAAACTCCACGAGTTGCATAGCAGATTTTGAAAAAGCCCACAGCAAAATCAATCAGCATTTTCATGGTCAGTAGGTCTGCAACAGCACAGCTTATATATTATTCCCCCCTCACCCGACCAACATTCATAAAACAATATCTGAAGTTGGTTTTTCATCTGCAGATGTAGCAAATGCCATAATCACTTCTACATACCTAATCCTTTTAAAACTGATCTACCCATAGGGCAAAGAAGGACTGCCTGGTCCTGCTGGATTTCAAGGTCTTCCGGGAGATAAGGCAAGTGAAAACACTGCTATCTTTTCTTCATATTGACAAACTTTTTTTAAAATAAAATCGAATAAAAAAAAAGTTTTATATGTTTGGTTACATACTCACATAGTATTCTGGTGTGAGAATTCAAGATCTGTGAGCAAGATCTGTATGGTTCAACATACAGTCAGGTCCATAAGTATTTGGACAGTAACACATTTTTTTCTACTTTTGCCTCTGCACACAATGAATTTTAAATGAAGCAATCAAGATCTCATTGAAGTATAGACTTTCAGCTTTAATTCTAAAATATTGCATATCAAATTACAGCCATATATACATAGTCATAAATATGTACATCATAATTATTTTTAATACTTGGATACAAGTCCTTTGCAGTCAGTGACTGCCTGAAGTCTGGAACCCATGGACATCATCAAATGCTGAGTTTCCTCTCTTGAGTTGCTTAAGTGAGGTCAAGTGACTGACTCGGCCAGATAAGAACATTCCATTTCCAATCTCTTGGGTAACTTTTGCGGTATGGTTTGGGTTATTATCCATCTGCACTGTGAAACAGGAGTTTTGCAGCATTTGACTGAATCTGAGCAGAAGGTATAGCTCTATACACTTCAGAATTCATCCTGCTAATTCTATCAGCAGTTACATCATCAATAAACACCAGTGACCAGGGTCTCCGTTAGCTGGTAAATGCCAGTAAAAACCTACCTCCACTCCAGCTACAGCTGACCCTCAACCATGACCCTGCCCACACAGTTGCATATACTATGCATAGTCTCAAACTTTATAGTGTAAAATAAACTTTATCATTACCGGACACACTGGCTGGCACCAAAATTTCTTGGTGGAAACTCTGCCAGTGACCCAGTTCTATTGGCAGCCATACATGCCTCCACATGTTTGACAGATGATGTATTATATTTTGGATCATGAGCCCTTCTTTTTCTTCTCCATACTTTTCTCTTCCCATCATTCTGGTACAAGTTAATCTTGCATCAGAACTGGTCAGCCTATTTTTTGTAGCAAAAAAAAAGGTTTTTATTTTAATTGTGTTATTTTTTTAAGTCTTATCTGACCTTTCTGTTGTTGAGTGTTACCAGTGGTTAGCATCTTGAGGTAAACCATCTGTATTCACATTTATTAAGGCGTCTCTTGATTGTAGACTTTGACAGAGATATGCCTACCTCCTCGAGAGTATTATTGGCTGGATGTTGTGAAGGGGTTTTTCTTCATCAAGGAAAGAATTTTTTCAGCCTAATGATGTCCTCCTTCACTTGCATCGACACCTCTTTGGACAGCATATTGACAGTTCCAATGAACAGCTACCAAATGCAAATTCAACACTCCAGACATTTTATTTCTTTAATCTGCCATGTCACACCTGGCTATGAAAGTATAGTACTTATCACGTAATTGTCCAATTACTTTTGAGCCTGTGAAAATGGAGGGACTCTGTAAAAACATGGCTGTAATTCCTAAGTGGTTAATACAATATTTTTGAAGTCTATACTTTATTCACATCTTGATTGCTTCATTTCAAATCCATTATGGTGATATACAGAGGCAAAATTACAACAATTGTCACTGTTCAAATACTTATGGACCTGACCAACCCCCTGAAAGGGGGTTGCTGGTGTGTCAAGCCTGGTTTATACTTCTGTGTCTTTGCCTCATGAGCCCAGAAGCTTTTGTGCGAATCTGCACACATGGAGATATGATCACATTATCGTATGATGAAAACTACAGAAAACTACAATCATGGTGTTTTGTTATTTGTGAAAATAAAGCGAGACAACTGTAGTTCATTGTAATGGCCATTTTTATCCTGTAGGATTTCACACTTTACTTTCACTTTCTTCCGACAGACTCCAAATAAAGACAAAATGTAGATAATGTAAACTACAGCAAATAAATAAAATGAAAACTAAAGCATCATCAGAATTATTTCTTGATAGTAATTAATAGAATTGTGGCTTTAAATACTAGTTATATTGAAGTGCTTCAATAGGAAAGCCATTCGTACTGCTAAATGCATCCATCCTTCAATCCTTTTTCCAAACCGCTTATCCTACACAGGGTCACTGGGGAGCCTGAATCCCAGTGAACTCGGTCACAAGGCAGGGGGACACTTTGGAGGGGCCCCACCCCCAAAAAAACACACCCACCCACAAAAAAAAAAAACCAAACAAAAAAAAAAAAAAAAAAAACCCCGGCCCCCTAAAAAATAAGCATGTATTTGGCGGGGAGAAGCCAGAGTACCTGGAGGAAACCCCGAAGCACGGGGGAGAAAATGCAAACTCCATTCACACAGGACAGAGGCGGGATTTAACCTCCAGCTCCGCAGGTGTGAGGAAAATGTGCTAACTATGATTGGATTATCATCTCATCCCAAAGAACTTGATCAGGTGACTGAATGCTTAGAGTCTGAACGTTAGAACATTCTGCTACACACTAGATAAAGGAGCTCCACTTAAAAGAAAAATAATTAGAGAGAAAATACTTGCACCCTGGTATAACAATCATGCATGCTCATTAACACGTGTTGCAGCCATTAAATTCAAAACTACCTTATTTTTCCTCAATTTAAACATTTGATGTTTTCTGTGTTCTTCTGTGAATAACACGTGGGTTTATGAGATTTGTAAATCATTGCATTCTGTCTTTATTTACATTTTACTAGGGATGTCACAATACCAAAAATCTAGTAGTCGGTACCGATACCACCAAAAGTAAACGATACTCGATACCAAAGTCAATAACACGGTGTGGTATAAAAATAAAATAAATAAAAAACTCTCTTGGAGGACATCCTCCTCTGGCTGATACTGGCAAAGAGGGGGGTGGGGGTGGGTATTTTAGTTATCAAACACTGTCTGACAATGAGTGGAGATGTACTCCTAAACATGCGCACACACACAGATGCGCGAACACACACACGTACAATATATACAATTCACTGATATGGTGGCAGGCCAAAACGATTTATTAAAATTGCTATTAAAAAAGCTGACAGGACACAGGCTGAATGTCGATGCATGGTGAAAAACAAGTACCGTCACGTTTTGAGAATCTTGGTACCAACTTGGTACCGAATTATCGGTTCTCATGACATCCCTACATTTTACACAGCGCCCCACCTTCTTTGGAATCGGGGTTGTACTACTACTGTAGTACTGAATGGTCTCGCGTGATAATACCTGAGCGAGGTTTTGGTCTTTTATGATCCACCACGCCTACTTAGATCAAAAGGTGCAGGCTACTGTTTGTACCTCTAATAGTTAAGGCTACAGCTGGGGGAAGAGCTTTCTCTTACAAGCCCCACAGTTATGGTACAGCCTTCCAGTTAGTGTTCGGGACTCAGACACAGTCACACTGTTTAAGCCTAGGCTGAAAAGATTAGCTGAATAGATTTTTTATTAGGTAAAGGAGCAGATCTAGAGGGCTCGCATACATAGTGTTGTGGTGAACTGGGATGTTTGGATGATTACAAGTACATGATTTGAAAGGATATTCGAACAACATACCTTGCAATCTCTGTGGAGCATTTTGATGAATGGACATCGTTGAAACAGGAGCCTGATTGATGGGTCTTTTCTTTCTTAATTTGCAGGGATTAGTAGGGGAGCCAGGATCACCAGGCACAGATGGAGAGAAAGGACAGAAGGTAGACTTTTAAATCTGAGCCTGATTTGAACACTCTTGCATTGCAGATTACAGACACTAAGAGACAACCTGTATGTTTAAGATGAACATACTTATATAGTTGCAATAATAAGAGTGCAAGAGTTCAAGTCTCACTTAAAAGGAATTTCACTCTGATCTCCTCTAAAGAAAAGATGTTTAAGTTTTATTTACTTATTTTGTGTATTATTTTGTGTATTCAAGTGACATCTGAAAGTGAAGCAGTGTAAAAAAAAAAAAAGCACCCACCTGCAATAACCAGCAAATTACTAAGTGATAATAAATGATTTATTATGTATCAAAGCATATTACATTTGTTAAATATACACACTGTGCATGTGTGTGTTTGTGTGTGTGTGTGCAGGGTGATCCCGGTGGAATCCAAGGGCCACAAGGCCCACCAGGTCCGAAGGGCGAGCCTGGAGTTGGCGCACTTGGTTATACTGTAAGTCATAGTTGCTACACTGCGCATTTCATTCACTGAGAGACCAGTCCTTTCTTTCAGCCTAATCTCACATTAGGATTTGTAACAGTAAAACATTAATTAAAGTACGAAAGTCCACTACCATCATTTTTATGTCTCAGATTTCAATAATGTATTACAGGACACTACATATCAACTGAGAAAATATTACATTTGTTTTGACAAATAAAAATCCACATGGAATCAACATCAAGCAGTGTGCCAAAAATACACAAACACACACTATATAGCCAAAAGTATGTGGACACTGATCATGACATATGCATGTTGAACATCCAATTCCAGATTTAATCCCTCTTTACTGTTGTGACAACCGCCACTCTTTTGAGGAAGCTTTCCACTAGATTTTGGAGCGTGGTTGTGGGGCTTTGTGCCCATTTGAACACAATAGCATTAGTGAGATCAGCACTTATATCCGGGCAAGAAGGCCTGGAATGCAGTTTACATTCAAATTCATCCCAAAGGTGTTCAGTCAGGTGTTTCTCCAGGCCAATCAAGTTCATCCAAACCAGCCTTGACAAACCATGTATTCATGGACCTCACTATGTACACAGGGGCACTGTCATACTGAAACTGGTTTGGGCTATGCCCATGAGTTCCAGTGAAGGTTAATCTTAATACTACAGTGTACAAAGATATTCTAGAAATTTGGTGCTCCCAACTTTGTGGCATCACTTTGGGGAGGGCACAAGAAGGAAGAAACCTTGTGAGAAAGCAAGCCTATCCACATATGGCTGGTACTGGGAATAATTAATAATTTTTCCATATGGTAAGTATTCCAGTTTTTATGGAATATACAGTCAGGTCCATAAATATTTGCACAAAGTTACTGTTATTCCATCTGTCTACCACAGTATATAGAATTGAAATAAAATTCTGAGAATACGAGCTCAAAGTGCAGACATTCAGCTGGAATTTGAGGGTATTTACACCCAAATCGGCAAATGGTGTAGGAATTACAGCACCTTTTATATGTGGTCCCACCTCTTTTAAGAGACCAAAGGACAGTTGGCTGCTCAGCTGTTCCATGGCCAGGTGAATAGTATTACATTATTTCACTTAAAAGTAAGCAGATAAAAGGTCTAGAGTTGATTTCATGTGTGGAATTTGCATTTGGAATCTGTTGACGTTTATTCTCAATATGAAGTCCTTTTGGACCTTCATCTGTTTATCTGCTGTCATTGCCAGTGAAGCAAGCCATCATTAGGTTAAGAAATCAAAACAAAGGTCGGCCATGAGCAGAGCTTGGTTGGCCATGTCAACAGACTCGGGCATGAGCAGAGCTTGGTTAGTAACTGGAACTTGGCGTAGAAGGTTGCCTCATCAACCTCTGTAAGGAATGTGGCTTGGGAGGCCGTCTCTTAGACTTCAATTCAATTCAATTGAATTCAATTTTATTTGTATAGCGCTTTTTACAATAGACATTGTCTCAAAGCAGCTTTACAGAAATATCAACACGGTATACAGATATTAAAGGTGTGAATTTATCCCAACTGAGCAAGCCACTGAGTGGCAACAGTGGCAAGGAAAAACTCTCTAAGATGTTTTAAAGGAAGAAACCTTTAGAGGAACCCGACTCAGAAGGGAACCCATCCTCATCTGGGTAACAACAGATATTGTGAAGTAGTTCAGTATTGACTTATAAGAAGTCTGTATGGCCTTAGAAGCAGCCGTAGTCCCAGTAGTCTGGAATTGGAGAAGATTTGAGCTCCATCCAGAGGCAGAAAGGATCTGGATCTCCAGTATCTCCATAAAATCGTGTGTGGCTCGGCAGAAGGAGAGAGGGAGAGAAAAGATTATTAGAACTGGGAATTAGTATAATAGAAAGTCTAGTCAGCGTAGACTTGAGTAAACAAATATGTTTTAAGCCTAGTCTTAAACACTGAGACTGTGTCTGAGTCACGAACACTAATAGGAAGACTGTTCCATAACTGTGGGGCTCTATAAGCGAAAGCTCTTCCCTCTGCTGTAGCCTTCACTATTTGAGGTACCATCAAATAACCTGCATCTTTTGATCTAAGTAGGCATGGCGGATCATAGAAAACCAAAAGGTCCCTTAGATATTGTGGCGCGAGACCGTTTAGTGCTTTATAGGTAATTAAAAGGATTTTATATTTAATGCGAGATTTCACTAGGTAGCCAATGCAGTATTGATAATATTGGTGTGATATGGTCATATCTTCTAACTCTAGTTAGGGCTCTAGCAGCTGCATTCTGGACTAACTGGAGCTTATTTATATTCTTACTGGAAAATCCAGACAGTAAGGCATTACAATAATCTAATCTAGAGGTGACGAATGCATGAGCCAGTATTTCTGCATCATGTAGTGACAATATATTTCTTATCTTAGAAATATTTCTGTGATGAAAGAAGGCTATCCTAGTAATATTATCTACATCAAATGATAGGCTGGAGTCAATAATCACTCCAAGGTCTTTAACTGCTGTACATGTTGAAACAGTAAGTCCATCCAGAGTAGCCATGTGATCAGAAAGATTATTTCTAGCTACACGTGATGCTAATAATAGTATTTCTGTTTTATCAGAATTAAGTAAAAGGAAGTTAGTTAACATCCAACGTCTAATGTCATTTACACAATCCTCAACTTTACTAACCTTCTGTCTGTCCTCTGGCTTCGCTGAAACATACAACTGTGTATCATCAGCATAACAGTGGAAGCTAATTCCATGTTTCTGAACAATTTGTCCTAGGGGTAACATATATAAAGTAAAACAGCAGTGGGCCTAGAACAGAACCCTGTGGAACTCCAAAGGTAACTTCAGCATGCTTGGAGAAGTCTCCATTTACATCTACGAACTGATAACGATCGGTCAGATAAGACCTGAGGCAGGAGAGGACTGTTCTCTTAATGCCAACAACATTTTCTAATCTATCAAGGAGAATAGTGTGATCTATAGTATCAAAAGCTGCACTAAGGTCGAGTAACACAAGCAGCGAGACACAACCCTGATCAGAGGCCAGTAGTAGGTAATTTAATACTTTAACTAACAAAAGCGGTTCCTGGTTGGAATCTCGAACACCGGAAGTGGAGAGGTCCTCGCCTGGGGTCCAGCCTGCGCCTTCCACCGCTGGTTCACCCAAGGTCCGTGGTGGATTGGCGCCGGCATGACGGAGACCACGGCTGGGAAAGTTCTAGGTACACGGTCCCTGCACAGAGAAACACATGGCGTAGAGGGCCTGGGAGTGGAAATACCATGCTGTGTGCTTACCTTGGATGTGTAGGCAGAGCCACAAGATGTTTCCAGCGCAGTTCGTCGCTCCAGCAGCTGGGCCTGCTTGTCGAGTAGGCTGTAGATCTGCTTCTCCACATCCTCCAGTTCCAGCAGCACCATGTGAAGCTCGAGTGAGTCCTCATCTGCACTCAAAACCGGAGAGACAGCAGACATATTAGTTTTTTAAACAAAACAGCGGTAAATGAGAAATATGAAACGTAAACAATTCTAACGGTAGGTGATGCTAGCGTGCTACAAGCTAGTCACAAGCTAGTCGTGGATGTTTGTAAAAACAGATCAAATTTAGCAACAGCGCAACATTACGATTGTTTTATCTAAAGTAATGTAAGGTAAATAATTTTACAGTATAGAGATTAGAAGAAATTAATATAATAACTTTAGCTTGAAGGACGCTGCTTCCTGCTTGACGCTGCTTCCTGCTTGACCAAAACCGTCTTTTGAATGAATTTTAGTCGACCCAATTTTTACGTTAACGTTATTAGCCGACACGTCCATTCGTTTCGGTCAGCCCTCATACGTAATTAGCACATAAAAGCACCTCGGTCAGAAACGTGGCTTTTGAGGCTGTCTCTTTTATCTCAGACCGGAACGTGTCTTGAGAGGCTGTCTCTTCGACCTCGGACAGGAACTTTGCTTGAGAGGCCATCTTGTTGACCTCAGACAGGAAATGGTAAATGACGTTCTTATATGGCGCTTTTATCCAAAGCGCTTTCTCATTCACCTATTCACACACACACACACACACACACACACACACACACCAATGGTAGCAGAGGTGCCATGCAAGGCACTAACATGCCATCGGGAGCAACTTGGAGTTCAGTGTTTTGAACAAGGAGTGTTTTGAACACATGTGGAGACATGTGGGCTGGGAATTGAAGTGCCAACCCTACGATTAGTGGACAAATCGCTCTACCACCTGACCCACAGCCACCCTCAGGAACTTGACTTTATGCTGCAGCTCTGGAGATGAGACCACCTTGTGCTGGAGCTCTGAGAAGGAGGTCGCCATGTTGACCTCCAACTGGGGCTCTGGAGCTAAGGTCACCACATTGACCTCAGATGAGTGTTCAATCGGTGAGACCACCTCATAGGTCTCATGCTGGAATTCTGGGGAGGAGGTCACCATGTTGACCTCCGGCTGGAGCTTTGGTGTGGAGGCCACCCTCTTTGCCTGCATATAATAGTTGGTGAACGGCAGGACAGGTTTATCTGCCAGGCTGACCCTCCCCAAAAGATGTTCCACGTGCTGTGCTAAATTTTAAGTGATTCACACAGCTTCACACAACGGGCAATCTGGCATTTCTTACATGTCTACACTGTTCTTTGACATAAATAATAAAAACATATATTACATTTTACCCAATTTTGACTCACAGAAAGTCTGTACCAGATTCCAAGCATTCAATGAAAGAGCAGAAATATCTCACAATGTTCTGCGTTACCCATTTCAATCTGAAGAACACACACACATTGTATTGTTTTTTTTTTCTCTTCAAACAGACTCAGGCCTCCCTGCGCAGATAAGACCTGATAGGGGGACACACATACCTTAATTTTTATCAACAATGCACGGAAGCTCACATACACATGTTATATTCACACACTATTACACATATTTATATTATTATACACACACAATTGTGGTTTCAGTGTATAAAGCACCTTTATGGAAAGGTGTTATTTGCCGGCACAGAGGAGAACACTCTTACTGACACACACTTATCCAAAACAAATTTTCCGGAGTTTATCACACACACACACACCAGCTCATGTATGAGGCTTATAGTCATATAGATTAAATACAACATTCATTCACATTCGACTCCAAGACTATTTTTCAGAGCTTATCGCACATGCATGCATGCTCTCACACCACACCCATATTTGTAAACATACATTTGTTATTATACATTCATACACCTGGCATGCTGGGTCAGTTCCCTGAGTTGCGTGACCCGGACCTGGCCCAGAATTTACACCCCTCTCTTTACAGACCTGGAATCTTTCACCAGCAGTATTAGGGGTCTGAGACCTCACATCCACCTGCCTCTAACCAGCCCTGAATCTAATCTTTCATTCAGCGGTATTGCAGGACTTTCACTTACACAACACACTCACAAAAGCTTATTCAGTTACAATCAGTTTACGCTTCTCTTACCTTTACTCACTCACTCAAGGTACTTTTGGAGACCAATTTAGTCTTTCTTCCCACCCGGGCTTCTCACTCGTGGCAACAGATCACTAAGACAGAGCTTTGAAATAACAAGCGTCTGCAACGCTTTTTTCCTATACGGCCTGTCTGTTGCTTAGAGAGTGAAGTCCCACAGGAGAGTTTATAGACATAATTTAGATCTTAACCCAGTCCCTTCATGGTCGCCAAATGCTGGCCTAAATTTAGCCTATTACCCAAAGACATTTAAAATTCAACATAGAAGCAAATACTAACATCTGCAAAACCAGTTGGAGATAGAAAAAATAAGACACCAGCCATGAGTGAGAAGAAGCAAGGGCCCAGATTTATTTCCACCTCACGAGCTCCACACCAATGAGAATTCTCAGAAGTGATCTGACACCTGGGGCTCAAGCTCCCTTATTTATACTGTATTTACAGTCTACACCAATATATTTTAAAAAGAATATGATATCAATACCAATACATTTAAAAAGAGCTCATCTACATTACAATGATGTTTAAAAAAAAGCTTATCAAATTTACAAGTATATTTTGAAAGAGCACTTTCTGAATACTATTAGGTTTGAAAGAGGAACAAGACAAAACAACTTGGAGAGACCTTGGTCTCACTGTTATCTTGCAGGTGCAACGTGACTCACCTACTCTTATAAATGGCCCCTATTGGTTCTCTCTTAAAAATTAAGGCCTTCGTCTGTATTACTCCTGACTTTTTTCTTGTGAGACAAGACTCTTCCCCACCTCCAAGTATATTATGAGCAAGTTTCTTGTACATTTTTCTGTATTTCTGGTTTATAATTTCCTTTCATATTTGTTCTATATTTCTGTTTTATATATGGTTATACTGCTTGCAATTGGTTTACTGTACTCCCTACTTCATAATATCATTATATTATCCTTCTAATATCCTACATATCCTACTACTCCTTATATTATCCTTATAATATCTTAATACTCTTTTTTATTATTCTTAAAAAATTATAATGTTATGTGTGTGAGTTGTGACCTTTGGGTGTGTGTGTGTGTCTATGTGTGTGTGTTTCAATATCAATATCCGCCTACTATCTTTTAATCACTTCTGTGTTAATTATATGCTGTTTATACTTATTCAGTGAACCTCAATAAACTTACATGTTAATCATACTTGGTCTCCTTCGTGTTTTTTTCCATGACATTTCTTTTAAGCATTTATTTATTCATTTTCATATGATTCATTTACATGTGATTCATTTACATATGATTCATTTTCATGTGATTCATTTACATGTAATTAATTTTCATGTGATTCATTTACATATGATACATTTTCATGTGATTCATTTACCCTTTCTCCCCTCCCTTCCCCAAATATTTCATTGAGATTAATAATAATAATAATAATAATAATAAATAATAATAATAATTTTAAAAATAATTTAAAAATTATTTTTTAAACTCCCCTTCTCTCTTTTTTTCTTTTTTCTTTTTTTTTTTTCTTTTTATTTAAATTTTTAAACCCAACTAAAATTAAAATTAATTTTTTAAAAACACCCCCCTCTCCCCTCAAAAAAAAAATTTCTCTTCTTTTTTTTTTCAAAACAAATTATATTTTATTTTATTTTTTTTTTTCTTTTTTTTTTTTTTTTTTTTTTTTTTTCCTTCCCCTCTCTTTATTTTCCTCTCTTTTTTTTTTTCTTTTTTTTTTTTTTTTGCCCTCCTTCCTTTTTTTTTTTTTTTTTTTTTTTTTTTTGTTTTTTTTTTTTTTTTTTTTTTTTTTTTTTTTTTTTTTTTTTTTTTTTTTTTTTTTTTTTTTTTTTTTTTTTTTTTTTCTTTTTTTTTCTTTTTTCTTTTTCTTCTTTTTTTCCTTTCTTTTTTTTTTCCTCCTTCTCCCCCCCTTTTTTTTCTCCTTTTCCCTCCTTTTTTTTCCTTCCCCCTTCTTACAGGTGTCAGGGCCCTCTGGAACTCCGACTATCCTAACGTTATTACGCCCGGACCTCGACTCCAAATCCTCACATTTATTATCTAATTGAGTCACGGTGCGTGAGAGACTCGATGGTAGACTTTGACCTCGCTCCAGATCCTCACATTTATTCTCTAATTGTGTGCCACGATCGCGTGAGAGACTCAAGAGTAGTCTTCATGTGAACTATGATCAGTGGGTCGGAGAGAGTGTGCCCCATCTCCCCAACAGTACCTTTCAGTGTGGACTGGTGGGCATTGGTAGCGAGCATAACTGCTTTGGTGGTATCGCTAGCCTGCTGTGTTTTCATGGCCTGCAGGTAGAGCTGGATAGTAGATAGCGCATCACTGAGAGTCTTCTGAAGATTCCCAAAAACAAAAAAACCAAAAAAAAAAAAAATAAAAAAAATTCTCCCTATTAAATAAAATAAGTAACACAATAAAAAAAAAACTCCTTAAAAAAACAAAAAAACAAAAAAAAAAAAAAAAATAAAACAAAGCTCCCAAACCAATTCCTAAAATTTCCTTTTTTTTCTTAAAAACCAACCAACCCAACCCAAAATCGCCCGCCCCACCCCCCCCCCCCCACGCCACCTTCCCCCCCATTCCCCCAAAAAAAACTCACCCACCACCACCCCCGAGGAGGAGGCGCGGGCGCAGGTGCATGGTGAGAGGGAGGCGCAGTTGCGGATTCACGAGAAGGAGCACGTTAGCCCTCCAGACCTTAATTTTGTCTGTATGCTACACCACGGTTTTCGAGTTTTTCCCCGACATCTTTAACGAACCACCGAGGTAAAAGTACAAATAAGGAAATGAAGTAGAATAAGTCAAAATATACTATATATAATATTTTATATATAAATTATATATAAAAATATTATATTACAAAAGAAAGTGGTAATTAATTACAATTTTTGATCGAAATCAGCAGGAGACTCAAACTTCACGTCTTACTCCATCGAACACCGAATTCGAACCTTCCATGACATTTCCACAATACACGTCAGCCTTAGATTCTGGGCTCCTAAACACTGTGACAAATATTTCCACAAACTAGGTTACAGTCCCTTATTTCTATGGCTCCCTTGTCCACTAGGAGACGCACCCACTGATGTTCTGGTCCAAACAACCGAGACCACATGAACTTTGCCATTGCTTCTCTTCCAGCTTGGGATGTGCTAGGCTCACAAAATAAAACTGGTAGTCCACAAGAAAATATTCAGGATAGCCAAAAAATCCATCATAAGAATCTGGGAGCTCCATGGCAGTCCATTAAGGAAAATGGATCGAATCCAAGGCTGGCACAGTTTCCTTGGTTTCCCTGGCATGATGTCTTCCCCTTCTTCCAGCTCCATCCATGGTGAGGCGAAATATTCTGCAAGTGCAGATAAGAGCTTTTATTAAAGAGAGGCAGGCAGACAAATCAAAATCATGAGACAATAGCTGGTCAAAAACAGGCAATGGATCAGGCGATTGGCAAACAGGCATAAACTAGGCAAGGAAAAAGCAAATAACAAGAAACAAGATCAAAGACTATGAAACAACACAAGGAACAAGGTACAAACCATTGGAATAGTGACAACACTCAGTAATTCGCAACATACAAGATAAATGAGGGGTTTAAATAACAAATCTAATCATGGGTGAAACACAAGATATTTGAGAACAATGATGGGAAACAACCAATGAAAATAAAGGGGCTGAGACAGGACATAAACCATAACAAATGCATGTGTAGACAGTATACGACAGCATCGAGCACACGCTTCGGTTTTCCAATTACACTGAGTGCTACAGTGCTTAGCTCGAGGGGAAATTGGGAGAATTATGTTGTCTTGAGAAGTCTTTCTGTTTTGCTTTATGAGATTATTATTATTATTATTATTATTATTATTATTATTATTATTATTAAGCCCCAAAGGGACGAAGACCCCTATTGTTTTCAATAGTTTTCTTATTCTTATCCTTCTTCTTCTTCTTCCTCCCTTATTGTTATTATTCAGCTCTGGAAGTGTATGGCAGCCAATAGAACTCATTGCAGGAAAGTTATGAAATTTGGCACACAGATAGAGGATAGTCTGTTCTGTTAATAGATCAAATATGGAGTGTCAAACTCAATCCCTCTAGTGTCACCAACTGTCCAAATTTGTGTACTCCAGCAACTTTGCTAACCAATCATATTCAGATGAGGTTAGCATTGCGAAGTTGTGATTCTGCTATGACAGCGTTGCTTTCAGTGGATCTTTGTTGTGTTGAATCCGCCTTATCATTTCAAGAGTTGAATTCCATCATGTTGGTACATCCTAGACGAGGGACTCCTCTATTAGTCCATGAGAGGCTTTCTGAGCTTTCAGCTCTGTTGTGTTTGAAGTGTCCTACTGTTTTACAGCACTTGGCTCAAAAACGATTATCACCCTTTGTATCATATGCGCTACACTCGACACATGCTCGAATGGTAGACTCTTTGCAGCAGCAATCATATTGTGAGCACTGTCTGTTCCTATATTTGTGACCATGCCCGATATCTCCCACTCATTTGCAACATTGATAAACTGGCTAGCGCATACTTTGGCAAAATGCCTTTCTTCTTAACATGCCTCTAGTGAATGAGTGCAGCTGCCAATTGTCATCGATTATATGTGCTGTTACACCGAGGTAATTATGGAACCGTGTCCTGTGGTCTGATGAGACCAAGATAAACTTATTTGGTTCAAGCGTGTGTGGCGGCAACCAGGTGAGGAGTACAAAGACAAGTGTGTCTTGCCTACAGTCAAGCCTGGTGGTGGGAGTGTCATGGTCTGGGGCTGCATGAGTGCTGCCAGCACTGGGAAGCTATAGTTCATTGAGGGAACCATGAATGCCAACATGTACTGTGACATACTGAAGCCTGGAGGGAGAGTCTACTGAAATACAGAAAATCTCTTAGTGAAGCTAGAAAAATCTATTTCTCCACCTTAATAGGAGATAACAAAAACAAGAGAGAAACACTCAATCATTACATAGCAGTGAAGATTTCATGAAATTTTTCATTAATAAGGTTGAAAATATTAGACATGAAATACATGCCATTAAATTAAAACCAGACAGTACTGTAACAAACCCATTTCATGACAATGTAGCAATATCAGATCAATGTTTAGAGTGTTTTGCTCCGCTTAGAGAGACCGAACTAGCTACATCAATCTCTTCAGCCAATTCATCAACTTCCATACTAGATCCCGTACCCACATGTTTGTTTAAACAGATCTGACCAGGAGTAATTTAACCACTTTTAAATATAATCAATTCTTCACTACCCACTGGCTATGTCCCTAAATCACTTAAATTAGCAGTTATTAAACCCTTGATTAAAAAACCTGACCTTGACCCATCCCAATTGTCCAGCTATAGACCAATATCAAATCTCCCCTTCATCTCTAAGATTTTAGAAAATGTTGTAGCAAAGCAATTATGCTCAAACTTGGATAGGAACAACATTCATGAAATATATCACTCAGGATTTAGACCTCATCATAGCACATAGACAGTGTTATTTAAAGTAGTAAATGACCTTCTACTGACCTCTGATCAGGGTTGTGTCTCGCTGCTTGTGTTACTCGACCTTAGTGCAGCTTTTGATACAATCGATCACATTATTCTCCTTGATAGATTAGAAAGTGTTGTTGGCATTAAGGGAACAGTCCTCTCCTGGCTCAGGTCATCTCTGACCGATCGTTATCAATTCGTAGATGTAAATGGTGATTTCTCCATACCTACTGAGGTTACTTTTGGATTTCCACAAGGTTCTGTTTTAGGCCCACTACTTTTTACTTTATATATGCTACCCCTAGGACAAATTATTCGTAAGCATGGAATTAGCTTCCACTGTTATGCTGATGATACACAGTTGTATGTTTCAGCGCAGCCAGAGGACATTCGACGTTGGATGTTAACCAACTTCCTTTTACTTGATTCTGATAAAACAGAAATACTTTTATTAGGCCCACGTGTAGCTAGAAGTAATCATTCTGATCACATGGTTACTCTGGAGGGTCTTTCTGTTTCATCATGTACAGCAGTTAAAGACCTTGGAGTGATTATTGACACCAGTCTATCATTTTATGCTCCTGTAGATAATATTACTAGGATAGCTTTCTTTCATCTCAGAAATATTTCTAAGATAAGAAACATATAATCACTACATGATGTGGAAATAATGGTTCATGCATTGGTTACCTCTAGATTAGATTACTGTAATGCCTTACTGTCTGGATGTTCCAGTAGGAATGTAAATAAGCTCCAGTTAGTCCAGAATGGCACATACCTGTGTATATAATAGGTCCCACAGTTAACAATGCATGTCAGAGCACAAACCAAGCCATGAAGTCCAAAGAATTGCCTGTAGACCTCCGAGACAGGATTGTATCGAGGCCCAGATCTGGGGAAGGGTACAGAAACATTTCTGCAGCATTGAAGGTCCCAATGAGCACAGTGGCCTCCATCATCCATAAATGGAAGAAGTTTGGAACCACCAGGACTCTTCCTAGAGCTGGCTGCCCAGCCAAACAGTGTTCGGGGGAGAAGGGCCTTAGTCAGGGAGGTGACCAAAAACCTGATGGTCAATTTGACAGAACTCCAGCGTGTCTCTGTAGCACTCCACCAATCAGGTCTGTATGGTAGAGTGGCCAGGCGGGAGCCACTCTTCAGTAAAAGGCACATGACCGCCTGACTGGAGGACTCTCCATGAGAAACAAAATTCTCCGGTCTGATGAAATGGCAAGTGTCATGTCTGGAGGAAACCAGGCACCACTCATCACCTGGCCAATATCATCTCTACAGTGAAGCATGGTGAGGGCAGCATCATGCTGTGTGGATGTTTTTCAGTGGTAGGAACTGGGAGACTAGTCAGGACCGAGGGAAAGATGAATGCAGCAATTTACAGAGACATCCTTGAAGAAAACCTGCTCCAGAGCACTCTGGACCTCAGACTGGGGCGAAGGTTCATCTTCCAACAGGACAATGACCCTAAGCACACAGCCAAGATAACAAAGGAATGGCTACAGGACTATGAATGTCCTTGAGTGGCCCAGCCAGAGCCCAGACTTGAACCCGTTTGAACATCTCTGGAGAGATCTGAAAATGGCTGTGGACTGACGGTCCCCATCCAACCTGATGGAGCTTGAGAGGGTCCTGCAAAGAAGAATGGGAGAAACTGCCCAAAAATAGGTGTGCCAAGCTTGTAGCATCATACTCAAAAAGACTTGAGGCGGTAATTGGTGCCAAAGGTGCTTCAAGAAACTATTGAGCAAAGGCTGTGAATACTTATGCATACTTATGAATACTTTTTTTAATAAATTAGTAAAGTTTTCAAACAATCATGTTTCACGTTGTCATCATGGGGTGTTGTTTGTAGAATTTTGAGGACAATAATTAATTTAATCCATTTTGGAATAAGGCTGTAACATAACAAAATGTGGAAAAACTGAAGTACTGTGTATACTTTCCGGATACACTGTATAATCAAATATTTACAAAAATGTTAACCACAAGATCATCAAAGTTTATGAATTACCTAGCCAGAGCCCAGACTTGAATCCATATAGAGATCTAAAGCAGAGATGCCCTTACAATTTCATGGATCTAGAATGTTTTTCCATGAAAGATTAGGAAAATATTGACAAGGAAAGATGTGCCATGCTGATTACCCAAAGTGACTGAGTGGTGTAATACAATCTAAAGGTTCTTCAATAAAATATAAGGTAAGGTGTGTGCACACTTGTGTTTTTTCCCCCTGAGTTTCTGACTGTTTTTCACTTCATTTGTATACTTTGCAATTTCACATTATATATAGGAAAATATTTGGAATGATTTATCTTTGTTTCATTCTTTTATTTCACAAAAAACATGCATTTTAACAGGGGTGTGTCGACTTTTTATATTCACTCTACAACATCTTCACAGAAATAAATTTAGAAAGATTATTTCTGACAGAGTCAGACCTTCTGTCTTCCCTGGCAGAATCACTTACAGTCTTGTAATCACTACATAAAAATTTCTGTATTAGAAAAGTCCATAATGCAAGGGGTGATGGTTGAGAGGCACCACAGTGTTTGAATTGGCTATAGCATTAGTCGGATTACAATTAAATACTTACAGGTCATTGTGCTTGTTTTTATGGGATGTCCTCTATCTTCCTCGCTCGCTCAATTTCAGAATTAATTTTATCCTGGGTCATGGTGAATTTGGTGCCACCCCGGGTACACACCCTGGATGGGACACCAGTCCATTGCAGCTCTATTGTCCTGTATTGTTTAACTAAAAGTTAATTCTTTGTTGGTGTCTTAGGCATGGTTTCCCCTAAAATATGATTTTACATACTTTTTTGATAGGCAGAGGCAGTGGTTTCTGGGCCAAGAGGATCAAGAGGGCAAAAGGTGGGTCACAATAGTTACAGTGCCTTGCAGAAGTATTCAACCCAACTAAAAGTCATCATCTGCAAAAAATGCTGTATTCAACCCTTTCAGAGTACTTCCCCCATTCATCTTGGACGGTTGTTCTGGTTGCTTGGATGCTTGTGGACCACAATTTTCAAATAGTGCCACAGATTCTTCATTGGACTGAGATATGGACCTTGACTTGATCACTGTTTAGCAATTACGTTTTTGTGTTCAACCACTCTTTTGTTGCATTGGTCACTGTCCTCTTGAATGGTGAAGTTTCTCAAAGCTTTCTTAAAGAATCTCCTTTATTTACACCATTTATCTGTACCAGATGCCTAGTCCCCACTGAGAAAATGCATCCCCACAACAAGATGCTACCACCCCAATTCTTCACTGTTGGGACAGTGTTTGTTGAGGAATGGGCAATGTTAGGATATCGCATTTTGAATGTAGTACTTTTTCATCTGACTTCAAAACATTTTAACTGGGTCACTCTGACCTCCACACCACTTTGATGTGATTTATCTTCAGTAATGGATTCTTTCCAGCCACCCTCCCATACAGGCTATTTGTATGCAGAGTTCTTGATATCGTTGACTGGTACACCTTCACTTCACAGCCAATGACTTCTGTGGCTTAAAATTGATTATTGGCCTCTCTGTGACTTCCTTACAACTTCTTGTGGCTTCCCTTACAAATCCCTTCTTGAGTTTTGAGGGATAGCTTTGTCTGGGCACTAGCTGGGTGGTATGATGCACCTTCCATTTCCTCACAATTGATCCAGCAGTGCTTACTTTTACATCTAATCACTTGGATATAATTTTATAGCTTTTTCCTATCTTGTGCATGTTTGTAACTTCTCTAATTTCCTTAGAATGCTCTTTGGTCTTGATTTTCAAAGCTATCCTTCAGATTCAGAGTCTGACCAATGGTACTTGAACTAAGGGGGCTTTCATAAGAAAAGGCTAACTTTTTTAAATGATTCACAGATAGACTAACTGTCAAAGTCAATTCTGTCTTTATTATTATTGTTAAGGCAATAAACATTATTTTCTGTGTAAACTTGAAACTGCCACAGCAATACTTTTGCAAACAGCAGTTTTCAGTTAGTAATTTGTGTCATGGGATATGTTCTTACATAAAACCAATATCACTTTAAATAAATTTTTAGGTCAAAATTTGAGGTCTTTTGAAAATAGAATATGACACAGCACAAAATACACACATGAATTTGAGGACTTTTAAGGGGGTTGAGTACCTTTGCAAGGCACTGTTTGTGTTTAAAAATGCAACAGTTATAAACCTATGATCTCTAATGTCCACTTTATTTTACTGCTAACTGATTTGATCACATTTTTTTGTGGACGCAGATGTTATTGTTTAGTATAATAGAGAAGTAAATTGTTAATTTACTTTTATAAATAATATTAATTTTAATTATTATTATTATTATTATTGTTGTTGTTATTATTAATAAATAATGACAATAGTAAAAATAATGGTAATAATAATAATAATAAGAAGAAGAAGTAGTAGAAGAATAACAAATATTGATATATTTTGTCAAACTTTATTAAAGAAGCATTTTTTCTTGGTTAGCTGAAATATGAAATATGTTGGATGTAAATATGAAATATGCTAATTGCATTTTTGTAAATGCATACTCTCACTGTCCACTTTATTAGGAGCACCTGCACATTCATACAGTTATCTAATCATTCAATCATGCGGCAGCAGCACAATGCAAAAAATCATGCAGATACAGGTCAAGAGCTTCAGTAAATGTTCATATCAAACATCAGAATGGGGAAAATGTGATCTCTGTGATTTTATCTGTGGCAGGGTTGTTGGTACCAGTTGGACTGGTTTGAACTGTTGATTTCCTGGGAATTTCACACACAACAGCTTACACAGAATGGAGCAAAAAACAAAACAAAAAAATTCTGTGAGCAAAGGGTCTGCAGGCTGAAACACCTTGTTGCTGAGAAAAATCAGAGGAGAATGACTGACAGGAAGTCTATAGTAACTCAATTAAGCACTCTTTACAACCATGTTGAGCAGAAAAGGACCTCTGAATGCACAACACATCAAACCTTTAGGTTTATACGCTACAATAGTAGAAGACCACATCAGTTTCCACTCCTGTCAGCCAAAAAAAGAAATCTGAGGCTATCATGGGCACAGAAATCTGAGGCTATCATGGGCACAGATTCGCCGAAACTGGACAAAGAAGACTGGAAGAAGACTGGAAAAAGACCAGTCTAGTGAGTATTGTGTGATAAAATCTGATTAGATCAGCAGTTTATGAAATACTCAAATCAACTCATCTGGCACCAACAACCACGACACAGATAATGTCATAGAGATCATGTTTATTCATTCTGATGTGAGCATTAACTGAAGCTCTTGATCTAATTCTGTATGATTATTTGCCTTGCGCTGCGGTCACATTATTGGCTGATTAGATAATTGCATGAGTGTACAGGTGTTCCTAATAAAGTGGATGGTGATTGTAGATTGTGAATTTGTCTTTTTAAATGATGTCCTGCAGTGGAGAATAGATTAAATTAACATAGTGTTTAATATGTTAAGTACTTGGCCTTTATCTTTTCTCTCTTTTAGGGAGAGAGGGGAATGCCAGGGATACCAGGAGAGCCAGGAGAGAAAGGAGAACCTGGTGTGGGAGTTCATGGTCCACCTGTAAGAGTATTCTATGTTACTAAATTTTTGCCTCGATTGGATTTTATTTTGGGCATCAGTTTTACCAAAATACAAGTAAACAAATCACTATTGCAAGTTCTCTTACTAGTTATTTGGTTTAAGGGCTTTGTGATTATGATTATACTTATTTTAGTTATATGACGCCTTTGGACTCACAGGAAGACTGACTTCAAAGTAAACATTTCAAGGGTACAAATCATTAACTACGTTTACATGGACAGCAGTAATCTAATTATTGACCTTAGTCTGATTAAGATGATAATGTGATTAAGGTGTTTACATGAGTCACTTTTAGAATACTCCTGTCATGTACCCGTTTTCCATAGTTTTAGAACATAATTAGATTAACAGCCCGCATCATTACGTCACTGTGCCACGCGTCTGACGTCCGTCCAGAATTTTACGCATCAACATACAGTTTGTCTTCGTTATGGAACCGTATACAGTTTTGCATGTTTTTATTTAATTTTTTATGAACGCTTTAGTGCAGTTAATTATTTGTCATGCTACAAGTGCTAATAGACAACTGCTTGAAGCCGTGGTCTGCGTCTCAATCCGCGTACTTGGTCTATATAGTAGCCGAGATACATGTATTTTTTCCCCACTACAGGCCTATAGTAGGAAAGTATGCGGTTTGTGACACAGCCTAACTCTCTTCTTCGCCATAAAAGATACAAGTCATGATCACGTCCTGTCGCAAAATGCGATGAAAACTCTCACACGACGTTCATAATGTGATTAAGGTGTTTACATGTCTGTAATACACATCCATAATGCAACTAAAACAGGAGAACTGTCTAAATTCGATTAGAGCTTAATTCGAGTACGACCTTAATTAGATTAAGGTAAGTAAAAATTGCTGTTTACATGGTAACTTCTTAATCCAAGTCTGGTCTTAATCGGGTTAAGAGTGGATTATTTTTGTGAATCACTGTCCTGTGAAATGTGATCAAATGAGTTTTCCTGTTACATCTAAAGGGAATGATGGGACCAAAGGGGGAGCCAGGAGTAGAGGTACATTCCAAATGACATTTATTTTTTCTTTGTTTTTCCTTACTGAATGCAGTGTTGCTTAGATTAAGTAGGAAAGATTGTATTAAGCTGATGCTTCTTTGTCCGCAGGGTCCACATGGCCCTCCAGGTTTACAAGGTCCTCCTGGAGCCCCAGGAAGCGAGGTATCACTTGTCTAGTTGTGAATCTTATTTTTCACTGTCTTTCCCTGTTTCTCTTTCTCATTCTGAGCCATGAGATAAAATCACAGGTGCTGAACTAATTTTATATTTATACTTCTTCTTCTTCTTTTCTACCCACGCTAAGTAGCGTATCGGGCGACGAAAGAGAAATCCCTCCCATCGTTTCCATAGTGGTTAGGGTTTTTACGGGGACACTCACATACCCATTCATACACTACGGACAATTTAGACACGCCAATGCATACCATGCATATCTTTGGACTGGGGGAGGAAACCGGAGTACCCGGAGGAAACCCCCGCAGCACGGGGAGAACATGCAAACTCCGCACACACATGGCCCCGGCTGGAATCGACCCCCGGACGTGTGAGACGAACGTGCTAACCACTAAGCCACCGTGCGCCCTTTATATCTATACACAAACTCATAAATTGTTTATCAAATCTATAAGAAAAATAAGAAATGTTATGTGCAATGTTAGCTCCTAATTTATTTGCAAACCTGAAACAATAAACAACACATTAAGTACTAAAATAATACTAAACAATACATTTAAACAAAGTGCAAGACAAGACAACAACACTTAGATTTTATTAGGAACACCTGTACACCTACTAACTATCTAATCAGCCAATCATGTAGCAGCAATGCAATGCAAAATTTCATGCAGATACAGGCCTGCTGCTTTGTGTAATGTTCACATCGACCACTGGTATTCGTAATTTTGCCTGACATTTAGAGACAACTGTCTCTAGAGTTCACACAGAATTCATTTAATTTCACTTAGCAGATGCTTTAATCCAAAGCGACTTAACAAATAAGCAAAGCGATATATACAGCTATGAAGAATGGTGCAATAAAGAAAAAACATCCAGTGAGCGGCAGTTCTGCGAATAGAAATCCCTTGTTGTGAGACATCAACAAAGAATGGCCTGGTTTGACCTGACAGAAAGGCTATTGTAACTCAGATAACCACTCTGTACAATTAGGATGAGCAGAAAAGCAGCAGAAGACCAAGTCAGATTCCACTTCTCTCAGCCAATAACAGAAAGCTGAGGCTGCAGTGGGCACAAACTCATCAACATTGACCTCCTTATGTTTCAACATATCGAAGAATTGAGGCTGTTTTGAGAGCCTCAGGGAGGATTTCGTAGTATTAGTACTAATATTAGTAGTATTTCTAGTTATTAGTATTAGGAAATCCTAGTATTTCCCAGTGCTCCTAATAAAGTGCTCAATGAGTGCATTTCTGCATTAATACAGTCTTACAGTGGATAAAAAAGTCTACAAACCCCTGTTAAAATTGCATGTTTTTTTGATGTAAAAGATCAGAAACATTTGACATGACAATTGACAATTGTATGATAATTTTTGAACATGAGTTTAAATTTGATGGTTAATTCTGTGCAAGTCACAGATTTCTTTTTTCAGTAAAACATTTCTATTTGTTTCACGTGAATGTTATCCACTGTAGTTGTATCACTGCAAATTTGATTTAATTTAACAATGACTTTTCATTCATTATTCTTAAGCTTATAAAATAAAATAAAATATTGTCCACTGACAATTGTGCTGATCTATATCATAAAACTGTAATGTCTGTGGGATGTTACTTAATTAATTAAATAATACAAATATAATAATATACAAGTATATTTGTTAATTCATTGTGGTCTCCCATAAGGAAAATATGCCCATGATTTGAACGATAAGGTGACCTGTTGTTCTCTTGAAGTGTCATTTATCTTTTATCCATAACAAGTTGATCTATGAGATAAGCAAATACCCTTTGATTATCAAATAAAAAAGGATTGACAAATGACCAGCACAAGCAAATTATGCTTACAAAAATACAGCTCCTTTTACAAAAATAAAACCCATTTTATAATTTATTCATATTTAATTACTATTAATTCAACATAGATTGGTAAATAATAAAGAAAAATTGTAGACAATTATTGCACCAAAGACCTTACTCTTTATATTTGTGGTCAAACTCTCAATCTTAATGGGACCAGATTGATAATTTATTAAAGTTTATTTGTTAAACAAGTAAACTGGTTAGTTCAGAAAGACTCATAGGCAGTGCCGCTGACTGTGAGCTGTATTCATAGAGCTAGAGTCAAGTGTTTGTAGTGAGTATATTGTGATTGTGAATCAATCATTATTGTTATCTGATTTCTATTACATCCCTCCAAAATCTATGTGGTAATCTAGAGTATCTCACAAAATTTAGTTCACCCTGGAAAATAATGGTGGCCACACAAAATATTGACACTTTGGGCCCAATTTGGACATTTTCACTTAGGGGTGTACTCACTTTTGTTGCCAGCGGTTTAGACATTAATGACTGTGTGTTGATTTATTTTGAGGGGACAGCAAATTTACACTGTTACACAAGCTGTACACTCACTACTTTACATTGTAGCAAAGGGTCATTTCTTCAGTTTTGTCACATGAAAAGATATAATCAAATATTTACAAAAATGTGAGGGGTGTACTCACTTTTGTGAGATACTGTATGCAATATTGGATCATTTTCCTCAATAAACAAAGTGTAATAGTTTTTGTCTCATTTGTTTAATTGGGTTCTTCTTTTCTACTTTTTGGACTTGCAAGTCATATTTATGCAGAAATATAGCAAATTCACAAATTTGTGAACAGAGGGTTCACAAACTTTCAAACACAACTATAAATACATAAATAGTTAACAATTAATTAATTAATATTATCCAAGTCAATGAAAAGTTTTTTTGTTTCCACATTGGGTATCAAAGAAGAACACATTTTATTCAGAAACATCACTTATTGCAAAGACTTTGTATTATGGATAAAATTCTGAAATAGCTTAAAATGAGCTGTAAGCAAAACATATGAGTTTATAATCAGTTTATCCTTCATTATTGACAATTTATATTTTAAATAATATTTTATTAAGTCAGCAACTCAAAAAAAAACTCAAAAAGTGTTATAAAATACATCCTACATCCAAAAATAAATCACTATTTCCTTAAATATAAGCACTATTCCTTAAAGACTATTTCCTTTTCTTTAGTCTAAGTATTCTAGACCATTTTTGTGGTGCTATTGAAAAAAAAATGTCTTAAACCCTTCTACTAAAGAATAATCTGCTATCCCCAGAGGTGTGAACAGCATATAGGTTGAAAATCAGCATACTTACAGTATATCGTAATATGAGAAACTTTCCCTGAGTAAATATTGACATGACAAATATTGGGACTTAAGTCAGTAATTCTATATACGGTCTTGTAGGTCAACTGTATGACCCATATGTAGTTTGCTACAAGTTCTTAATTAAAGTTATTAAAATTTGCAGTATTTCACAAAAGTAAGTACACCCCTCAAATTTTTGTAAATATTTGATTATATCTTTTTAGGTGACAACACTGAAGAAATAACACTTTGCTACAATGTAAAGTAGTGAGTGTAAATTTACAAATAACTCCATATACATCCATTAATGTTTAAATCGCTGGCAACAAAAATGAGAACACCCTAAATTGAAAATGTCCAAATTGGGCCCAAAGTGTCAATATTTTGTGTGGCCACCATTATTTTCCAGCACTGCCTTAACCATCTTGGGCATGGAGTTCACCAGAGCTTCACAGATTGCCACTGGAGTCCTCTTCCACTCCTCCATGACGACATCACTGAGCTGGTGGATGTTAGAGACCTTGCGCTCCTCCACATTCCGTTTGAGTATACTCCACAGATGGTCAATAGGGTTTAGTCCATCACCTTCACCCTCAGCTTCTTTAGCCGGCAGCAATCAAGCAGCCCCAGACCATGACACTCCCACCACCATGCTTGACTGTAGGCAAGACACACTTGTCTTTGTACTCCTCACCTGGTTGGCGCCACACACGCTTGACACCATCTGAACCAAATAAGTTTGTCTTGTTCTCATCAGACCACAGGACATAGTTCCAGTAATCCATGTCCTTAGTCTGCTTGTCTTCAGCAACCTGTTAGTGGGCTTTCTTGTGCATAATTTATAGATGAGGCTTACTTCTGAGGTGACAGATGCAGACCAATTTGATGCAGTATGCAGCGTATAGTCTGATCACTACCAGGCTGACCCCCACCCCTTCATCCTCTGAAGCAATGCTGGCAGCACTCATACGTCTATTTCCCAAAGACAACCTCTGGATATGACACTGAGCATGTGCACTCAACTTCTTTGGTCAACCATGGCGAGGCCTGTTCTGAGTGGAACCTGTCCTGTTAAAATGATGTAAGGTCTTGGCCAACGTGCTGCAGCTCAGTGTCAGGGTCTTGGCAATCTTCTTATAGCCTAGGCCATCTTTATGTAGAGCAACAATTCTGTTTTTCAGATCCTCAGGGAGTTCTTTGTCATGAGGTGCCATGTTAAACTTCCAGTGACCAATATGAGGGAGTGTGAGAGCGATGACACCAAATGTAACACACCTGCTCCCCATTCACACCTGAGACCTTGTAACACTAACAAGTTACATGAAACCGGGGAGGGAAAATTGCTAATTGGGCCCAATTTGGACATTTTCACTTAGGGGTGTACTCACTTTTGTTGCCAGCGGTTTACACATTAATGGCTGTGTTGAGTTATTTTGAGGGAACAGCAAATTTACACTGTTACACAGGATGTACACTTTCTATTTTACATTGTAGCAAAGTATCATTTCTTCAGTCTTGTCACAAGAAAAGGTATAATTAAATATTTACAAAAATATGAGGGGTATACTCACTTTTGTGAGATACTGTAGGTTTTCAATTACAGTAAACTATTACAGTAAATACAGATCAAATTATTATAGTACATATTAGTTTGATTGAAATAAAGTGTTACACACACACACACATACATACATACATACACATATTTATATACATATACATATATATATGGGCGCACGGTGGCTTAGTGGTTAGCACATTCGCCTCACACGTCCGGGGTTCGATTCCCACCGGGGCCATGTGTGTGCGGAGTATGCAAGTTCTCCCCGTGCTGCGGGGGTTTCCTCCGGGTACTCCCGTTTCCTCCCCCAGTCCAAAGACATGCATGGTAGGTTGATTGGTAGGTTGGTAAATTGTCCATAGTGTATGAATGGGTGTGTGAGTGTGTATGTGATTGTGCCCTGCGATGGACTGTGGGCAATCTTATCCGGAAAGGTCCGGTGTGGGTGCAGGTTTTCATTCCAACCAAGCAGAAGCCACACCTGAATCTATAGAATGCCAAGATCAACTGATTATACAGGTGGAATCAGAGTGTAGTCTGGTCAGATGAGACCATCATTTTACTTTTTGGCTGTCATACTACACACTACGTTTGGAGAAAAAATTACACTGCACATCAACAGTAAAGTTTGGAGGTGGAAACATGGTGTGGGGCGGTTTTTCATCGCATGGTACTGGCAGATTTGATAAAATTGAAGGAACAATGAATGGAGCCCTTTACCAGGAGATTTTTAAAGAATCTGATGCCATCCACCAGGATGATGAAGATGAGATGTGGGTGGAGCTTCCAGCAGGAAAACAATCCAAAGCATACATCAAAGGAAACTCTCAATTCGTTTCAGAAAAAAAATCAAGGTGTTACAATGGCCCAGTCAATCACCTGACTGATCCCAGTGAACAATATGTAAAGATAATATGTTTAGAAGAATGGGCCAAAATCACACCTGAATACTGTGGCTGATTAATTTCTTCATTAAGGAAGCATGTTGAAGCTGTCATTACAAACAAAGGTTTCTCCACTAAGTATTAAATAAATTTTAGTTAGCATGTTCAATACTTTTTTTTCCCCCATGAACTAAACAGAGCCAGCCATGTCTTTTTGCAAGCATGGTACTGGTTGTTTATGCAGTTATTTTCCCTTATTAGTATCTGACTATGTCTTCTGCTGTTACATTAAGGGACCTCCAGGACGTGAGGGCAGACCAGGACCTCCTGGTGAACCGGTGAGTTCAGTTCTCCTAGCATATATGCAAATACAACACTATTTACTGTAAAGATCCATATGTGGCGTGAACCTGTCATGAACTACATTGGACAGAGCACAATAAAATGAAAAATGTACAATTAAATAATTATGTGCACATGCTATATAATACACTTAGTTACCAGTTTAGGTTTACACACTGTACATTTTATCATGTACAACTACTGTACCAATTCTTTTATTAGTTGCTTACAGTTTGACAGGATAATCATAAGTCCAGCACACACTGCAGTCATCCAGTGGTTATTAATATCATCTCTTATTTTATAGGGCCAACAATTATAGATTAATAGAATTAATTCTACAACAGTTCCGGTCCACTAATTTGATTGGTTGAGTGGCGTTCTAAGAGTGCTTATATTTCATATAACTGCACTGGTACGTTTCACTCTGCATGGCTATTGAACCACATACTAATCAGTGAGTGTGTAGTGTAACTAAAATCCCGGGAATATTACAACCACCATGTTGGTATTGTCACGTGACCTTCGAAGTCATCATAAACACAACATTCTTAAAGGGCCCACCAGTTTAAAGTGACCGCACTAATGGCAAAATGCACATCAGGAAAGTTAAAAGAATTAGCTATTTTAATCTGGTTAACAGGTTGATTTGAATTCGTTACCATTCGCTTGGTTGGCTACGGCATGATGGAGATCTCAAAAAAAGGTTTCAAGTTCTGTGACAACTGTTTTCTTGTATAAACCTTCAACAAGTTAACAATGTATTCGGGTATTGTTAAAAAAGTCCTGTTTTAACCAAGGTTTAATACTTAAAAAGAGCCTACTGTCATGTATCAGGGAAGGAACTCTGGACTTCCAGCAAACACTGCACCACACTCATCAGTCACATGACCACCTGCACCTGTAGTCACTTCCTGGTTAATGAGCATGCTTATATATAGTCACTGTTTGTACTGTTTCCTTGTCTCACATTCTCATCTTTCCATGCTTTTGTTTATGCTGCCGTGTTTAATTTTATGCCACAGTGTTTCATATGTTTTGTTGTAGAGTCTTTTGTTTTAAAGACTTTTGTTTACTCGTTTATTTGTTTTAAAATGTTTGAAAATCCGCGTTTGCATCCGTACTTAACTTAGTTTCATGACACCGACGCGCTGCCTTTCGCTAGTTTTTTTCTGACCTCGTCCTCACCAGTTCTGTCGGATTATGGGATTTTTGATTAGTGTGCATTGATTAGCACACTGAGAATTCCGATGGCGAGACAGAGAGCATCTTGAAAGCAAGGACGGAAGTGATACTGGGCATGGAAGCAGCGCTGTTGGTGCTGCACCAAAGGTCTGGAAGTCTATTTAACAGTGGAGAAAATTCAGACAACTCTGAATTTTGACGGAGTTAGCAACAACTGTACCGTGCATGCAATTTCATGGGCGGAAGTACGCATGGAGATAATGAAGGGATGTCTTAAGATGACAAAGTCCTGAAAATGACCTCTCTGAAGTGCAAGATTTCACAGGGATTGTCACTGCCAGTTTCATAAGTTTGGCGAATTCTGGCAACATGGTTCTCACTTATCCCCTTCGAGAAAACCCCCTACCTATTGAAAAGTATTTAACTGGACATCCCATTGCTTTGCTATGTCTATGCACATATGACTATGGAGCCTCCGTCTGCTTTCATCCAAACAGTGAGATGGTCTCCCTTTCCGGTCACAAAATCCTCAATATCTTGCCTGTGCTTAAATGCAGATTGGCTGAATCTGCAGTCCAGATATGCTCTTGCAATGTCAATTATTTCATTATATTGCTGTCCATATATTTCTTCTGCTCTCTTGTGAGCCAACCATGACTTCAGCACTTTACTTTAACAGTAACAGAGCCCGTAACTTTTTAACAGTTGAATTAAATTGGAATACTCATTCGTGTGACCTTGATTTGCCAATCCCTGGCATGCAAGAAATTGGAGTAATAATAAAAAAACCACAATAAAGCAATTTGTGCCTCTTCCATCTGCTTTTGTTTATCTGAATGTAGAGCAGTTGCCACATTAGTACCAACCGTGGCAGCGTTAGCAATATTAACTGCAGCTCGGTGTAGATTTGATCTCTCATGACACCTAAATCTTTCCAGTGCTTTTGACCAGTTAAAAAAACTATCTTTTACAAACGGCATATAAGATTCTTGCTCATGTGAGGTAGATGGGAGCAGGGAGTGTATGTCTTTAGAGCAGAGTTGACAAAATGCCTTGTTTTTGGTAACATAATGTTATTCAGGTGAAAGTTGTTTCCAGTTATCTCTGTTGAATTCTTTTGCTTCCCAGCTTCACTACTGTCATTACGTGCTTATGTCGACAATGACTGGTCATTTGAAGTAGTAGCAGCACTGCTACTAATTGAACAGAGGCTAGTGTCAATTGTATTTTTAATTTTAAATTACAAACCTGTCCATTTGTAAGACGAATTGACCTTATGACAACTGTTTGATAACCACGCCCACCACCACTTTGAAAAGGTGGGCATTCTTATCTATGTCCATAGAAAGCATGGTAGATATTGTGACCCACAAGTTCCACCAATCCAACAGGTTCCTGAATTGCAATAGACTTTTTGATTGGTTAATTTATTGGAGAATATCTCGTTTTTCCACGGGATCGGCACCTCTGATCTGGGGAATCAGCTATTGTCAAAACCAAGAAACCTCAATCTGCAGAGAGCCTCCAGTCAAAAAGGGAAAATGACTGAGCCCGTGCTAAAACGAGAATAAGAATCGGCATGTCTTTTGAAAGGTGGTCAAAATTCTAAGATCTCAAGGGATTGAAGACAGAGATGGCTTTTTTCTGTTGAACAGGTAACACATTTTATTGGCTCAATAGGTAGCTAGCACGAATATTAGCACGCTTGTTCTCTTGATTCAACTAGGTATCGAGGTATTTCCTGTGCCTTTTTTTGTTGTTGTTGTTTGGTCATTGTGTAAATTGCACTTATTTTCTGCTAGCTATGAGAGAGAGCAACTCACCTCTACTCCAAGAAATCCATATCCACTGCCATCTCCATTGTCAAGTATTGGAGCTAATATACATCCCATATGAATAACTCAGTGACTACATTTACATGGACAGCCGTAATCTAATTATTGACCTTATTCTGATTAAGATATTGTGATTAAGGTATTTACATGAGTAGCTTTTAGAATACTTCCGTCATGTTCCCTTTTTACATGTTTTAGAACATTATTACATTAACAGCATGTGTCATTACGTCACCACGCCGTCCGATGTCCCTCCAGAATTTCACATATCGACATACAGTTCGTCTTCGTCATGGTACCGTATACAGTTATGGGTGTTTTTAATTAAAAAAATTATGAACACTTTAAATGCAGTTAATTGTCATATTATACGTGCTAATACACAACTGCTTGAAGCCATGGGCTGCATCTCAACTGCGTACATGCCTACTGTATAGTAGCCGAGATACATGTATTTTTACCCACTACAGGCCTATAGTAGGCAAGTTGGGTTGCGTTTTGGCTCGCAGCTGAACTCTCTTGTTCGCTGTCAAATGTTCAGAACGCGTGACCATGCGTGACCGTGCCCTGTTGCAAAATGGGGTGAAAACTCTCACACGACGTTCATGATGTGATTAAGGTGTTTATATGTCTGTAATACACGTCCATAATGCTTCTAAAACAGGAGAATTCCACCTGTCTTAATTCGATTAGAGCTTAATTCGAGTATGACCTTAATTAGATTAAGGTAAGTAAAAAGTGCTGTTTACATGGTAGGTTCTTCATCAAAGTATGGTCTTAATCTGGTTAAGAGTAGATTATTGTTGTCCATGTAAACGCAGCTAGTGTTCCAAATTCTTGCAAGACAAATAAGCAACTGCAGCTTCAAAAACAATACCAAAATAAGCCCAATATTATTATAGTCTGTTATGGCCTCAATGTAAACAGACTCAATAAATGAGCCCTCAACATATAAAACTGAAACCACTCACACTTGGAAAAGTAAAAACATAATTTATTTCATTAAAAAAGCATCAAACGGCAACAAAGCTTATAGGGAGGATAGTCACTATCCACACATCTCTGAACACGTGAGCAGAATGTGATTGGAGAGATGGAAACAGAGTTTACATAAGAACCATAATTATTAGTATATATGGTTTCTCATTCACCCATTCTCACTCTCACACACACACACCAAGGCTATGCAAGGCATAAGGTGGAACTTGACTTGCCATTGGGAGGTGTCTTGCCAAGGATACTTTGTAATATGGAGTCATGTGGCCAGGGAATCGATCCGCCAACCCTATGATTAGTGGGCAGCACTATTATTATTGTGAGGCTGTGAGCAGACAATGTCAATGTACTGGGGGAAATAACGACTATAAATGTAAAATAAATAAATAAATAAAACATTTGCTTGTCAGATTTTTCAAACAAGCAACCACATTTTTTAAAACAAGCTCAAAAAAAAGTATAGTATATACAGACTTGGCAACTCTAAGTATACCTCAAACCATCCGTTTCATACAACCCACCTAGCTTGCGATTTTATGTGTCAAACAGAGATGGTGATAGAGAGGCAAAAGTTCCGTATTACAGCTTTAACTTATGATTTTAAAATAATAGGCTTTATGGCAATTCAAATATCAATAAAACAATTCTCCTCATTGAGCTGAGTGTTTTGACATGTCACATGTTTATGTTGAGGTCGTTTTGTGATCCCACTTATTTTGGGGATTAATGTGCACGTTATTAGAATACCCATAATGCAATTCTTCTTGTTGAGCTGTGTATTTTGATTTCACATATCTATGTTGCTGTACTTTTCTGATTAGGGGTCAACATGCACTTGATGTCACTAAAATACCAATGACACATTTCTGCATACTCAGTTAAGAGTATTGTTATCCACCATAATGCAATTCTCCTCACTGAGCTGATTGTTTTGATGTATACATGGCTGCAGTAGTTGGGTAGTTTGGTGATCTGGTCATATCTTCTGGTTCTAGTAAGGATTCTAGCAGCTGCGACATTCCGCCACCCAGCTAACCCCGTTCCAGTGCGTATTAGGTCCCCGAGATCTTGGACTCTAGACGTAGGAGAGGGGGACTCGAGTATCTAGTGGACTGGGAGGGATACGGCCCAAAGAAGCAGTGTTTGATCCCACCCCTGGACATTCTAGATGCAAACTTGCATGAAATCTTCCATGCTGCTCACCCAGAGAGACCAGGACCCTGGTGGAGAGGATGGCCTCAGAGGAATTCGTCTCCCGGAGTGAGCCCTTTGGGGAGTGGGCTCTGTTACGCTATGGCGAACTCGCGGCCACAGAGCCTACAAGAACTACACTTCCCAGCCGCGCTCGAGTTCGCCGAAGTACTGACTGCCAACACCTGTGTTTCATCCAAGGTTATATAAGACCTTGTTAACAACAGTGTGGTGCAAAGTAAACGCTCGGTATCCCAAATGCTGTTGTTCTACCAAGCCATTGTCTACATGTTGGACTTTTCTGGTTTACGGACATATGCTTTGTTTCTGATTCATGATTTCCAGAATAACCCTTTGGATTATCTCGTCGCATTGCTTGTTCATTGTCTGTTGCTTTGGACCGTGTTCTCCGCTGTGTTCCTCGTTTTTTTCTGCTGCTGGCTTGCCTATGCTTTTCTCCTCACTAGGTAACGTTACAATGCGATTCAGTAATAGTTTCTACCCCAATGCCATAATGTTCAACACACATTAATATGTAAATAGTAAATGGCGCACTTATATAGCGCTTTTATCCAAAGCGCTTTACACTGTGTCTCATTCACCCATTCACACACCAATGGTAGCAGAGCCTCCATGCAAGGCGCTAACTTGCCATTGGGAGCAACTTGGGGTTCAGTGTCTTGCTCAAGGACACTTCGGCATGTGGTGTCATGCGGGCCAGGAATCGAACCAACAACCCTGCGGTTGGATTAGTGGACAACCCGCTCAACCACCTGAGTCACAGCCGCCCCGTAATAACAAAAATGAAACTGGACACTTTGTAATAGCACTAATGTCACTTTGCAACTTGTCACTTTATGCCTTATTGTATTGTCATTATTGCCTTATTGTCAAGCAATTGTTATTTTTTGTAATTCTTGTACACAGAAACATGCATAGCATGTAATCCTGAATTGTCTATAGTGTGAGGAACAGAATTCAAGAATGTTTTTTTTTTGTAGTTGTACTGTACAACTGACAATAAACAACTTTGACTTTGAACTCTTTTTCTGAGGTTCTCAGAAATCTTCTTTTTGTGCCATGATACACTTCCACAGACATGTGTTGTGAAGGCCATATTTGGATAGATCCCTGTTCTTTAAATAAAATGGGGCTCTCACTCACACCTGATTGTCGTCCAAATGATTGACATTGACTGACTCTGATTTCACCGTCAAAGTACCTGCTAATCTTAGAGGTTCACATACTTTGCAAACTCACAGATATGTAATATCGGATCATTTTCCTTAATAAATAAATGACGAAATATCAAAAATTTTTGTTTGTATTAACTCTTCTTATGTTTGTATTAACTCTTCTTATGTTTTCTACTTTCAGACAGCACTGCCAATTGTCGGAGATGTTGGCTCACTTCTAAAGGTATTGTGTTTTCATTGTCTCTCTGGTTCAATTCAATTCAATTCAATTCAATTTTATTTGTATAGCGCTTTTTACAACAGACATTCTCTCAAAGCAGCTTTACAGAAATATAACCACGGTATACAGATACTAAATGTGTGAATTTATCCCAACTGAGCAAGCCACTGAGTGGCGACGGTGGTAAGGAAAAACTCCCTAAGATGTTTAAAGGAAGAAAGCTTGAGAGGAACTCGACTCAGAAGGGAACCCATCCTCATCTGGGTAACAACAGACAGTGTGAAATAGTACAGTATGGTTGTAAATGAAGTCTGTATGGTCTTCGGAGCAGCTGCAGTCCCAGTAGAGAAGATTCGAAACTTGAGCTCCATCCAGAGGCTGAAATGATCTGGAATTTGTGTGTGGCTCGGCGAAAGGAGAGAGGGAGAAAAAAGATTATTATGACTGTGAAGTAGTAAAAATAGAATCTAGTAGGGGTAGGCTTAAGTAAACAAATACGTTTTAAGCCTAGACTTAAACACTGAGACTGTGTCTGAGTCCCGAACACTAATGGGAAGACTGTTCCATAACACAGGGGCTTTATAAGCAAAGGCTCTTCCCCCTGCTGTAGCCTTTACAATTCGAGGTACTGTCAAATAGCCTGCATCTTTTGATCCAAGTAGGCGTGGCGGATCATATAAAACCAGAAGGTCGCTTAGATATTGTGGCGCGAGACCGTTTAGTGCTTTATAGGTTAATAAAAGTACTTTATAGGTAATGCGAGATTTTACTGGGAGCCAATGCAGTGTGAATAATATCGGGGTGATATGGTCGTTTTTCTAGTTCTAGTTAGGACTCTAGCAGCAGCATTCTGGACTAACTGGAGCTTATTTCTATTCCTACTGGAACATCCAGACAGTAAGGCATTACAGTAATCTAATCTAGAGGTGACGAATGCATGAACCAGTATTTCCACATCATGTAGTGATATGTTTCTTATCTTAAAGAAATATTTCTATGATGAAAGAAAGCTATCCTAGTAATATTATCTACAGGAGCATCAAATCATAGACTGGAGTCAATAATCACTCCAAGGACTTTAACTGCTGTACATGATGAAACAGAAAGACCCTCCAGAGTGACCATGTAATCAGAATGATTGCTTCTAGCTACACGTGGGCCTTATAAAAGTATTTCTGTTTTATCAGAATCAAGTAAAAGGAAGTTGGTTAACATCCAATGTCTAATGTCCTTTACACAATCCTCGACTTTACTAAGCTTCTGTCTGTCCTCTGGCTTCGCCGAAACATACAACTGTGTATCATCAGCATAACAGTGGAAGCTAATTCCATGTTTACGAATAATTTGTCCTAGATTAAGCATATATAAAGTAAAAAGCAGTGGGTCTAAAACAAAACCTTGTGGAACTCCAAAAGTACCCTCAGTACGCATGTAGAAATCACCATTTACGTCTACGAATTGATAACGATCGGTCAGATAAGACCTGACCCAAGAGAGGACTGTTCCCTTAATGCCGACAACATTTTCTAATCTATCAAGAAGAATAGTGTGATCTATAGTATCAAAAGCTGCACTAAGGTCAAGTAACACAAGCAGCGAGACACAACCCTGATCAGAGGTCAGTAGAAGGTCATTTACTACTTTAACTAACGCTGTCTCTGTGCTATGATGAGGTCTAAGTCCTGACTGATACATTTCATGAATGTTGTTCCTATCCAAGTCTGAGCAAACTGCTTTGCTACAACCTTTTCTAAAATCTTAGTGATGAAGGGGAGATTTGATATTGGTCTATAGCTGGACAATTGGTATGGGTCAAGGTCAGGTTTTTTAATCAAGGGTTTAATAACTGCTAATAATAATAACTGTTTAATAACTCTTTAATTAAAAAAAAAAAACTTATTCCCCAAAAGCAGTCCTAGGCCATTCATCCGATGCATGAAATATCAAATTTATCAAGTAGACAGGTTGCTGACAAAACCATACTGAAATAATTTGGCCACTACAGGTCAATTAAATTTTAGCCTATTGCATGTACTGTATGTGCTAAAATAGCTGTATTTTCTGATTGCAAAATCAAATTTAGAATAACTTTACAATACCTGGTCAGTAGGACCCTTTAACCCTCTAGCCACCCTTTAAATTTCATAACAATAGGGGCTGCTGTAACTAATAAATGCACATATCTACTCACCCATCTGATATATGAGGATGAAATTTGCTTTGCTTTTTTTTGTAAAAAATTTAAAACTTCTGTCAAGTATTTATCTAATTAATATATTTGATATTAATCAAAAACTACATGTTCAGGAAATGGCAAACTTTTGGCCCCTGAGCTATGTGTGTGCTTGAGTGTGAGTGTGTGTGTGTGTGAGTGTGTGTGTGTGTGTGTGTTTGACTTTAATAAGCCAAATGCATAATACCCTTGTTCAAAAACTCCTAAAGGATTCCAATAAGGAACTAGTACAGGATTATCATTAGAATTTCTATCATATTTTGGAACCATCCCTATAACATTTCTATAGAAATTGTTTTTAGGACAAGATATACATATCCTGTAAGACCACTTCTATAGGATTCTTTAATGGAATCCATTTGGGTTCCTATTTAGATCTATATTGGAATTCAAAGTGATGTTTTTAAGAATCAGTGCATTTATCAAAATGGCCATATTCACCATATAAGTTAAATGACACAAAAATCCATTTAGCATTAGTATTTCCTAATTTAGTAAGGTAATTAGCAAAAAAGTTATCCAATTGCAATTGGGCCTGTGTGAAAATGTATTTGCCCCCATAGTTACTAATTCCCCAATTCTATGAAACTGCATTCATAATGCAGACTACAAGAAGTCACAAAAGAGCCAAGGAGAAGATCAAAGGAACTACAGTCCTCTCTTGCATCAATAAATGTCACTGATCATGACTACACTATGAGAAAGATACTGGGTAAAAATGGCATCCATGGTAGAGTGGCAAGGTGAAAACCACTGCTAACCCAGAAGAACATTAAGGTTCATCTGAATTTGGCCAAAACACACCTTGATGATCCTCATACCTTTTGGAGAATATTCTGTGGACTGATAAGTTGAAAGTGGAACTGTCTGGAAGTTACATCTGGCATAAGCAAACAGAGAATTACACAAACAGAACATCATACTGATGGTCAATTATGGTATTGGACCTGTGATGGTATAGGGATGCTTTGCTGTGTCACGGCCTGAGTAACTTGCAATAATTGAGGGAAACTCAACCAGAAAATCCTAAAGGAGAATGTCTGGTATTCAGCCCATAAATTGAAACTGAAGCTCAACTCGATTATGCAGCAACACAATGATCCAAAGCGTAGGAGTAAGTCCAGCATTTGTGTGGTCAGGCACCAATGTTGGATGAGAAGTCCTGACTCGCAATCAATGTTCTAATTCAACCCAAAGTTCAAGCTCTGTGCAGGCCACTGGAGTTCCTTCACACCAAACTCGTCCGACATGTCTTTGATGTCCTTGTTCTGTGTGAGGTGCTGCCCTATAAAATGTACACGGAGTCTAATCTGTCAGTAACAGTGGGGGGCGGGGTGTCAACCAGTTATAAATTTTAAGGGTCCACTTACTTTTTCCACTGCCATTTTGAATGTTGAATGAGTGTGTTCAATAAAGACATGAAAGATCAGAATTTTTTTTGTGTAATTTGTTTAGGCACATTATATTAGTCAATACCCATGACTTATATGAAGATCAGATCACATTTTATGACAAATTTATTCAGAAAACCATGAAATTCCAAAGGGTTCACATACGTTTTCTTGCCAATGTATAAGTAATTAATGATGAATATTTAATGATGAATAAATTATTCTGCTGAGAAACACTTTGTTACATGCAGGTTATTAGGCACACAGGGTAAAGTACCACAGCATTCAGTGTATGAAAGTACACATATCTTGCGTTTTTGTGTGTGTTCACTTATGTTTATTGTGACTGTAGAATGCCTGCAGTGTGTGCCAGACGGGAATACCAGGATTGCCTGGACAGAAAGGGGATAAGGGAGCACCTGGAACTCCTGGTGGAGAGGGAATTCAAGGAGACAAAGTAAGTGTCTGACCAAACAAAAAACTATCACCGACTAAACTAACACCAACTTCCAATATTTTTATTGTTACTCTAACAGTAAAACAAAATATTATGTAGCCTTTGTTTTGTTTGAAAATGGGGAAAAATTTAGTACACAATCCCTATGTGTTCTGTTTCATACGGTAATCAGGGTCTGAGAGGCCCAGTTGGTAACCCAGGAAAAGAGGGTCCTAAGGTAAGGACCTGAGGTCCTATAATTTGTCTAGCTCATCTTCTGTATGTATGCGTTTGTGTGTGTGTGTGTGTGTGTGTGTGTGTGTGCGTGTATATGTATATATATGTATATGTATATTTACAGATATCTGGTTTACAAAAAACATTACTCCATGCAGATCAAGGCATGATTAAGGGACTTTAATCCCTTAAAAAATATATGTGAAAGTTTAAACCAATCATAAAATGTGCCATCAAAATCATTTTCCACATCTTGGCTTTTGGCTTCAACTGTGTTGTCTGTCCCTTCGGTACTCTCTGACTTAGAAACACACACACTAGCTATAAACTGCTTGTGCTTCAGAGCACACAGATGAAACACTATCACAAACCTTGTGTTATCTTGTGATTGGGGGCGGATGCCTCATATTTGGGAACGGAATCATGTGAGGGAGTTCTGGGAGGGTAATTTTACCAAATCATTCAATGTCAGACTTTGGCTCAGGCATTTGAGAATGACAAAAACAACAAGCATTGCCAATTGTCCAATCACATAATTTGTTGAGAAAAAGTCACATGACTCAATAAGGAATTAATTTGTTAAATGTGTTTCCTTTGTTTTTTATTAGCATGTCTTCTTGAGCTGCTTTAATTCTTATTGAATTAGAAAATATCTGCCTCACTTGAGCATCAGAAGTTTATTTATGCACATTTTATGCACAGATTTTATTTGCATCTGGTCATTCCATCCAGCGTTTTTTTAAAAATGCCATATATCAAAATTTGCATAAAAGTATGTGAATGGAAATATGGCTGCTGCTGATCTAAAGTTAAAGGCACAGACAGTAGCAGTCTGGCTATGCTGTTGCACACCTAATGTACAGTATCTTACAAAAGTGAGTACACCCCTTACATTTTTGTAAATATTTAATTATATCTTTTCATGTGACCGCACTGAATAAATGACACTTTGCTACAATGTAAAGTAGTGAGTGTACAGCTTGTGTAACAGTGTAAATTTGCTATCTCCTCAAAATAACTCAACACACAGCCATTAATGTCTAAACCACTTGTAACAAAAAAAGTGAAAATGTCCAAATGGTGCCCAAAGTGTCAATATTTTGTGTGGCCACCATTATTTTCCTGGACTGCCTTAACCCTCTTGGGCATGGAGTTCACCAGAGCTTCACAGATTGTTTCACATGTGTCAAGTTTATAATGAAGTATTTGTTCAACCAAAAAAAAAAACCCTTCTGTTTTCATTTCTTTAAGGGTCATTGTAAAAGTAAGAGTCATCAGCCTCTATTATCTGAAGCAAAGACGCAATTCACAGGCCGGCCCTGGTATGACAAATCTACGCAACATTGTGTTCCCTTCTCATGGAACAATGTTACATGCGTAAATCAGATGTTCCCTTTCAAAGGGAACTTTGACGTTGCGTTTAGCATAACACTATGGGAGCAAGAATACCCACTCCGTCATACCGAGGGTACGGCCTGTTCAAAAAGACCCAAGCCAGAGGGTCACTGGAAGACACTCGAGCCCAGGGTGGAATGAACATCCAGGCTGTAATAATGAATGAATGTGTGTGGCGGTAGACCACCCTGCAGCAGCACACACATCCTGTAAGGATACCCCTTTGGACCAAGCCTTCGCGGAAGCAACCGCCCTAGTGGAATGAGCCCTTATGCCCAGAGGCGTAGCGAGCCCACGCGTTTCATAAGCAATCAAGATTGCATCCACTATCCAATTAGAGACGCGCTGCTTTAACACAGCATCACCTCTACTGTCACTGCCAAAGCAGACAAGCTGCTCCAACTTATGCCACTGGCTGGAGTGGTGGACATAAGTACAGAGAATCTTTACTGGACACAGCAGGTGCATTCTCTCTTGTTCCAGTATGGGGAATGGAGGAGGGCAGAAAGCCTGCAACACCACATGGTGAGCAGCCCATGTAGGCACGTTAGGAATATAATCCGGCGTAGGATACATGAAGGCCTTGGCTAATACAGGGGCAAAGTCAAGATGGGAATCACCAACATAGAGAGCTTGTAGGTCTCCTCCTCGCTTGAGAGATGTCAGGGCCAGCAAAAGAGCTACCTTTAGAGTCAGAAGCTTCTCAGAGGCTGACCCTAAGACCTTCCAGGACCACAGAAGGTCCCAAGAAGGTATGCATGGTGTCAGGTGGCTGAGGCCCATCTGCAGGCCACGCATACCTTCTTGGGACCTTCTGTGGTACTGGAAGGTCTGTCAGGGACCCCAGGTAGGTCTGCGTGGCCTGCAGATGGGCCCCAGCCATCTGACACCACGCATGAACCTCTAAGTTAGAGGATTTTGCCCCGCAGAGGCTCCATCAACAGGGGTGCGGCTGGCTGAAAAGGTGACCATGTAAACCCTGATTGTAGAAGGAGTCCACCCCGCTGAGAAATGTTCTTGTAAGAACTCCAGGACTGTAGCTATTACACAGTTTACTGGGTCTACAGTGGATCCCTGCGGATGGGAATCTCCAAAGGAGTTCCATCTCACAGGGATATTATTTCTCAGAACCATATTTGAGCTGGCCAATAAGGTGCTACTAGTACCAGACATACACCATCGTGGTGAACTCTTGTTATAACTTGTGGGGGCAGAGCGATGGGGGGAACAGCATACAGATGTGACCTCTGCCACATATACACCATGGTGTCCAGCCATAATTGTGCAGGAGGAGTGAGGGCAAACCACAGCGGGCCATGTGTTGTCTCCTCGGAGGCGAACACATGCCATCCTGCTTGGCCAAACCTCGCCATATGGACTCCACCACTTGTGGATGGAAATGCCCTCATTGTAGTAGATCCCTTATAACCCCTAGAAAAGTTGTCCACTGCACTGGGGAAAGCATACTTTTCTGAGATTCAATCTGAGCCCCAAGCTTTTAATGCGGGTGAAAACAACATCTCAATGTTGAACCGCCAGTTTTCTGGATTGTGCTAGAATTATCCAGTCATCCAGGTAGTTTAGTACACAGATGCCCTGGAGTCAAAATGGAGCCAAAGTGACATCCATGCACTTTGTGAAGGTGAGGTGGCTGTGGCACAGGTGGTAGAGCGGGCTATCTGCTAATCGTAGAGTTGTCGGTTCGATTCCCGGCCCGGATTGGGCAAGACACTGAACCTCAAATTGCTCCCGATGGCAAGTTAGCTCCTTGCATGGCAGCTCTGCTACCATTGCTGTGTGAGTGTATGGGTGAATGATAAAGTGCTTTGGATAAAAGCACTATATAAGTGTGCCATTTACTTTGTGAAGGTGCAAGGGGATAAAGCTAGCGATATTTCTATGTGGAAATATGCAGCTTTTTATCTATCGCCACAAACCAGTCCTCAAATTGAATCGGTGGAACAATAAGTTTGGGCGTCAGCATCTTGAACCGCCATCCAAAGAGTCCAAAGAGTACAGTTCAAATGATGCAGATCAAATGATGCATACTGCTATTTTTTTGTGGACCCGGAAATAATGGCTGTAAATAATGTGAAATAATCTCCTTCCCTCAGGAAACAGGGTACATGATCCCTATTGTCCAAGAGGGATTTTACTTCCTGCGCTAACATCGAGCTCTGGTCTATAATGACTACTGTGGTGAGCACACCTCTGAACCGGAGGGGTTGAACTATAAACTGGACCTGGTAACCCTTTTCTACGGAAGTCAGAACCCATGGAGACACATTTGGCAGTAGTTTCCACGCTGCCCGATGGTCTTTTGGTGACATTAACTATTTCTCATTAAATTGGACGGAAAGCATCAGATGTTTGTTCCCCGGTGACAGCTCGCTGACTAGAGAACACTGAATACTTACAGGGGCCCTACAGTAGTACTGGGGGCTACCTGCCCTAACAACCTCATATCCCTTGATACGTCCCTCCACGGCCCCTCAGGACCGCTCTTGCCTGCTTGGCCTTTATGACCACTCTCAGATCAGGCCTAGTAGCAGGCCGTGACTGTGGCTGCCCGTTTCCCCTGGCTGTCTGCGGGGGTTGGCAGGCTGCCATACTCACCTTCTGGGTCTCCCTCACACTAGTGCTGGTCCAGGCTCCACTCGTAGATGTCCAGGTGAGCTCGAGACAACAGGGATGGAACTGGCTGAATGCCGCCATATGTCGAGCTCGCTCAGCAAGTCTGCTTGTTAGGCCTGCAACACTGTCCTTGTCTGCAGTGACCCACAAGCAAGACTACTACTACATAGGCCTTGCCCACCAATGAATTACATGGTGGTTTGGATGGCAAAGCCGGCCCCATAATTAAATGCCATCAATGGAGAGAGGTAGCTTGCAAGCGCCTCCTCCACCTTCAGCATAGCTAAATAGCCATGCCGTTCATTCCTCACAATGGCAAAATAATCCAACATCGTGGGGTTATAAATACAGCTTATGCATGGTAAGAAGGCTGATATTTTGCCATGCACTTCTGGAAGAAAGGAGAGTTTCTGCAGCGTGAGGGATTTACCTTCACTGGGGAGAAAAAGGCTCATCCAGCCTTAGTCAGTTTTTAGCGCATCCTTCTGGCTCCTCAGAGTCAGAGAGGAATTATTACTATTATTTTTGTTTTTGTGTTTTTCCCCGTTTGACTTTCCATAGCGGAAGGAGGAGTCGCAACATGAGCTCCAAAATCCAGCAGAGAGCCGAACCCGTAAGACAGAGCAAGAGACAGTGCAGCGCTCGTCTCCGGCTCCTCTTCCTTATTCATAAGAGATCCCCGAACCTGAGATGGCTAGCTGCCTTTGCAGTAGCTGGCCCAAATCCGTGAGGCTCCAAAACCGAACTAGCTTCAGCTTCCGAGAAGAGCGTGAGTCGCAAGCTGCTTAATGTAGGCATTACCATGCGCAGCCTGAATTTCACATCTAATATCTAATAATTTTCAATCTTACCAATGAAAAATTACATGAAATCTTCACTGCTATGTAATGATTGAGTGCTTCTTTCTTTAGTGGTTTTATTCCTAGTTAATTTTGCTACTGTGTTGAATAGATATCTATAATTGTTTTTGTTATCTCCTATTAAGGTGGAGAGTTTGACTTTTCTAGCATCGCTTAGAGATTTTCTATAGTTCAGGAGGCTCACCTTCCATACTGTTTGAAATATTACAGATTTGGTTTGACGCCATTTCCGTTCTAATTGTCGAGTGGTCTGTTTTAAGGTACGCATTTGATCTGTATACCAGAGTGCTAGATTTTTCTCTAATTATTTTTCTTTTGAGTGGAGCCACTCTATCTAGTGTGTAGCGGAGTATTGACTCTAAGCATTCAGTGGCCTGATCGAGTTCACCAACGATTAATGCTTGATCTACAGACACGACCAGGTTTGAGATAAAGTCTGCAAATTCACTAAGAAATTCATTATATGGCCCTGGGGATCTGTAAATAAATTATGCTGGTATAAAGAATTTCAAAAGAATTATATTTATGACTAGGTTTTTGTGTGACGCCTAGATTTTGACTATGGATGAGACCAACACCTTCTCCTCTACCAGTTGAACAAGGCTGATGTACATAACTGTATCCAGGAGGACTGGCTTCATTTAATGCTATGTACTCGTTTGGTTTAATCCAAGTTTCTGTTAAACACAATAAATTACATTCCTGATCAGTAATTGAACATTGCTTATTATGAATGTACTTATTGTAGGAAGATGTACTTACGGTAGGCAGTCATTTGGTGTGTAGCGCCTTGTCAGACAGCAGTTCCGCTCCGAGGTTGCTGGTTTGCAGGCCATCATTACAAAACAACCTAGGATGCTCCCAGAACAGATTCCTGTTATTAACAAACACCAGATTCTGTTCAGTACACCAAGAAACTAACCAGTCATTTAAAGCTAGAAGTCTACTGAAGTCTACTGAACTACTGAAGGCTGGCGAAGTCCCTCTTCAGAACCTCTGACTGCCGCACCCAGTCGTTCGCCCCGTATGCAGCACGACCCCTCCAATTCGCTCGTCCTTCTTCAGGATCCTAGATACCTGCGCAAAGACCTAAACCCTATTGAGCATCTGTGGGTCATCCTCAAACAGAATGTGTAGGAGCACAAGGTCTCTAACATCAACCAACTCTGTGATGTCATCATGGAGGAGTGGAAGAGGACTCCAGTGGCAACCTGTGAAGCTCTGATGAACTCCATGCCCAAGAGGGTTATGGCAGTGCTGGAAAATAATGGTGGCCACAAAAAATATTGACATATTGGGCCCAATGTGAACATTTTCACTTAGGGGTGTGCTCACTTTTGTTGCCAGTGGTTTAGACATTAATGGCTGTGTGTTGAGTTATTTTGAGGGGTCAGCAAATTTACACTGTTATACAAGCTGTACACTCACCACTTTAAATTGTAAAGTAGTTTACAAAAATGTGAGGGGTGTACTCACTTTTGTGAATTGGTGTATGTGTGTGTGTTTATATATATTATATATATATATATATATATATATATATATATAAATAATGTGTTGTGTGTGTGTGTGTGTGTGTGTGTGTCTTACAAATTGTTGCACTGTGCTTCATTTTTATTAATCAGTGGGCATGGAAGCAATATTATAAAGAATGTTCATAATATAAGAAGACTCATCATGCAGTATGCTAAGTCTGAGTGATTATTCTTTGAGAGATGATGTTGACATGATGTTATGGGTGAGGTTAACATATGAAAACTTTGTGACCAAAACCATTGATTAGTTTGGACAAATTACAGGGCGTGAAGGGGGAGAGGGGGTTTCCTGGCCCAATTGGGGACAAAGGTGATGAGGTGAGTAGGATAGACTGAGGGAAGGATTTTGTGATTAAATTAGTAAGTTTATTTTGACATAATGATGTCATGATTATACCCAGGGATCTCCAGGTGTTCCAGGACTGTTGGGTGCAACAGGCCAAAGTGGCCCTCCTGTAAGTATCTGCATAAGTGTCTTTAATCTTTAAGATGAGGTCCTTTTTAACAGTGAATGCAAAAAGATTATATTATTCTAAGGTTATGAGGAAACCAAGTATTTTAATGGGTTTAGTCAATTTAATTCATTTGTTCATTTCTGATTATCACAGTATACAAAAAAATACTGTCAACTCAAATGGTCTTGTCCTGAATTAATTCTTACTTCCTTACCTCCAGCAATCAGAGTATGCCCTGGTTGTAAAATAATAATCCCCCAAATTTACACATAATCCAGTTAGGGCTGCACGGTTGTTGATCATCACGATTATTTTGATCAATGTTGAGATCAAGATTATTTATCATGATTATTAATTGATTTTAGGGACAACATATTATTATTGCACTTTCACATACCGCTGCTTTCACCTCCATGTTGTGCTACATTCTGTCAGGCGGGGTGAAGACGGGGACGGAGGCAGGTGCAGATCCAACTCCTTTATTAAACAGACAAGAAAAACTCAAACGAAAACAGAACATAAACAGGTCAGGAGCAAACGTAGCCTGAACTAACTGGTGCGAACATTGCATAAACAAACTGATGTCAACGTGGCATAAACAAACAGGTGCAAACAGAGCCTAAACAACTGAATGAAACGTAGCTGAAACAAATCGGTGCAGACGTAGCATGAACAACTTGGCGACCCGCTATGACACAGAAGACTGGTGACAGAAAACACTTTCCTATCGTCTATCTAATCGTGCTTCGTTGCCCGGAATCCTTAAATAACCAAACCCCCCAATTAAACGAATACAAAACACCGGTTTGGAATCAGGAAGCAAACCGAACACAACAGGTCACGTGGCTGATCCCGTGTCTGAATCCAGTGCCACAGTGCCACCAGCAGAGGTGACAGATCCCCCCCCAAGGGCACTCCCCCTGGAGTGCCCAACGTCCTCCCCCTTCCACTGGTGGCCCCGGACCTCTGGGCTGAACATCCCCTGCATCGCTAGATGGGAACCGTCTTGAGTTCCCAGCCAAGCCTGGGATCAAAAGGGTGTGCCCAGTTTTGTGTAGGCTCCGAATGTCACCGTCAGGGGAGCAGAGGTGCCGAGTGACGACCTCAGCGAAACAGGCAGGCTGGGCGGTGCCCCCGGTGGAACAGGCAGGCTGGGCGGCGTCTCCGGACAGTTCCTACTTCAGCTTCTCCTTTGCGGCAACCGCCAGAGCTGCTTGTCTTCTTTCCTCCTCCAGTTCCGATCTCAAAATGTCCAATTGCGCACTGGCGCTCGATAGCTGTTCCTGAACCCGTCCACTGTTGAGCTGCGCCGTTTCAAGCTCCCTCTCCAGCTGGGACATTCGGGTTTCCCCTTTCTGTTTCTCCTCCCTCCAGGTAGCTAACTTGGCGTAACAACCAGTCATCTCCTCCTGTAGCTTGTCTCGATCCTGCCGTACCTGTTCCTGACGGCGGACAGCTGCCGACAGTTCCTCGTGGAGTTGCCCCTTTTCGGCTGTCAGACTCTTGACCTTGCGTTCCGATTCCTTGGCGCTGCTCAGTGCTGCATCTCTCGCCACTCGGAGTTCCTCCGTTTCATGCAACTGGTCCCTTAGCTGATCCTGGGCCTGCTCTAACTGCCCCAGGGCTGCGGTCGCCGCCTCTGTTGTCTGGATGAGTTGAGTTTCCTGCAGGGACAGGAGGTACTGGAAAGCCTCCTTCGCGGTGACGGCCCGAGCGCTCCGCTTTCTCTCCTTCTCCAGCGCCTCTTCTCTCTGCCGCAGCAGGAATTGCTGGGCTTGGAGCTGTGATTCCCTCTCAGTTAATGCGCCTTGTAACCTTTCCATCGCCAGCTGCATCTTGCGCATCTCTGCAGCCATCTCCTTCCTCTGCTTCTCACTCTCGCTGGGGTTCAATGTGAGCTCTTGCAGCTGAGCGTCCTCCTTACTCCGAATCCCTCCGACGGGAACGAGAGGCTTGGCCGAGGCTGGAGCTCGAACGTGGAAATTGGCTTTGGGCGGAATTCGGGGAATCGGGTCAGCAGACTTGGAAACATAATGCTGACAGTCCTGTAAAAACGGATCCCGGTAAGGGTAGCCCTCATATGGCTCCGGCATGTCCCTAGAAAACCTTGGGGCAAAGTGTATAGACTCCAGGGCGGGAACCCCTAGCGTAGGCTTCCGGGTGCGGCTTCTTTGCCGCTTCCTGACGGCGTCCGTGGTGCTGTGGTCGGATCTGCTGCGTCCGTAAGGACAGGCCCGAGATTCTGTCAGGCGGGGTGAAGACAGGGACGGAGGCAGGTGCAGATCCAACTCCTTTATTAAACAGACAAGAAAAACTCAAACGAAAACAGAACATAAACAGGTCAGGAGCAAACGTAGCCTGAACAAACTGGTGCTAACATAGCAAAAAGAAACTGATGTCAACGTGGCATAAACAAACAGGTGCAAACAGAGCCTAAACAACTGAATGAAACGTAGCAGAAACAAATCGGTGCAGACGTAGCATGAACAACTTGGCGACCCGCTATGACACAGAAGACTGGTGACAGAAAACACTTTCCTATCATCTATCTAATCTCGGGCAACGTGCTTCGTTGCCCGGAATCCTTAAATAACCAAACCCCCCAATTAAACGAATACAAAACACCGGTTTGGAATCAGGAAGCAAACCGAACACAACAGGTCACGTGTGTGAATCCAGTGCCACAGTGCCCTCTGCTGGTCGCACTGTGACAGATTCCTGCTAATGTACAAATGTTTTGCATCAAATTAGACTGGTCCTTAAAATGAATCATCTCATAGATGCAAAATATAAATAAAATTGTATCCAAAATATTGGATAAGTAAAATTAAAATTGCCATCAACCAAATGAAAATATGCAATCAAATATAACAATATGCAACCAACTGAAAACAATTCAGATGTATGCAGAAAAGGCAATAAAAGTATTTATAGGAGTATCCAAATCACCCAACAGAGTTTTGCAGGGATGATGTAATTTTGTACCGGAACCCGGAAGTTAGCATCACACTGATTCCCTTGACAACAACTCAATAAGATTTTCCCATAAACTTTTGGATTATTGCAAAAAATAAGCTCTGTGATCAACAAAAGTTTACAATACAAACATGTTTTGTCCATCAAGATAATTTTCAAAAATGAACACAACTTTTATGAAATTTGAAGCATAAATACATTCGCCAGAAACAAAATATTAACCATATGCTATACACGAACTACACCACAGTCACTTGACTTCAACGTCACCATCACCAAGCTTCCAACTACTTTTCCAAACTTGATTTAAAAACATTTTCCATAATATGGATTTACTCTGTGGATGAAGACTCAGTTGCTTTGTGTTCACCCTTAATTATGTCTGTCATTTAAACCCCTCGTGTCTCATTCTTCGATGTAAAGTGTTGCTTGAGTGTTCCATATACTGAGCCTTTTTTCATAGTTTTTATCCTATTCTCAACCTCGTTGTTTGATTCTTGTCTTGGCCCATTTGACAATCGCTTGACCTTTTTGTCTGTTTTTAACCACGCTATTCTCATGTTTTGGAATTGTCTGCCTCTCTTCAATAAAGCTCTTGTTTGCACTTGCATACATCCTAAACCCTCATTAAATGACAGATAGCAACCAACTTTATCAACATGTGTAAAAGCTTTTTTTAAAATTGAGTGGGTTTTTACTGGTGTATTTTATGTCATAGTATAAAACATGAAAGTATTTTTAGCTTGTGTTCACAACAGACCTTATTTCAGGCTTTTAACCAAAATCCCATTTAAAAAACCCATTGACTTCAGGACGATGGAACTAGAAAGGCTAAAATGTTAACTCGTTTCTGGGTTTTGGCATACAAAATGATGTCATCCCTGCTCCACTCTATGGTGACTGTCTGTAAGTTTGGGAAGTGCTTGATTTGATATTCAGTGGAGTTTTCTATGAGCTGAGGACGAACTTTAAACGTCAATATCGCAGTCAATATTGTTCATGTAATGGTGGCCAGTCAAAATCGTAATCGAGATCAATATTCAATTAATTGTGCAGCCCTAAATCCAGTGGTAAAGCAGATATATTGACTTTAATCATCCTCTAATTGTGTCAACATTAAGATCCATTGTCTAGGAATAACTTCACAAGAAATACAACCTCAAATCTGAAAACATCTGGGACAGTATGGAAAATGCTCATAAAAACAAAGTGTTTAAAAAAAATTGTAAATGTACTTTGACTTGTATTTAAACAGAACTGAATAAAGACAATGTATTTGATGTTTTACCTAATCAACTCATAGTATTTTGAAGATAAACATTTATTTTGAAATTGATGCATGCAACACATTCCAAAAAAGTTGGAACAGAGGCTAGGCTCACCAATCTACCAACAGATGTGTCAGTGAATAATCCAACACTTTGAGAACAACATTCCCCAAAGACAAATTGGTAGGTTTTTTCGCATTTCGACTTCTGCAGTGCACAATATAATTAAAAGATTCAAGTAATCCAGTCAAATCTCTGTGCCTCAAGGGCAAGACCAAAAACCACTTCTGAATGCACATGATCTCTGATCCCTCAGACATCACTGTCTTAAACCATCATGAGTCTATAATACATATCCTGACATAGGCTCGGGAATACTTTGGTAAACCTTTGTAAGTAAACACCTTTCGCTGCAGCATCCACATATGCAAGTTAAGGCTTATTTATGCAAAGCCATACATCAACACTGTCCTTCTCTGACTTGTCTGGGCTCTGTCTCATCTGAGATGGACAGTAGCAAGGTGGAATTGTGTTTTGTGGTCTGACTAGTAAACATTTCAAATAGTTTTTTTTTTTTTTTTTTTTTACAAAAAAGTCATTGTGTTCTCCGGGAAAAGGATCAAGTCTGTTATCAGCGTCAAGTCCAAAAGCCAGCATCTGTCATGGTATGGGGGTGTGTCAGTGCCCATGGCAGAGGTAACTTGCACATCTGTGAGAGCAGGACCACGCCAAACCACATTCTGCCTGGATTACAAGTGCGGGTGCTAGCATGGTCTGCCTGCAGTCCTGACCTGTATCCAATTGAGAATGTGTGGTGCATTATGAAGTACAAAATAAGGCAACGAAGGCCAACGAAATGCATAATGGATGAATGGTGGAAAATTCTGCTTGCTAAACTTAATGAACTGGTATCTTCAGTGTCCAAACGCTTAAGTGTTATTAATAGAAAAGGTGATGTTACACAGTGGTAAACAGTCGACTGTCCCAACTTTTTTGGAATGGTCTTGCCCTTGCAATACATTTGGAGGGGACTGTATATGTACGGTTTTTATTCCAATAAGGTCTCAGTCATTTTATTAACAGATTAAAAGGCTGCATGTACATATGTATAGGTCTGTTTACAGTTTTCTGTAATACCAATAATAAAGCTTCTAGCTTAAGGATACATCACTTTAACAAATATATTTATTTCTTCAGGGACCCATTGGCAGACCTGGAATTTCAGGCCCAGCAGGACCCAAAGGGGAACAAGTAAGGAGGCCAAATTATCTAAAATCTGAAAAGGCACAAAGCATTCGTTCATGTTATTTTTTTTATACAAATGGTCAAATTGATATGATTGTAAGCATGTTGGTGTAAAAACTGTAATGTGCATATATATGGGCACTTAAGGTAACCTGATATTTTGTGTCTGCAAGAGTACAGAAACTTGCACAGAATAATCACACAGACGACTGAAAGAGTAAAACTGAAACTTCCCATATGCATGTATAATTATACATCTAATATACAATTAGATTAAATGCAATGAGAGTCATGAAATAGCTGTTCAAAATATGAATGCAAAATAGGAGTATAGATATGAGTATGTCTTCTGTTCACAAGGTTGAGGATTGGAGGCTTCCTTCATCTAGAAGCACTCAAGACTAAGTTATTTACAAAATTTTGATAAACCATACAGTTTTCTGATGGCGCTTCAACGAATTTGACCAAGAATGCGCAAAATTTAACTTGAGGTTGTAGTTCCATAACGCTTTGAGTGATTGTGACAAAACTTGGTGTCATCACCATTAGGCCCTTAGATTACCTGCAAACCAGTACCAAACGAATCTATGGAGTCTCCATTTCAAAAGTTATCAAAAAAGTTTTAACTTTCGACTTGAGGTAGCTACGGTATTAATAAACGGTATTCAAGGGAAGTTGGCGTGGCCACTTTTACGTAAATGGCTAAAACTCTTGAACGAAATGAGATCTTCACCAAATTTGGCAGGCTTATGTAGTCGTCCAGAAAAGTTGGTGCACTTTTGCCACATGGTGGTGCTATAACATGTGAAAAAACATGAAATTGTCTGTACCTATGGAACCGTTGATCCAATTGACTTCAAAATATGCAGTGTCTTTTTTCTCAGTTGCCATCACTGTCTATGAGCACATTCATTTATGTTGAAAAACATAAAACACTAAGAGGTTTTGCAAAATAAAAAAAATGTCCACTAGGTGACGCTAACATGATTTTTGTTGTTGTTAACAGTTGTATATCATGCAGTGTTTTGAACAAACACAACTATACAGTATCTCACAAAAGTGAGTACACGCCGCACATTTTAGTAAATATTTGATTATATCTTTTCATGTGACAACACTGAAGAAATGACACTTTTCTACAATGTAAAGTAGTAAGTGTACAGCTTGTGTAATAGTGTACATTTGCTGTCCCCCAAAATAACTCAACACACAGCCATTAATGTCTAAACCGCTGGCAACAAAAGTGAGTACACACCTAAGGGGAAATGTCCAAAGTGGGCCCAATTAGCCATTTTCCTCTCCAGTTTCATGTGACTTGTTAGTGTTACAAGTTTTCAAGTGTGAATGTGGAGCAGGTGTGTTAAAATTGGTGTCATCGCTCTCACACTCCCTCATACTGGTCACTGGAAGTTCAACATGGCACCTCATGGCAAAGAACTCTCTGAGGATCTGAAAAAATAATTGTTACTCTACATAAAGATGACATCGGCTATAAGAAGATTGCCAAGACCCTGACACTGAGCTGCAGCATGGTGGCCAAGACCATACAGCGGTTTAACAGGACAGATTCCATTCAGAACATGCCTCGCCATAGTCGACCAAAGAAGTTGAGTGCACGTGCTCAAACTCATATCCAGAGGTTGTCTTTGGAAATAGATGTATGAGTGCTGCCAGCATTGCTGCAAAGGTTGAAGGGATGGGGGGTCAGTTGTCAGTGATCTGACTATACGCTGCATACTCCATCAAATTGGTCTGCATGGCTATCGCCCCAGAAGTAAGCCTCTTCTAAAGATGATGCACAAGAAAGACCACAAACAATTTGCTGAAGACAAGCAAACTAAGGACATGGATTACTGGAATCATGTCCTGTGGTATGATGAGACCGAGATGACCTTATTTGGTTCAGATGGTGTCAAGCGTGTGTGGCAGCAACCAGGTGAGGAGTACAAAGACAAGTGTGTCTTGCCTACAGTCAAGCATGGTGGTGGGAGTGTCATGGTCTGGGGCTGCATGAGTGTGCTGCCGGCACTGGGGTGCTACAGTTCATTGAGGGAACCATGAATACCAACATGTATTGTGACATACTGAAGCAGAGCATGATCAATATGCAGTATTCCAGCATGATAACGACTCCAAACACACCTTCAAAATGACCACTGCCTTGCTAAAGAAGCTGAGGGTGAAGGTGATGGACTGGCCAAGCATGTCTCCAGACCTAAACCCTACTGAGCCTCTGTGGGGCATCCTCAAATGGAAGGTGGAGGAGCACAAGGTCTCTAACATACACCAACTCCATGATGTCATCATGGAGGAGTGGAAGAGGACTCCAGTGGCAACATGTGAAGCTCTGGTGAACTCCATGCCCAAGAGGGTTAACCCTCTTACCCCTACGTTCCCACAGTATTATGTCCCATAACCCTATATTCCCCAGAGAAACAGCACGCCAACCCTGAGTTCCTGGGCCAAAATCAACATTTTAATTTTAACATTTTTAGGCCTTGAAACAATTGATAATAATGAAGCAGTTCAGTGTTTTTACTAAACTTAGAGCGAAATTCTAAACTAGAGAAAAATACTTGCTAAAATCCTTCTACTCATTTAGAAGTACCACACGAGCCTCAGCCTGGTCAATGCCTTTGATTGAATTCAAGTAAATAATAAATAAATGCATTTTAGCGCCCAAAGTCAATGTTCTGGTGATAATCAGACCAGCAGGTAGTGTTTTCACAAATGCACAGAAATGGTCCTGTTATGACTCTAAACCCCTGCAGTGTCAGTTGCATTGGTTGATGCTGAAGATGAAGATGGATCAGGGTCTGAATCATGAGAGTTTGGGTCACTATCAGTTTCGGTTTCGGTTTCTACATCGCCTGAACTTTCACTGCTGTCACTATCTAGAATCCTCGCTCTCGCCTGTGTAACTGTGTATGTTTTCTTTTTTTTTCTCCAATGTTTTAGATGTACCTGTGTTCATTGTAGGTGTGACTTTAGCTGGAACACGATTAGCTTTTCGCTTTGGGATTTTTAGTTCACTTCTACTATTACACCAGTATTCACACTTGGATCAGCGTGATCATAATGCCGGCGTAATAACGTAATCACGTCGTGAAGTCATGACGTCATGAAACAATAATAATTAAATAAGTAAGAAATCATAGCAGAGTAATGCCGGTATACCGGCCTTACGGGGATAACGTTTACACTGTAAAGCCGCTATATCGGCCTTACGGGGATTTGGCATAGATGACTAAGCTGGTATTTCGTCCTTACGGGAATAGATCAAAGATGGGCAAGCCAGTTTTTCAGCCATACGAGGTAAGAGGATTAAGACAGTGCTGGAAAATAATGGTGGCCACACAAAGTATTGATACCTTGGGCCCAATTTGGACAGATTCACTTAGGGGTGTATTCACTTTTATTGCCAGCAGTTTAGACATTAATGACTGTGTGTTGAGTTATTTTGAGGGGTCAGCAAATTTACACTGTTATACAAGCTGTACACTCACTATACATTGTAGCAAAGTGTCATTTCTTCAGTGTTGTCACATGAAAAGATATAATCAAATATTTACAAAAATGTGAGGGGTGTAATCAAAAAGTTTACATTTTGATTTTTCCACACAAGGGCACATCAAAAGTTTTGAATTGGGTGTTCATTAAATATTTTAGATTATTTCAAAAACCTAGTTTTGCGAACAAGTCCTAGGTTTTTTGCTCAACTGTAATAATCCTATTGTAGGACAATTTGTTAAACTACTTAGATCAATAAAAGTTATCAGAAAATTGACAGATGTTTAAAAAGATCAATGAAAGTTATCAGAAAAAAGACAGATGTTTAAAAAAAATACTGAGTGTGACCAGTTGGTTGCACCATAGCTGAACAAAACATGAAATTGGCTCTAAATGTGGAACCATTGTTCCAATAGACTTGATATATAAATCTTGCAAGAATTGTTCTTGTCCAAGATCCAATCAGCATATACGAGGACAATTGTGAATCTTAATAAACATGCCCGACATTGGTCAAGCAATGTTCAGCAGCTATTAAACAAACTTAATAAAGGCTGATATTTCTTAAAATATATATATTTTTTCTTCGATTTAGGTACTTAGGTACTTTAGGTACTGAGGGTTGCACAATATTAAGTAATATCTTTAACGTCTTTAAGGGCTAACGTGTAAATTACTTGAACCCAGATAATTGCTGCTTGCAGCTATATTTATTATTATTATTATTATTATTATTATGCTCTGGAAGTGTATGGCAGCTCATAGAAAAGTTATTACATTTTGCACACAGATAGAGGACAGTGAAGGTTTAAGGTTAAGGCACTTCAGGCTTTAATTGAACTCCACCACATTCACCAATGGTCCTTGAGAAACTTCTGGGACAGTATGAAAACTTTTGTTTTTCTAAACTCTGGTACTATTGTTCAATATGTACATAACATTTTGGGTCTGCTAACTCTTATTTGCATGTGTTTTGTAGGGCAGCAAGGGTCCACCAGGCAGGCCTGGACTTCCTGGACCTCCTGTAAGTTTAATCAGTATTTGAGTGATTGAGAGCCATTCCACACAAAGATTAGTGAACCTCCTGAATTCAGTTATGCAATAATAATAATAATAATAATAATATAATATAATAATAATATAATAATAATAAAAAGACGATATGAAGACGAGAGTCGGATGCAGATGCAGGTCACAGTCTTTAAAGTTAAACATAAACTCAGGAAATGCGGTCTATACAGGAAAACAGGCAACGTGACATATAACTCGCTTGTCATTAACTTAGACGGCACGAACGCTACGAATGTGTCACCATACCATGAACATCTAAACATACAAACACAATCACGAGCAACATGCTCAGTAACTCACCAGTCTATATAGCAAGTGTCATTAACATAAACTCAACACACCTGTGACCCATCCGCGCTAAAGCTAGCACTAGTCCGGAGGTGACAATCCAACACCAAGTCAACTCAAAAGTCACGCTTTTGAGTTCATGCTTGCTCAATAGAAATCTTGATCTTTGTCTATTTTTTTCACAAGCTTCTTTGTGACTGTGTTGTTAAATACTTTACCATGACCCCACCAAAAAGCACTACACAAAAAATATTACCAAGATTCAGCCCCACCAAATACATCATTATATCAGAATATTTGTAGTGCCAATGCTTTGTCAAGAACTTGTCCCACCTGTTGTACCTGTCTCTCTATATTTCAGTGTTTTTTGTTTCTTCCTTTCTCCACACTTTGGCCTTTCCATCACTTTGGTCTGAGTCTTACTGTTTATGAGTAGTTTGTATCTTGTTATATGGCCTCTGTATTTCTGCTCTCAAAATCATCTTTAAACAGTGGATGTGATACATTCACCCCTGCGCAGTGAAAGGGGTTGTTTGGGGGGTGGGGGGGTTCTTCTGCACTCTCGCAATAACTGCTGTTCCAAATGCACACCTAGATGTAAATATCAGGAAATGTAACTCAAACCCAAATGTCTTCATTGTATAGGGGGAAAAAGTATTGGCCTTGCTGTTCCAGTACTATATAAAAGTTCTAGACTGACAATAGAAACCCACTTCTACACGGCGACAGCCCACATGTCCGACAGACAGTTGTTTCCTAGACACAGATTTTAAGATGGACATCCTGGCTTTAGAGTTGGCTCAGCTAAAACCAATTATGTTAAGCAGAAGCCATGTACAGTATAGCAGGTGTTTGTGCTTGCTGGTGGAGTTCTATCATTTTTTTTTTTTCTCAGCAGCACATGCACTTGTGCACATGAACATGGTGTTTACCATGTAAGCTGGTAAACTATGGACACAGCTTCAGCTCAGAGTGGTGCTTAATTACTAGGAAATAGTAAATAGATGGATAATGATCTGTTGTACCACACCTTAGCTTGCAGCACATACTGTGAGGGGAAAAAAGTATTTGATCCCCTGCTGATTTTGTACATTTGCCCACTGACAAAGAAATGATCAGTCTATAATTTTAATGGTAGATTTATTTGAACAGTGAGAGACAGAATAACAACAAAAAAAAATCCAGAAAAACGCATGTCAAAAATGTTATAAATTGATTTGCATTTTAATGAGGGAACTATGTATTTGACCCCTCTGCAAAACATGACTTAGTGGCAAAACCCTTGTTGGCAATCACAGAGGTCAGACATTTCTTGTAGTTGGCCACCAGGTTTGCACACATCTCAGGAGGGATTTTGTCCCACTCCTCTTTGCAGATCTTCTCCAAGTCATTAAGGTTTCGAGGCTGACGTTTGGCAACTCGAACCTTCAGCTCCCTCCACAGATTTTCTATGGGATTAAGGTCTGGAGACTGGCTAGGCCACTCCAGGACCTTTATGTGCTTCTTCTTGAGCCAGTCCTTTGTTGCCTTGGCCGAGTGTTTTGGGTCATTGTCATGCTGGAATACCCATCCATGACCCATTTTCAATACCCTGGCTGAGGGAAGGAGGTCCTCACCCAAGATTTGACGGTACATGGCCCCATCCATCGTCCCTTTGATGCGGTGAAGTTGTCCTGTCCCCTTAGCAGAAAAACACCCCCAAAGCATAATGTTTCCACCTCCATGTTTGACGGTGGGGATGGTGTTCTTGGGGTCATAGGCAACATTCCTCCTCCTCCAAACACGGCAAGTTGAGTTAATGTGAAAGAGCTTCATTTTGGTCTCATCTGACCACACTTTCACCCAGTTGTCCTCTGAATCATTCAGATGTTCATTGGCAAACTTTAGACGGGCATGTATATGTGCTTTCTTGAGCAGGGGGACCTGCTGCAAGATTTCAGTCCTTCACGGCATAGTGTGTTACCAGTTGTTTTCTTGGTGACCTGCTCTTGGTGACTCATTGGTGACTATGGTCCCAGTTGCCTTGAGATCATTGACAAGATCCTCCCGTGTAGGTCTGGGCTGATTCCTCACTGTTCTCATGATCATTGCAACTCCACGAGGTGAGATCTTGCATGGAGCCCCAGGCCGAGGGAGATTGACAGTTCTTTTGTGTTTCTTCCATTTGTGAATAATCGCGCCAACTGTTGTCACCTTCTCACCAAGCTACTGCTACTTGGCAATGGTCTTTTAGCCCATTCCAAACTTGTGTAGGTCTACAATCTTGTCCCTGACTTCCTTGGAGAGCTCTTAGGTCTTGTCCATGGTGGAGAGTTTGGAATCTGATTGATTGATTGCTTCTGTGGACAGGTGTCTTTTATATAGGTAACACGTTGAGATTAGGAACCCTTTTTTGAGTTCCTAATCTCAGCTCGTTACCTGTATAAAAGACACCTGGGAGCCAGAAATCTTTCTGATTGAGAGGGGGTCAAATACTTATTTCCCTCATTAAAATGCAAATCAATTTATAACATTTTTGACATGCGTTTTCCTGGATTTTCTTGTTGTTATTCTGTCTCTCACTGTTCAAATAAACCTACCATTAAAATTATAGACTGATCATTTATTTGTCAGTGGGCAAACATACAAAATCAGCAGGGATCAAATATTTCTTTCCCTCACTGTAAATGGTCTGGATTAATTACAAGTGTTGAATTTGCATTTTGTAACTGTTCATGGAAACTGTCAATATGCAAGTGAAAGAGGCAATCAAACAGGCCTCTGATAATTTTTTGCGGAGGGGCACTTATCCTACCTGGAGCTGTCTCCCACCCTCCGTGCCCTGTTGTTCTGCCTAGTTGCTCAACTGAGGACACCACTCTGCTGAGGGCATTCCCCTGTGCCTCTGCCCTACAGAGGATGCCATTACAGATCATGGCCTCACCATAGGCATCACTCCCTGCTCTGCCTTGTATGTCACTATGTCACCCAGTTCCACTTCAGATGTTGCTCTGCCTTCCTACTCCACATTGCTCCACTTTCTTACTCCGCTGAGGATGTTGCTCCGCCTCCTTGCTCAACTAAGGGTGTCACTTCGCCTCCTTGCTCTGCTAAAGCCGCCCAAACTCCCCCCTCTTGCTAAGTGGACAATGTTGCTCTCCCTCCGGCCTCTCACTGGACATTTCTCTCTCCTCTGGAATTGTGCAGAATGTTGCTCCCTCCTCTGGTCCCGCCTTGTACTTCGCTCCCCTTGCTGGCTTCATGGTGGTTGATTTTCATGCTCTACCATGGACATCATGCCACCCCACTGCCTTGTGGAGGATTAGGGTTAGGGTTAGTTTTGCAACTAAATGTTTCCAGTATGTGTTGATCAGTCCTGCACATTGGTACTGTATGGAGGAATTTTGGCCCATTCCTCAGTACAGAACAGCTTTGAGACTGGGATTTTGGATGGTGTTCTCACATGCTTGCTTCAGGTCCTTCAACCACATTTCTGTTGGATTAAGGTCCAGACATTGACTTCACCACTCCAAAATATTAACTTCTATTGATTAAGTTCCAAAACACTGACTTGGCTCAGGGTTGTTGTCTTGCTGCATTACTCACTTTCTCTTGAGATTCAGTTCAAGGACAGATGTCCTGACATTTTCATCAGAATTCATTGTTCCATCAATGTTGGCAAGTTGTCCTGGCCCAGATGCAGCAAAACAGGCCCAATCCATAAAAGCACTACCATGTTTCACAGATAGTTTAAGGTTCCAATGCTGGAATGCAGTGTTTTCCTTTCTACCAAAATAATGTTTCACATTTAAACCAAAAATTCTATTTTGGTCCAGAATTATTTTTACAATAGCTTTCTGGCTGGTCCACTTGATCTTTAGGAAAATTCAGAGGGGTAGCAATGTTCTTTTTGAAGAGCAGTGGCTTTCTCCTTGCAACCCAGCCATGCATACCATTATTGTTTTGTGTTTTTCTGATGGTGGATTCATGAAATATAACATTAGCCAATGTAAGAGAGATTGTTGGTTGCTTAGAATTTACCCTAGACTATTGCACGTCTTGCTCTTGGAGTGATTCAATTCAATTCAATTCAATTCAATTCAGTTTTATTTGTATAGCGCTTTTTACAATAGTCATTGTCTCAAAGCAGCTTTACAGAAATAAAAACAGTTATAAACAGTCAGAAACAGATTAACAGAAACAAACAGGTATAAAACAAATGGAATTTATCCCAACTGAGCAATCCACTGAGTGGCAACGGTGGCAAGGAAAAACTCCCTAAGAGCAAGGAAAAACTCCCTAAGAGCAAGGAAAAACTCCCTAAGAGATCTTTGTTGGTCGAAAACTCCCTAAGTGATCTTTGTTGGTCGACCACTCCTCAGAAATCTCCTTTGTTCGTGCCACGATACACTTCTACAAACTTGTGAAGATCAGACTTTGATTAAATCCTGTTCTTTAAATAAAACAGGGCACTCATTCACACCTGATTGTCATCCCATTGATTGAAAACACCTGACTCTTATTTCACCTTCAAATTAACAGCTAATCCTAGAGGTTCACATACTTTTGCCACTCACAGATATAATGTTGAATGATTTTCCCTAATAAATAAATGACCAAGTATAATATTTCTCGTTTGTTTAATTTGGATCTCTTTGTCTACTTTTAGGACTTGTGTGAAAAATCTGATGATGTTTTAGGTCATATTTATGCATTAATTCTAAAGGGTTCACAAACTTTCAAGCACCACTGTATGTCCTATCGTCATCATCACTGCCCTTCTTTGGAGGCATGAGTGGCCAGATAGTGTTATTCTAATTCACACTGATTATTGAGCAATTTTTTTTGCATCAATCAATCCCTTATATCCCTATGACTAATGGCATTTTTATTGCTTCACCTGGCACTCGAAACTCAGACCCTTGGCACCTCAATCTTAGCCACTTCTGAAACTAAATCCATCCAACACCCAACAAGTTTAAAAGAAAATTCTAAGCATTGCTGCTTCCTCCACATATGGAACCGTCTGAAAATTCTTACTTAAACTCCAAGCATCATGTTATATTCATGTCATGTCATATCCACCTTGTACTCTGGCCAGGATTAAGTTCATTCTCATCTCTAGATCTTCACATGCCTTTGTTTAAGAATTCCAGATAATACTTCTTATACTTATACCCCTTTACAATCCTTTACAATCCTATTACTCCTAATATCACTATCGATTGAAGTAGTCTTCAGTGGCAATATTGAGTTATCAAATAGCTAAAATTTCCATATGAAATTCAAACTAAAATCTTAGATCCATGTCCTTGATTTAGTTTTTTAAGTCCAGTGAGGTCTTTATTTAAGTTCTATTTGCTCTTCTTAATGCTTCAGTTGTTCTTCTATGTACTCTGTTGTGAATGTGTATGTGATTGTGTCTGGATGTTCCTGTGGAACACTAAATCAAACAAGCTCTTTTCTGATTAGTAATTTCTGTCACTTTATTAATTCATGCTCCCCACCATAATGCTGATTTGAAGAGTTAGCAGATATATCACCTACATTTTAAATGAGAGACCCAGCTTTTTAGCAGTAGCCTTTGCACCTATATTTCAATAAAATTCAATTCAGTATTAGTTATATAGGAATTTTTTATAGGGCTTAATCTACACTTAAAATCTGTATCTTGTGTTTATATATTTCTGTAAATCTTCTTTGAGACCATGTCTATTGTAAAATGCGCTATACATATAAAATCAAATAAAATATAATTGAATATAGCGTAATAGTAGAGGATCATCTAGATACTCCGGGGATGGGGAGCGCATGCGTGCCTGAGAAGCACACGTTGCATCTTGGGACTTGGAGTTCTGATCTGGCTGAGCTGTGACAATTTGTATCTGTCAAGTTTAAGTAGCTTCTCTATTTCACTTACACACACACACACACAAATGTATTGAAAATTTGTGAAACCCAGACATTTTATTTTAATCACATTAATGATAAATATTAAAATTTAATAATTAGAAAAAGAAAAAAAGTACTGCTATATAAAATGAGCACAGGCTTAAATGGTCTAAGTTGATTTAATTTCCCACAGCATCTTCTTTAAATGCTGTGCAAAACTTTATTAGTGCAAGCACTAAGTGAAGAAAAAGTGTCCGATCTAGTATTTCTCAAGCTGCAATGTGCCGTGTATATTTCCTAGCATGCTTTCCCGCCATCAGTCGACAAGATACTTTGAATAAAAATCAAAAATAGCAATAGCTTTTCCCTGTGTGATGAGCTTGGTATCCATGATCACCTGGGTACAGTAGTTATATATTTTCTCCATTTTTATGTCAAGACATTTCCTTTTCACCTCACTTAGATTGAATGAAACTTTTCTGTAATTTGGCACCAGACATTAGTCTTTTTCAGCAGCTGTAGTATTTTTATTGGCAAAGATATATCTCAAAATTACTTTCACTTATTCTTCCTAGGTGAAAGTGTTTCAAATTAGCTGTTCTGTGCTTGCACTTTGTAATTTATGGGTGATTGTCACTGATCAACATACATGCAAATACAAAGAAAATCATCATTTTCCAAAACAAGTCTAGAAAAGTAAGTGTTGCTAAAAAGAAACAGCTAGACAAACATTTCACAACTAATTAGGTTAATTGGCAACAGATCAGTAACACGATTGGGTAGGGATACACCGAAATGAAAATTATTGGCCGAAGCCCGAATACCGAACATGTTTTTCATGTTTTTTTTCCATTTTTTTTCCATTTTTTTCACCATTGCACAAATGAAATCAAAAAAAGTCAAAATGTGCTTTTTACTATTTTGTCTTGCTTTTCAAAGAAAAAATCAATTACAAAAACTACAATTTCAAAATATGTATTTAACACTGATCATTTTTTAAAATTCCAGCAGGAATAGGCTACCAACAAGGCACAATATAACTTTAAATAAATAAATTAGTAAAATAAAGATATTTTTATGTGGTCATCTTTGAGCCCCCCTTGAATAGCCTATGTTAGGCCTATAACTGACTGCTGAAAGAATGTAACACTCTGTAGCCTACAACAAAAAAGTGCATTAACCCTCTTACCCCTTAGTTCCCACAGTATTATGTCCCACAACCCTATATTCCCCATAGAAACAGCACGCCAACCCTGAGTCAACATTTAAAATCAACATTTTAATTTTAACATTTTTAGGCCTTGAAACATCTTATAATAATATATTTGTGTAATATTACTTTGAAAATGCATTTTTTTCTAAATTTAGAGCACAATTCTTAACTAGAGAAATGAGGAAAAATGCTCTCTAAAATCCTTCTACTCATTTAGAAGTACCATACGAGCATCAGCGTGGTCAATGCCTTTGAATGAATTCAAGTAAATAATAAATAAATAAATAAACACATTTTAGCGCCAAATGTCAACTTTCTGGTGATAATCAGACCAGCGGGTACTGTTTTCACGAGTGCACAGACATGGTCACGTTATGACTCGAAAACCCTGCAGTGTCAGTCAGAGCGATGCTTCATCTTTGATGCTGAAGATGAAGACGGATCAGTGTCTGAATCATGAGAGTTTGCGTCACTATCAGTTTTGGTTTCGATTTCAACATCGCAACTTTCACTGCTATCACTATCTAGAATCCTTGCTCTCACCTGTGTAACTGTGTATGTTTTCTTTTTTTCCACTGTTTTAGATGTACCTGTGTTCACTGTAGGTGTAACTTTAGCTGGAACATGATTAGCTTTTCGCTTTGGTATTTTTAGTTCACTTCTACTATTACACCAATATTCACGCTCTTGGATCTTCATCGTAATGACTGCGTAATAATATAATCAAGTCATGACATCATCAACCTTCCGGGTCAAAAAATAATAATTAAATAAGTAAGGAATCATAGCAGAGTAATGCCGGTATTCCAGCCTTACGGGGATAACATTTACACTGTAAAGGCACTATACATTGACGAGTGCAAAAAATGGTTATATACGGCTGATTATATTCGGGATATATACCGCTCGCATCCCTGTACACCTCGCGGAGTATTATAGTAGATATAGTATAGTTAGATACATTGTTAATGTTATGTTCCTTGATAGATTTAGTTAGTTTAAACTACAGATTAGTTCATTTAGTCCCTGCTGGTTTTTCCGCTCCCAGTCCATAGTACTAGTTCTTATTTTGCGTTTTGACCCTGTTTTCTGTGACCACGACTTTGATTCCTGCTTTGCCCCATTTATGCCTGTTTGCCGATTGCCCGACCCTTTTATCTGTCTTGACTACATTTTTTGAATTACAATTTGGATTTGTCTGCCTGCCCTTAAATAAATACTGCTTCTGTACTCTACTCCCTTACGTCTCGCGGCGTGACGGAATACTCCGCGAGGTGTACAGGGACGCAAGCAATATATATCCCGAATATAATCAGCGCTAAGTGCTATCAGCTGAAAACAATAAAGCCACACACCCCAACAACAACCAATGACAAAACAGGGAGGAGATGGAACAGAAACAAACGCATGTGTCCACAGTAAACAATGCCACAGTTGTCAACATCCGAAGAGCATGCCCTCGCTGAGCACTCGTGCACGTAGCTCGTGCATTCATGCACCCCTCATCTCTCCAAGTGCGCTGCCAGAAGGGGAGATTGTGACATTTGCGCTACTCACTCTGGTTGTTTGGCTATTTGGTCACGTCATCAAACACGTCATTGTTTGGTCAAATTTATTTGGCCGAACATTTGCTGAACATTTGGTGCATCCCTATGATTGGGTATAAAAGAGTATCTTATAGAGGCAGACTATCTCAGAAGTAAAAATGGGATGGAATCTGGATGGAAGCATATGCTGCTCTCAAACCTGTATATACCATTCAGCATTGATGGGGCATTTCCAGATGTGAATGCTGTCCATTCCATAGGCACTAATGCACCCCAATACCATCAGAGATGCAGGCTTTTGAACTGAGCGCTAATATTCAATTCAATTCAATTCAATTTTATTTGTATAGCGCTTTTTACAATAGTCATTGTCTCAAAGCAGCTTTACAGAAATAAAAAACAGGTATAAACAGTCAGAAACATCTAAAGAGAGACAAACAGGAACAGATAAACAGAGACAAACAGGTAGAAAACAAATGGAATTTATCCCAACTGAGCAATCCACTGAGTGGCGACGGTGGCAAGGAAAAACTCCCTAAGATGTTTTTTGAGGAAGAAACCTTGAGAGGAACCCGACTCAGAAGGGAAACCGATCCTCATCTGGGTAACACAGAATGTGAATGTAACACAGATAATGTGAAAAATGAGATGTACGGCCTTAGGAGCAGCCGTAGTCCCAGCAGAAGATTTGGGCTCATCCAGAGGCAGAGGGGATCTGGATCTCCAATATCACCATAAATTCGTGTGGGGCTCGGCAAAAAGAGAGAGAGAGGGAGAAAAACGATTAGGATTGTGAAGTAGTGCGATATAATCTAGTCAGGGTAAGCTTGAGTAAACAAATATGTTTTAAGCCTAGATTTAAACACTGAGACTGTGTCTGAGTCCCGAACACTAATAGGAAGACTGTTCCATAACTGTGGGGCTCTATAAGCGAAGGCTCTTCCCCCTGCTGTAGACTTCACTATTCTAGGTAATATCAAATAGCCTGCATCTTTTGATCTGAGTAGGCGTGACGGATCATATAAAACCAGAAGATCGCTTAGATATTGTGGTGCAAGACCGTGTAGTGCTTTATAGGTTAATAAAAGTATTTTAAACTTAATGCGAAATTTTACAGGGAGCCAATGCAGTGTGGATAAGATCGGGGTGATATGGTCGTATCTTCTAGTTCTAGTAAGGACTCTAGCAGCTGCATTCTGGACTAACTGGAGTTTATTTATATTCTTACTGGAACATCCAGACAGTAAGGCATTACAGTAATCTAATCTAGAGGTGACGAATGCATGAACCAGTATTTCTGCATCATGTAGTGACAATATGTTTCTTATCTTAGAAATATTTCTGAGATGAAAGAACGCTATCCTAGTAATATTATCTACATGAGCATCAAATGATAGACTGGAGTCAATAATCACTCCGAGGTCTTTAACTGCTGTACATGATGAAACAGAAAGACCATCCAGAGTTACTGTGTAGTCAGGAAGATTACTTCTAGCTACACGTGGGCCTAATAAAAGTATTTTTGTTTTATCAGAATTAAGTAAAAGGAAGTTAGTTAACATCCAACATCTAATGTCATTTACACAGTCCTCCACTTTACTAAGCTTCTGTCTGTCCTCTGGCTTCGCTGAAACATACAGCTGTGTATCATCAGCATAACAGTGGAAGCTAATTCCATGTTTACGAATAATTTGTCCTAGGGGTAACATATATAAAGTAAAAAGCAGTGGGCCTAAAACAGAACCCTGGGGAACTCCAAAAGTAACCTCAGTACGCATGGAGAAATCACCATTTATATCTACGAACTGATAACGATCGGTCAGATAAGACCTGAGCCAGGAGAGGACTGTTCCCTTAATACCAACAACATTTTCTAATCTATCAAGGAGAATAGTGTGATCTATGGTATCGAAAGCTGCACTAAGGTCTAGTAACACAAGCAGCGAGACACAACCCTGATCAGAGGTCAGAAGAAGGTCATTTACTACTTTAACTAGTGCTGTCTCTGTGCTGTGATGAGGTCTAAATCCTGACTGATATATTTCATGAATGTTGTTCCTTTCTAAGTATGAGCATAACTGTTCTAGAATCTTATAGATGAAGGGGAGATTCGATATTGGTCTATAATTGGATAATTGAGACGAGTCAAGGTCAGGTTTTTTTATCAATGGTTTAATAACTGCTAATTTTAGAGATTTAGGGACATAGCCAGTGGTTAGGGAAGAATTTACTATATTTAAAAGTGACTTAATTACTCCTGGACAAATCTGTTTAAACAAACATGTGGGTATAGGATCTAGTATGCAGGTTGATCCTATATGATACTATATGGCTTTAATAAAAAGCCGGATAGTCGCTCTCCTCTTTAATCCTCTTTAGTTTAGAGGATGTCCATGGTTTCCTATAAGAATTTAAATTTTCTATTCAACAAAACAGTTTTCCACTTTGCCTCAGTCCATTTTAATTGAGCTTTGGCCCAGAGAAGACGGTTGTGTTTCTGGATTATGTTCACATGGCTTCTTCTTTGCATGGTATAACTTTATGCATTTGTGGATGGCACGGCGAACTGTGTTCACAGTCAATGAGTTCTGGAGGTGTTTCTGAGTCCATGCAGTGATTTTCATTACAGAATCATGCTTGTTTTTAATGCAGTGCCGCCTGAGGGCTGAAGATCATGGGCATGCAATATTGATATTCATATAATCCCTTGCACACAGAGATTTCTCCAGAATCTATGAATCTTTTGATAATGATATCTACTGTAGATAATGAGATATTCATAGTCTTCACAATTTTACATCGAGGAACATTATTCTGAAATTGTTCCACAAATTGTAGACAGAGTTTTTTGCAGATTGGTGAACCTCTGCCCAACTTTAATTCTGAAAGACTCTGCCTCTCTAAGACGCTCTTTTTAGATCCAATCATGTTACTGATCTCTTGCCAATTTACCTCCAGCTAGTTTTTTTAGTAACACTTACTTTTCCAGCCTTTTGTTACCCCGTCCCAACTTTTTTGACCAGTTCCGGCCACCAAATTCAAAATTACCTTATTTTTTCCTAAAATGGTAAATTTACTCAGTTTAAAGCTTTTATGTTTTCTACAGTATGTTCTATTGTGAATAACATTTGGGTTTATGAGATTTGCAAATCATTGTAATCTGTTTTTATTTACATTTATTTATATTTTATACAGCGACCCAACTTTTTTGGAATTGGGGTTGTAGTTTTTTTTGTAGTTAAAGGATATATACAGTGCCTTGCGAAAGTATTCGGCCCCCTCGAACTTTTCAACCTTTTGCCACATTTCAGGCTTCAAACATAAAGATATAAAATTTACATTTTTTGTGAAGAATCACCAACAAGTGGGACACAATTGTGAAGTGGAACGAAATCTATTGGATATTTGAAACTTTTTTAGCAAATAAAAAACTGAAAAGTGGTGCGTGCAAAATTATTCGGCCCCCTTTACTTTCAGTGCAGCAAACTCACTCCAGAAGTTCAGCGAGGATCTCTGAATGATCCAATGTTATCCTAAATGACTGATGGTGATAAATAGAATCCACCTGTGTGTAATCAAGTCTCTGTATAAATGCACCTGCTCTGTGATAGTCTCAGGGTTCTGTTGAAAGCGCAGAGAGCATCATGAAGACCAAGGAACACACCAGGCAGGTCCGTAATACTGTTGTGGAGAAGTTTAAAGCCGGATTTGGATACAAAAAGATTTCCCAAGCTTTAAACATCCCAAGGAGCACTGTGCAAGCGATCATTTTGAAATGGAAGGAGTATCAGACCACTGCAAATCTACCAAGACCTGGCCGTCCCTCTAAACTTTCAGCTCAGACAAGGAGAAGACTGATCAGAGATGCAGCCAAGAGGCCCATGATCACTCTGGATGAACTGCAGAGAACTACAGCTGAGGTGGGAGGAGTCTGTCCATAGGACAACAATCAGTCGTACACTGCACAAATCTGGCCTTTATGGAAGGGTGGCAAGAGAAAACCATTTCTCTAAAAAAAAAAAATTCAAAAAACACCAAAAACACAAACCACACAAAAAATTCCTCCTTCCAAACACCGTTTGCTGTAACGTTTGGTGTGTCTCCCAGGTGGCTTGTGGCAAACTTTAGACGAGACTTTTTATGGATATCTTTGAGAAATGGCTTTCTTCTTGCAGTTTTTTATTTGCTAAAAAAGTTTCAAATATCCAATAGATTTCGTTCCACTTCACAATTGTGTCCCACTTGTTGGTGATTCTTCACAAAAAATTTAAATATTATATCTTTATGTTTGAAGTCTGAAATGTGGCAAAAGGTTGAAAAGTTCAAGGGGGCCGAATAATTTCGCAAGGCACTGTATATATATATTAAAAAAAAGCTTTTATTTTAATATTTTTTTTGTTTGTTTGTCACAGACCATCTAACAACATACAACATTAGATGGTCTGTGAAACTTAAAATTGCTATCTTCTTGTTTGTTACCTATTTTAATTTTTATGTCAATTTATTTGCTAAACACATCAAATAAATGTGTGTGAAATAAAATTCTCTTTTATAAATTCTAATTGCATTTATGTATTCTAAGACTTAGAAGTCTGTCATCAGCGTGTATGGAAGCTTTAACTTTTTCTCTGCAAAGGAGAGCTAACTAACTAATTGCTGTATTTCCAGGGTGTCCCCTATGTGGATGGGAATGGAATGAGCAGTCTGTACAAGCTTCAGGTCTGTTTTTTAATTCTTTTGTGTGAAAACAGTGAGGAGCATATTTTATGGGCAAAGCATATATTTAGGTTATTTTCCTTGATTTTGCAAAGATAATTCAGGATGGTTTACATAGCGGTATAAGGCATTTTCTTTATTGTTTTTCTGTATTTAGTCTGATCAGCCATGACATTAAAACCAATGAAAGGTGCAATGAATATCTTGATCTGTGTAGGGCTGCATAGGTGCAGACTAGTCAGAGTCCTCATGCTGACCCATGTCCACCAAAGCGCCGACAAAAGGCATGTGAGCATCAGAACTGGACCATGGAGCAATGGAAGCCGGGTACATGTGCATTGCTCACCTGTGGAACAGGTGGCAACAGGAAATTACTTTGACTAATACCACTTAAAGTACCTAAACATTGTTGCAGACCAAGTGCACCCCTTCATGGCAACAGTATTCCCTTATGGCAGTGGCCTCTTTCAGCAGGATAATGCTGCTAAAGACTGCAAAAATTGTTCAGGAATGATTTGAGGAATAGGTCAAAGAGTTCAAAGTGTGCTGGACAAACAAGTCCAATCCATGCAGGCCCCACCTCGCATTTTAGATGACTTAAAGGATCTGCTGCTAACATTTTGGTGTCAAATACCACAGCACACCTGAAGAGGTCTTGTGGAGTCCATGCCTCAATGGGTCAGTGCTGATTTGGCAGCACAAAGGGGGCCTATACAATATTAAGCAGGTGGTTTTAATGTTATTGGTTGTACATGTGAATTTTGCTCTAAATGTCAACATTACTAAATGGTACATAACTCAAGATGATTTAATGGCAAATACATGTTTGTTTTCTTATCCTAACACAAAGCTTTCTTTGGATGGTAAGCCCAACCCCCTTTTACTTTTTCTTCTGGGATCTCTAGTTTCCTTCTACTACTCAAAACATGCCAGTAGGTAGATTGACTACTCTAAATTGCCCCTAGTAAATGAGTGTGTAAAGTTTGTGAGCATGGTACGTCCCATTTCACACCCACTGGCTCAGGATCCATTTTGACAATGACATAAAGCTAGTTACTGAAGAATGAATCATCATCCAAAGAAAGTCACACATCTCAAAGTAGAAACATGCCAACTAGCATATTTTCTAACATTTTGCTGTGTTTGTACAGAGTGGAGGACCCCCAGGACCACCAGGACCTCCGGTATGCATTCCTTAAAGACTAAATTCAATTTAAAACAATAATACTGTACATAATATATTACAGTCACAGGGAAAAAAAGTATATCCTCCTCCAATTCTCTTTTTACATAGCAATTAAATAACAATTGGGTGGTCCTCAACAAGAAACAAATAACTTCAGGTGACAACAAAAGAACACAACAGACTTCAATATGTAGTAATTTTTTCCCAAAATGTAAACCAATATTTCGTAGCTAGGTGGGAGTAAAAAATTACACCCTTCCTACTTCCACAATCATTAAGAGAGTAATTAGCAGCCAGGCGTTACTAATGAAGTGCACAAGATTAGTTAATCATCAATAAGTGTGACTTCCTCTATAAAAAAAGAAAATTTTTACCGTTCGGCGTTCTGGAGTACTCAGGTGTGTCTACATCATGCCAAGAAGACATAACATCAGCCATGACCTCAAATAAGCAATTATTATTGCTCATCAATCTGGGAATGGTTATAAGGCCATCTCCAAACAATTTGAAATTCATCATTCTACATTGAGAAGGATTGTTTATAAATGAAAAAGAGGCTTCAAGACAATTGGCAATCTTCCCAGGAGTGGGCATCCCAGCAAATTAATTTTTGTTTTTTGGACACATTATTTACAAAGAGATTTGGATATGAATTAATTGTTATATTTAAGATAATCATTTGGGAAGCATTGACAAATGAGAATTTTATTTAGCAGACGCTATTAAATTGAATTACAAAAAGTTCTTAAACTTCACGTGCGAGGCTGCAGTGGGCAAATTTTTGTGTTTCCCAGCTGCTGGGTTAATAGCTTTGTGACAAACATTAGAAACAATGTGTCCCTCCCCCTACCTTAAGTCTGTCCAACGTAACATCCTCACAAAAAAACAGCTCCATGGGCTGTTTGGATTGTCGAGTGAGCAGTTCGTCAACTTGGTGCATGAAATAATGTTTGGTTGAGTGTTGGGTAAGTCATCCAACAGCCAGAAGTGAAATCTTCAACTCAGCTCTGCATTGAAGAATTATATAATGCACCTATTGATATGTCATAGTTTGAAATACATACATTTGTGTGTTTTTAGTCTACAATGATCTGTAAATATATGATGAAATAAGGAACATTAGATCTTTTAGACAATGCTAAAAGAGAAAATATTTATATACAATAAATATTAATATTAATGTTAACTTGAGGTGTAAAATGTGTAAAGAAGTCCAAATATCAGATGATACAAAATAAAGATGTGTGCATGCATGTACGTGTTTGTGAGTAAATCACATTCAAGCATATTTTATATAAATGCATTCATCTGTGTCTGTAACAATCTGTGCAAATGTATCATGGAGTAAGACATGCTAGTTGTAAAAATCAGTGCTAAAAGATAAATTATTTATATTTCCGGTAAAACACTGATTTTTACCTTGAAGTGACATAAGTGCAATATATGCATTATAGACATGTCACAGAAGTCAGAACGAAATAAGTTAAGTTGAAGTGCACATTTGTGTAAGAGAAAGTGTGTGTGTGTATTGTTGTCACAAACCTCGATTCGGCACGGAAGCGTCCCCCCCGCCCCGGAAAGGCTCTCTCCGGGAGCCGAGTTCTTTCTTGGCCTCCCCCGGCATCGTGGACCTGGGAGATCAGGATGAGTTGCATGAAAGTCTTTAGTAAGCTGTGGACCCAGTATGTCCTGTTTGGGAACCCAGCATTGTTCCTCAGGTCTGTAACCCTCCCACTCAACCAAATACTCCAGCTTGCCTCTCCTGTGTCTAGATTTGATGATTTTCTTGACAAGGTAAGCCGGTTGTCCATCAATTTCCAGAGGGGTTGGTGATGCGGTTGTGTCGTGGTAGTTCCAGTCGGTAAGTGACTTCAATGATTCGCTTGGGGATCTTGAATTTTCTAGTGTGGTCTTGGAGTTAGCTTTTTGCAGCTATGAGGTTGCTTTAAGTCCTTGGTGGACAACCACACCTTACCGCTTGGTTGGTAATTAGGATGTTAGCTGGGGTGGGGATCTGCTTTGCAAGATACTTTTTTCGAAGATACTCCAGGTTATCTTATGGTCTGTGAAGATGACGAAGGGATGTGTAGCCCCCTCTAACCAGTGTCTCCACTCCTCCAGTTCAAACTTGACTGCCAAGAGTTCACTATTTCCCACATCGTAGTTTCTCTCAGAGGGGTAAAGCTTTCGCAAGAAGAATGCCACTGGATGGAGCTTTGGCCTCTCTCTGAACCGCTGGGATAAAACGGCTCCTACCCAGTCTCTGATGTGTCCACCTCCACTATGAACGGTCTAGATGGGTCCAGATGTTTGATGATGGGTGCTGTAGTGAAGGCATTCTTGAGCTTATCGAGAGTGGTTTGGGCGGTTGGATTCCATGGCAGACGTTTGGGTTTCCCCTTTAATAGGTATTGGCGGTTTGGCGATGGAACTGAAAGTCCTAATGAACCATCTGTAGAAGTTTGCAAACCCCAGAAACCTCTGTTATTCCTTGATCATCATGGGTGTGGGCCAGTCTACTACTGCCTTGACCTTTTCCTGGTGTCACGCGCCGTTGGCGCAGGAATGAAATGTGGACGTAATTGCAGCGAAGCACGGTGATGTTTATTTACAATGTAGAAAAAGACACAAAACAAAACCAAAACAAGAAGACACTCACTAACCTACTGTAGGCTCACTGGGCTAGCACTGCTAATGCTAGTGCTAGCGGCTAAAGCTAGGAATGCTACTAAACAGAAACATGAACAGTAAGGACTACTAAACAGAAACATGAACAGTAACGTAAATCGAGCCCGGAGTCAGAATGACGTACTCTCAACAATTCCAAACGAACTGCGTCGTGTAGGGCACGAACCGCAGTATATATACAGTCTTTGTTTGATTCCTCACGAGCTCTCAGCTGTGCGTGCTTTCCCACCACGCCCCCACATGACCCTGTGACCTTTCGTGACGAAGGCTTGACGTCGTTGATGACGATGGATTTTTGTTCAGTTATTGTTAACGGATAAACTCTCCCTCGCGGTGGTGTAGTGCCTGGAAGTAAGTCGATTGTGCAGTCGTAGTCTCGATGAGGAGGTAGTCCACTAGCCTTCTTTTTACTGAATACTTCAATGAGGTCGTGATAAACACTGGGGATCAGAATGTTGTCCGCACTGTCAGGGCTCTCAATGGATGTGGACGCTAATGTGATCACATGGACTTGTAGACAGTGATTGATACAGTGAGCTGACCAGTGTGTGATCTCTATTTGATTCCATGAAATTTGTGGGTTGTGATGTTCGAGCCAAGGAAGACCGAGAACCACTGGATGCCAGGTAGTCACAATAACATGGAAGGTGATATTTTCCTGATGAAGAGCGCTGGTACGGAGGTAAATACAGTAGGTTCTGTGCAGTGGGTGATTAAACCCTTTCCAATAGGGGCTCCATCAATGGTTTGGACACGGGGATGCTGAGAGGACAAACGGGGATGTTGTACTGTTGTATGGTCTCTTGGTCGATGAAAATCCCCGCCGCTCCAGAGTCGATCAGTGCTTCTAGAATACAGGAAACGTCTGATTATTCTAATATAACTGTCAATACAAATGCAGACCGAACTGAATACTGGGCAGTGGAATCTAAACTCACCCATGGCTGAGGTTGTTTTGGAGTTGTGGTTTCCCCTCGGGTAGAGCGCTGTTTGAGAGGGCATTATTGCATGAAGTGGTTTTTCTCGCCACAGTAGAAACAACGATGTTCACGGCGCCGTCATTCTCTCTCCTGCAGGCTCACTCGAGTCTGTCCCAGCTGCATGGGTTCACCAGGGCTCTCTGGCGCTGGTACCTCCGCCTCGCTGCGTATGGAACGGCGGCTCCATAGTAGACGATCTAGGTGTATAGCTAAGTCAATGAGTGCTTTGAGAGTCAGCTGATCATCGCAACCTGCCAGCTCAGTTACGATGTCGGCATTTAATCCCCGGCAAGACAAAGTCTTTAGGGTGGGTTGATTCCATCCACTCCTTGCTGCTACAGTGCGAAATTAAGTATTTGATCCCCTGCTGATTTTGTATGTTTGCCCACTGACAAAGAAATGATCAGTCTATAATTTTAATGGTAGATTTATTTGAACAGTGAGAGACAGAATAACAACAAAAAATCCAGAAAAAACGCATGTCAAAGATGTTATAAATTGATTTGCATTTTAATGAGGGAAATGTGTATTTGGCCCCTCTGCAAAACATGATTTAGTACTTGGTGGCAAAACCCTTGTTGGCAATCACAGAGGTCAGACGTTTCTTGTAGTTGGCCACCAGGTTTGCACACATCTCAGGAGGGATTTTGTCTTACTCCTCTTTGCAGATATTCTCCAAGTCATTAAGGTTTTGAGGCTGACGTTTGGCAATTCAAACCTTCAGCTCCCTCCACAGATTTTCTATGGGATTAAGGTCTGGAGAGTGGCTAGGCCACTCCAGGACCTTAATGTGCTTCTTCTTGAGCCACTCCTTTGTTGCCTTGGCTGCGTGTTTTGGGAATACCCATCCATGACCCATTTTCAATGCCCTGGCTGAAGGAAGGAGGTTCTGACCCAAGATTTCCATCGTCCATTGTCCCTTTGATGCGGTGAAGTTGTCCTGTCCCCTTAGCAGAAAAACACCCCCAAAGCATAATGTTTCCACCTCCATGTTTGACGGTGGGGATGGTATTCTTGGGGTCATAGGCAGCATTCCTCCTCCTCCAAACACGGTGAGTTGAGTTGATGCCAAAGAGCTCCATTTTGGTCTCATCTGACCACAACACTTTCACCCAGTTGTCCTCTGAATCATTCAGATGTTCATTGGCAAACTACAGAGGCATGTAAGGTGAAATGTTTGTTCTTTCCTGTTCCTTCATGTTTGTCAACAAGTCGACATCAAACCAATTTAAACAATAGTAAACACAAGTAAACACAAGCAATTTAAATGAAGTGTTTATTATTAAAGGTGAAAAAATCCAAACCATCATGTGTGTGAAAATATCCCCCTAAACTATAACTTGGGCACCCTTACCACTGCACCCGTTTGATAACTCAATGAGCTTTACATCTATTTTCCCACTCATCTTGCAGATTGTCTAATTATTAATTAGGTAATGAACGGCCTTTTTCACTTATTAATTGCCTCCTTTCTTATGGTGTTTTAAATCTAAATAATAATAAACAAAATATTTATAAATTCTAGCAAACATACACTAACATTATGTTATATGAAATGATTCTTCTACAATATACTTGAAACACTTCCAAAAGTCACTTTTTATGGTACAGAATGTTTCCAAAATTTGGGATCATCAAGATGTGTTGTGGAGAAATGTTTATTTTCTCAGCAGTTTTTAACTCTATGCAGCATTTTATCTTTCTGATTGGAATTAACTAAGGCCTGATTCTTTAGTTTTGGTTGATGTGGAATTTAAATTTTTTGATAATAGTGAGAAATTTATCTCTAATTTTATTATTTTTCCAATTTAGTTAATCTTCTGTATTACTTTAAGAATTGATTTCATTTGTGAGAATTACTATGTGACACAATTGTATTTTTAAGGAATACTTTTACCATTGATTTTTAATAATAAACACTATTAATGATTTTTTTTATTTTGTTTATATTGTTTATTGGTTTGATGTTCAAACACTTTAGTGTGACAAACATGCAAAGGAACAAAATGAGGAAGGGAAACACTTTTTCACACCACTGTATATGTGCTTTCTTGAGCAGGGGGACCTTGTGGGCGCTGCAGGATTTCAGTCCTTCACGGTGTAGTGTGTTACCAATTGTTTTCTTGGTGACTATGGTCCCAGCTAACTTGAGATCATTGACAAGATCCTCCCGTGCAGTTCTGGGCTGATTCCTCACTGTTCTCATGATCATTGCAACTCCACGAGGTGAGATCTTGCATGGATCCCCAGGCTGTGGGAGATTGACAGTTCTTTTGTGTTTCTTCCATTTGTGAATAATTGCACCAACTGTTGTCACCTTCTCACCAAGCTGCTTGGCAATGGTCTTGTAGCCCATTTCAGACGTGTGTAGGTCTACAATCTTGTCCCTGACATCCTTGGAGAGCTCTTAGGTCTTGGCCATGGTGGAGAGTTTGGAATCTGATTGATTGATTGCTTAGATTCGGTTTTTTTGTTTTATACAGGTAACAACTGAGATTAGAGCACTCCCTTTTAGAGTGTGCTCCTAATCTCAGCTTGTTACCTGTATAAAAGACACCTGGGAGCCAGAAATCTTTCTGATTGAGAGGGGGTCAAATACTTATTTCCCTCATTAAAATGCAAATCAATTTATGACATTTTTGACGTGTTTTTCTGGATTTTTTTGTTGTTATTCTGTCTCTCGCTGTTCAAATAAATCTACCATTAGAATTATAGACTGATCATTTCTTTGTCAGTGGGCAAACGTACAAACTCAGCAGGGGATCAAATACTTTTTTCTCTCATTGTAATCGTGTGGTCATTGCCGAGCTACCTGCTCAGTCAGGCTTGCGAGGCGGTGATCATGGTCACTAATTATCTGGCCATATCTCTCGATGGCTTGCGGCCAACAGGGATCTCCCACTGCTTCCATTGGATGGCGAAGTATTCTGTCACGAACCTTGAATCGGCACGGAAGCAGAAGCGAGTGGCAGGTGTAGAGCATGATATAGGGAAGTTCAAGAGACATAGTCGTTAGACAGGCATAGGTCAAGCGATCGGACGAACAAAACAAACAAGGTCAGGCAGAGAGAGTAGTCGTAACCAGAAACAATGGTCGAGAATAACGAGAAGCCAAACTAACGATAACGGCTTGGTAACGCAGAGAAGCGAGTGGACTGAACGTATACTTCACACTGTCTCTAGGTGAATTACATCCATATAAGTACTAGCGGTGAGAGTGTGTGTGTGATTGGTGACAGGTGTGTCTGATCAGAACTCCGGGGATGGTAAGCGCATGTGTGCATGAGAGGTGAGTGTTGCTTCTTGGCATCCTGAGTAAATTTTTTTGTCGTTTATGACGTGTGCATATGACTAATTTGTCTAACTTGTTAATTGTTTGCCTGCAGATCACCAGATCTCAGTCCAATCGAGCTGGTTTACAACTGAAGGAGTTCATCAGACATGACAGAATATTATTATTATTATTATTATTATTATTATTATTAATAATAATAATGTCTGTCTGCATTTGCTAAAAGATCAAGTGGACATGCCAGAAGGCTACTGGATAAAGATTTGTGGGTGGATGAGACCACAGTAGAACTTTTTGGCTTAAATGTGAGCATTATGTTTGGAGAAAGGAAAACATGGTTTGGACCTGTTTTGCTGCATCTGGGCCAGGACGACTTGATAGTGGACTCATGAACATTAACATTAGCCGATGTGAGAGAGGCCTTTAGTTGCTTAGAAGTTACCCTGTGTTCCTTTGTGACCTCCTGGACTATTACACGTCTTGCTCTTGGCATGATATTTATTGGTTGACTACTCCTGGGGAGAATTCTCTGGTCTTGAATTTTTTCCATTTGTACACAATTTATCTGACTTTGGTTGAGACCAAAATCTTTAGGTTTTGTAACCTTTTCCTGATGAAAATCAACAGCTCTGTTTCTAAGGTCCTCAGAAATCTCCTTTTTTTCAGGCCATTTTACATTTCCACAAACGTGTTGTAAAGATCAGACTTTAATAGATCCCTGTTCTTTAAATAAACAGGGTGCTCATTCGCCCATGATTGATCAGGAGTCAGGCACCTAAGGCTTGCAAGCCATATATGGCTCTTTCGATGGCAGGGAAAAAATAACTTAAAAAAATCATGAAAGCTAGTGTCTATTCATTTACAAATGTATATATTACATATTACATATTATATATTACATAATTACATATTACATATAAATATTGCAAAATTCATAATTGATGCCCACCATGTATACACCAGTATAGATGGTAATGTGGAATGGAGTGGTAATTTCCTCATCTAATTAATAAATCGGTTGAAAACTACATAGCCACCATCTCTTTTCAGTATTTTAATAAGGATGAAATGGCTAAATGAAAAAAAAAAATGTTGTTTCCAGTCTGGATAGATAAATTTTCATTTGCAGTAGTTGGTAAGTCATGTTCAATTTACTCTTACTTATGTGCTGCATTTTTGTATTGAGTTACCAGTTGATGAAGCTATCATAGTTGATTATATGAATTCCAGGTGCCACCTATAGGACTATTAGGTGGAGTGTAGGCAGTTAGGTCAATAACAAAAGTAGACGCAAAATGTGAAATGGCCATTATTACATTACCACTTTTGATAATTATGAATTAATTTTAAAGATAACTATAATAATGATAATAATAATAATAATAATAATTAATAATAAGAAGAAGAAGAAGAAGAAGAAGAATATATTTTAAAAAATTAATTTTCACTAACTTCTCTGGCTCTTTAAAGAAAAAAATCATATCATGTACACAAAATCATTCGTACTTTGCGCATTTTATGGCTCTGATAGCTGAAAAGTTTCCCGACCTCTGCCATTAATTGAAAACACCTGACTTTAATTTCACCTTCAAATTAACTGTTAATCCTTCACATACTTTTGCCACTTTTGTAATATTGGTTCATTTTCCTCAATAAATAAATTACAAAATATATTTTTGTGTCATTTGTTTAATTGGGTTCTCTTTGTCTATTTTAGAATTTGTGTGAAAGTTGTATAATGTTTAGGCCATTTTTATGCAGATATGTAGAACATTCTAAAGTGTTCACAAACTTTCAAGCAACACTTTATTATATTGGTTGAGATAAAAAAAAATAATAATTCTGTCCATTTGAAATGAATATCCATTCGTGTAAATCAATTTAAGGTCTAACAATTCTATTTCTCTTTGTTTTCAGGGGCCCAAAGGGGATGAAGGCAGTATAGTAAGTTGGTTATGTATTTCTGCAATGCCAGTGTTTTGTCGAGTGAAAAATATTCTGTTCTTTGAGTTACTCAAGAGCATGGTTATTCTAGATAAGCTGTTGTGTTTCAGTAGCAAATTGCACTTCCTGTGGTAGACAATCATATCTTTACTCTTCAGAGAGTGATCCTTAAACTAATCTGATATTTCTGGTACACAATTGCCTTAGTCAATCCTGAAGTGTGCATTTGTGATATTTACCTTTAAAGGGAGCTGTCAGTTCAGCATGAATGCATGAAGGGCAAGGCTATCACAATCAGCAATTTTGCTCTGCCGTAGAAGTTGAATTTTGAGCAGTTTGTTAATAAGAGAAGTACATGTAGCAGTGGTATACATAAAGAGCTTTATCAAAGGGCTAATGATATAGGTTTGTGAAGTTAAGTAAATGTCAAAAATTGTTCATGGAGAGTGTTCCTTTGTTCTTTGAAATGATCTATGGCATTCAAATGGAACATGGTATGTTTTACTTGAGACACTGGATAATGTCTTAGAGTTTGTCCAGGCTACTGAAATGTTTTCCTTCTCGTTTTTCCCTATGACAAAGACATACCTGTGCATGTACATGTCTGGCCAGTCCATTTTGAGACTTTTTTTAAATTTAGTTTTTTTCATCCAGGGTGACCCAGGGCCAATGGGATTGCCAGGCTTTGAAGGACTGCCTGGAGCTAAAGTAAGTTTAACTCTTGTACTGGTCAGTGGTCCGTCTATGGTGGGTGTGTGATCGAAATTTGGCAATCACCTTAAATATGTTCTCAAAAGCATTAAAAAATATTTCTACTCTTTTTTTTGTTGTTGTTTTTGGAACAGTCCAGAGACAAAAGAAAGAACATACGTGACTATGAAAGACTGGTTGACTGGACTACTCCACCAATAGTGATCCCATGACAAAGTAGGACAATGAGTGACTCAAGCCATGGCGGGCAACCTAGAAGTTACCAGTACACAGTACAAGGTTATCTATGCTCAGCATTGATATGGGAATCTGGAGGGAATGACAGTATTTACTTCATAATAAGCATTATGACATGGTATTTTGAGGGCAACCCACTCTGCCATGATAGAGGCCTTCTCAAAATCCATAGCACCCAGACCTCCCCCAGCTATAATTGACAGTTAAGTGCGTTATAGATTAATCCACAGTGACCCACAGCCAACAGAAGGCCTTAAGTCAGTATGAAACTATTGCCAGCTTTTGAGTACAGCTTGACCTGAAGCTCCAACCATAGTCATACATTGTTATGCAGATTTAGAAAAACCAAACATCTAGAAAGGAAAGAAGAATAACGGAATGGCTTTATTTAAAAAAAAAAAAAAAAGCATTTTACAGAGTCAGGTCACCACATGATGTTGTAGCACATTGTACACATGCACAAGAAGTTATCCTTGTGTTGAAGTGGTGCCCCTTAATGGCTAGGGGGGGCTTAATAGAAAATAGTTATGATTGAGGAAAATTGTAAATAAAAAATTCTTAGCATTGTGGACTCTAACTTTACCTGACTTACACAATTCCCCTGAATTTAAACTTGTGAGATTCATTTGTGCAGATATATTGGGTTGATTTATTATTTAAATTATACTATTGCATGTTGAAGGAAGAAGACATTAATGACAACCAACATGACTGAACCAATTGAAGTTGGTCTAAAAAAATTTAAGACATTGTTTGCACGAGTTTGGGCATGTTTAGTTTTTGGTTTAGGACTCAACTTTGCCTATTACATGACTGTGACAGAGGACCCTGTCACGATTGTGGCAGCACTACATTTACATGCACATATAATCCACTATCCACCCATTTTCCGGTTTTCCCTACTATTGGGTGCACGCTAGGGCAGGTTGACGCTTAAATATATGATTTGAAGAATGTTTTTATATATATTAGTAGTTATATCATACACTTTCTGTCAAACTGTCAAAGTGTTGTGTGTGCTAATTTATGACCCTCTGTGCTTCCCTGACTGACAGGTCTGTGGGGTTGGTGGGTGTGATGAGTAGGGTAACCCTTATCAAGTGTATCAGCTGATCAATCTGGTTCCTTTGTGTGAGGGCATTTAGGGAGAGGGGGTGTGGGGGGACAGCCCCCCTCCCAACAAAAGGTGTTTATGTTAATGAGTTTGGTTTTTGCGGGGTGAGATACGTCTGAAAAGAAATAATGTTTTTAATATGGGGATATATTTGTGTTACTGTGTGGCGTTATTTCGTTTGTGTAAACACAATGTTGATGTGTGAATGTGTACATATAGGATTAGAATATTTGTTTTTTGAAAATAATGAAAACAAATGTTACGTTTTAAGGATCCCTTCTTACCTTTGAATAAAAAGTTTAGGAGTTAAAGCAAAGTTTAAAAAAAAGAACGTGTTTAAAAGAGTATGTAAAAAGTATGTATTACACACATTCTAACCAAAAACCATTAGGATGTAAAAATGTATAAAGATCTGTTTAAAAAGAATCCGAATTACTAGGCTTCCAAAAACACATAAAAACTTTAGTCTGTAAAAAATAGTGAAAAGAGCAGTTTAAAAAGAATAGCGCATATTACATGACTTCTAAACAAAGATCCTTACGAGGAAAAAATGTTAAAGTGTCATCTAAAAGAATCGCCATAATGTTTAAACTAGGAGATAAGTATTTTCCAGAGAAGTATTCCATTCCATGTGTAAAAGCCGTATGAAGTTGAAACAAGCTAAACCCCGCCCACACATACGTGTATTCAGACACTCCTCTCTCTTTCTCTCTCTCTCGCTCTCTCTCTCTTTAAACACACCCACACATGGGGTTTCAACATGGCCAGCACTTTCTGTCAAAATGTCAATCATGGCAGTAGAACTAGAGGGCTAATTTATGGCCTCGTTCTTCTCGGGACTGACGTTTCTCTAGGAGTGGTTAATTTATGATCCTTTGTTCCTTCCTGACCAAGAGTTTTTATGACCAGTGGGTCATGGTGTGTTCCTATCAGCTTGTTTATGATAATATGATTGTCTGTGGGGGTGTTAATGGTTTTTAAATACCGTGTTAAGCCATTATAGTTAAACACAGACGACAGTATGCAACTAACTGCTATGATAGCTACACCGCGAACACCTAATATCTCTAGAAGATGGTCCTGCATCACTCCTATAAGAGTCTCTGATTAAAAGCCTGAGGAGTTAACTTTTGCTCCATGAAAAAAACAACAAGGTAATAGTTTGTCAAAAATTCTTCGTGGAGCTGACATTGTGAAGGAGCTGTTGTTTAACCCTGAGCAGGGTGTTACCAACTCCAGAGATCCTCTCTTAAGACCGCCCTCATGCTGCGACAATTAAAACGGGGTGACCTGTGTCACAGTCAAACACATGTTACGAAGATGTCTCAAGATTCTACATACAACTGCTACAGCAACACCCCGGAGACAGCTCCGGCTCTGCCTGATGACAACGCGACAACGCTAGAATCCGCACCACAATCATACGACAACAGGTGGTTAGTTAACTTCTGCAAGGAATTAGGCCTCGGCCTACATCGGCGTTGATGACACAGACAGCTGTATTCGATCTGACGCATTCAAGATTATAAAAGCGACAGTCGTGGTCCTTCTTGAGTATATTATCAACAAAAAATGTTAAGTTCTCTGCCTGGGTTGCGAAGTGGATCATCCGAGTCAGCTTAGACACTCCTGTCTGTTCGAACCTGATGCATATTTCTTTGACAAATACTTTGAAGAACTATCACGTGATCTGATCAAACCTGGGCTTAAACATTTTATCGCTCAAGCATTGAGTCGGTTTGGTTTGCGGGTTAACCCTCAGAGAATTCAAGGATCGGTGGACGCCGTTCTACACAAGCTGCGCAATGATGTGTACATCGTGCAAAGACTTCACGAGGTCAGAGAGAAACTTGTGGATGTCGGCAGCAAACAGATCGTCTACGACGTCGTGGACAGCTGGAAAGGGCCACAACAACCGTTTGAGATGTGGAATGCATGTGGCGCTACCGGATTAGCCAAGAGTCTGCTTAAACGTTGTATTAGGTGCGAGATGTCCAGTCTGTTGTACAAACGCCTTACGGACTGTGTTGGTGTGTCCGTAGGTGTAAACAGATGCGATGTCGAACCGATACATCTAACAAATCTCGTGAATCAGATGAATCTTGTGCGAGGTACGGTGTGTGATTGGCCTTCTTTGTTACATATGTGTATTAACGCATGCGAGCCGATTTTGGATTTTATCACAAAAATACTAGATCTTGTGACTGACCGTGGCGAACATGTTAGAATTGCAGACATTTTATGTATGTGTACATATGTGTGTGATGTGTGTGAAATTCTACTGTCGAGAAATGAGCAGACAGTTGTCTGTGAAATAATCGATGCATTTATAGCATATGTGGTTGACAAAAGCATATGTGAAATAATCGATGCATTTATAGCATATGTGGGCGGCTGTGGCGCAGTTGGTAGAGCGGGTTGTCCACTAATCGTAGGATTGGCGTTTCGATTCACTGAACCCCAAGTTGCTCCCGATGGCAAGCTAGCACCTTGCATGGCAGCTCTGCTACCATTGGTGTGTGAATGGGTGAATGAGACACAGTGTAAAGCGCTTTGGATAAAAGCGCTATATAAGTGCACATTTACCATTTACAAAAACCCAGTGATGTGTATAAAATTCCTACAATGCCTCGATGATGCTGTGTATGTTTATGATCTTTTACTGAAATAAATAACATGACGTATAAGACCATCTGTGTTATTCTTTTGTGGTTGGTAAAGTGTCGACATGTCAGAGGATATGAAAAAAGTCTATTACACACTTTCAAATGCGGGGTCTTTTGGTGGTAAAAAGCGTTTAAAAGACAGCGTTTTTAAAAGAAACAGGGGTTCATTTAACAGACAAACAAGTTTCGGATTGGCTCGCCGGCGAGGATGCTTACACGTTACACAGAACTGCTCCGTTAAATTACAAAAGAAATCGCGTTTTTGTTTATGGTATTGATATGCAGTTTCAGGCAGATCTGGTCGATATGTCTGCCTATGCCAAAGAAAACGACAACGTTCATTTTCTGTTGATGTGCATAGATATGTTTAGTAAATATGCATGGAATCGGGTTTTAAAAAATAAATCCGGTGTCGAGGTGTGTAAAGCATTCCAATCTATATTGAATGAGGGCCGGGTAGCCTGTAAACTACAGACAGATAATGGGAAAGATTTTTTTAATAAACATTTTCAATGGTTTGGATTTTTTTTCACCTTTAATAATAAACACCTTCATTTACAAATTGCATTTTGTGTTTACTTGTGTTGTCCTTGACTATTGTTTAAATTGGTTTGATGGTTCGAAACACTTAAGTGTGACAAACATGCAAACGAACAGGAAATGAGGAAGGGGGCAAACACTTTTTCACACCACTGTATATATATATATATATATATATATATATATATATATATCATAGAATAGCAGAACGTGGGGGACTTCTACGTACCGCTTCTAAGATGTGTACATATAGGGGGAGACCCACAAGTGTTAGATACGACACCCCATACTACGTATCGGTTAATAAATAACCATACAAGTGAAGGACGATCAAAATCGAGACGTGCACTTCAGTTACGGGAAGGTGTGTGCCAAGCTGCATTTTAGACCTGTGAAACAATTTGTTTAAATAATATAATAATAATGTCATATTTCAACAATCACCACACAGACCCTCTGCGTTATGTCCAATATTACCAGAATGGGCTACCCGGTTATGCGGGGGGCGGAATTATGTATGGAGCCGGTTTAGGGGGTATGTTTAGAGGTCTCTTTAGAATGGCCATTCCTTTGCTAAAACGCGGTTTTAGCATAGCCAAACCACATCTTAAATCAGCTGCAAAAAACATACTAAGTGATGTTGTTAGCAATACATTATCACATACGTTTAATAATAACACCAATAACAACACTCAAGACAGGTCCGGACTAGCTGTGATGGCTCGCAGAAGAACATCTAGACCGAGTTCGGAGGAGTGGCCAAATGCTGAAGAAAAGAAAACATAATACCAAGAAATCGTCAGTTGTAAAACGCAAGCACAAGAAGACACCAGCTCTACAGCAAAAAGACCAAAAACCTCCGTGAACAAAACAATATTTTAGACCATGTCTTTACTACACAATATGTCAGAAGAATGCTTAAAAAACCAAACTGGACTTATTCACAGTACCATTAACACAAACCGTTATTGAAAAAAATACATATATAGAAGTACCACCATTGTCAGCAATATCAGAAACATCGCCTCTGGAGTTTTTTATAGCGGGGACAGTCAAGGATTATGTGGACCTAAACAACACCCTTGTTTTTTTTACGTGTCAAAATCACTAATGCAGACGGCAGAGACATTGCAGACGGAGCCCCCGTGGGACTTGTTAACTACTCTGGATTCACAATATTTTCACAAGTGGACATATCGCTTGGAGACCGTCTCATATCACAAAGTTCCAACACATATCCTTATAGATGTATAATAGATTGTCTCACCAATTATGATAAAGACGCTCTTGAAACACTATATGGGGCGGCTGTGGCGCAGTTGGTAGAGTGGGTTGTCCGTTGTCAATCGTAGGGTTGGCGGTTCGATTCCCGGCCCAGGTGACTCCATATGCCGAAGTGTCCTTGGGCAAGACACTGAACCCCAAGTTGCTCCCGATGGCAAGCTAGTGCCATCACTTGTTTGTTGCATGGCAGCTCTGCTGCCATTGGTGTGTGTGAATGGGTGAATGAGACACAGTGTAAAGTGCTTTGGATAAAAGCGCTATATAATTTACGCCATTTACTATTCTCAGCGGGGCTCTTTTACAAAGACACTGCCGATCACATGGACGTAACAGACCCCGCTGGTGGTAACAGAGGTTTGACCAAACGAACTGCATTTACTAATGCCAGCAATGTTGTTTAACTACTGGCCCCCATTCACAGCGACATATTCTTTCAAGAAAAACTCATGCTTAACGGTGTAGACATTAAAATTCGCATGACGAGGGCAAAAGATGAATTCTGTCTGATGAGGAGCGACGCAGTAGCCTATAAACTAAACATTTTGTCAGCTTCACTGTTTGTGAAAAAAGTATGTGTGTCACCAGGTGTGAGATTGGGGAACGCAAAAGCATTGCTCTCGACGCCAGCAAAATACCCCATCGACGTATGAGTACTGTATGTGTGAAAAACTTCTCAATTCCAGTAGGGGCACTTGTTTGTAATCAAGAAAACTTGTTCTTAGGAACTCTACCAAAATCCATTGTTCTGGCTATGGTTGATAATGACGCGTTTACAGGCGCATATGATAAAAATCAGTTTGCATTAAAAAACTATGACTTATAATTTTTGGCAGTTTATCTGGACGTTCAGCAACACCTAAACCTCTGCAGCTGCTAAACCGCTAAACCGCTAAACAACCGCTAAATCTCTGCAGCCTGAATATGGAAGCGGCTCTGCAGTACGCAAATTTGATCAGTTAGCTCTGGCTTCTGAAAGCATCTTAAAAATCAACCTCTAGCTATCGATAGGGAGGATTTTCTACATGGTTATACCCTTTAATCTCACGCCGGACGAAAACTGCAGTCAACACGTGTTGCTTATCAAGTCTGGGAGCACGTTTTAGATAGCCACTACCCCCAACGATCAACTTAATTGTTTATGCCATATTTGACAGCATCATCGAAGTGTCAAATCGCAGACAGATCCTGGTTGATGGGTTGTTTTTTCAACAGCTTTGGTAATAAACCATATGACAATCGTTTTCCACAGAATATCAACAACTTTCTAATAAGCAATTCTAGAGTGATTCAACATTCGGCCATGATTCCATGATTTTTCGGCCAAGACGTGCGGGCCGCATTGTGTGTTTTTTCTCTATCACATGGTAAAGGAGCATGATTATGACCATGTGCTGAAGATGTATACCGATGATTTTATTAAAAATGACAAGATGGTGTCGGCATTTATGAAAAAAACTAAAACTAAAAAAAGGTAGTTGTAATGAAAATGTTTTCAAATGTATTAATTGGTTCAGACAGGTGAAATGTTTATGTCTAACACTAAAATATAAACAAAGAATGGAGATTTCTTCTTCTTTTGACTCTTTATTGTTATTGTTATACACACATCACACGTGGTAATACACATAATAACAAAATCACAAACAATAGAAAATTCGTGGGTTAAAAACGTAACCACTGACTCGCGTCAAAAGCGGGTGATTTAAATACAGGTCCGTCTGAATAATTTGATTGGAGTGATGGTGTACTCGGAGGTATTTTGTCGATTTGGCTTTGAAAGCGTTAATTGCTTGTTTGACATAAGGGTTTGGCACCGTTGAGTATGGTATGTTTAAAGAGGCAAAAGCCTCTAGAAACTTGAGCCAGCCGACATGTCTTCGGGCATCAGATATCTTTTGGTAAATGGTAAATGTGCACTTATATAGTGCTTTTATCCAAAGCGCTTTACACTGTGTCTCATTTACCCATTCACACACCGATGGTAGCAGAGCTGCCATGCAAGGTTCTAGCTTGCCATCAGGAGCAACTTGGGGTTCAGTGTCTTGCCCAAGGACACTTCGGCATGGAATCGAACCGCCAACCCTACGATTAGTGGACAACCCAGCCGCCCAACTGCGCCACAGCCGCCCAACTGCGCCACAGCCGCCCACCTGCGCCACAGCCGCCCACCTGCGCCACAGCCGCCCAACTGCGCCACAGCGGCCCAACTGCGCCACAGCGTCGCCAACTGCGCCACAGCCGCCCAACTGCGCCAGCCGTAACTGCGCCACCGTAACCACAGCACTCTTCACCAACTGCGCCACAGGCCCAGCCTGCGCCACAGCCGCAAAATATCATCCACTACATTGTCTAAATCTTTTGCGGAGCAGTGATGCAGATCAGGCCTAACAGCAGACCGCGACTGTGGCCGCCCGGTTCCCCTGGCTGTCTGCGAGGGTTGGCGGGCTGCCATACTCGCCTTCTGGGTTTCCCCCATACTACTGCTTGCCCAGGCTCCACTCCTGGACACCGGATGAGCTTGAGACAACTTTTTTTTTGCCATAAGTCAAGCTCACTCAGCAGGTCTGCTTGGTAGGCCTGCAACCCTGTCATTGTCTGCAGTGACCCACAAGCAAGACTACTACTGCATGGTCTTGCCCACCAATGCCACCTTGGATGCAAGCCAGCCCCTGTAATTACCTGCCGTCGTTGGAGAGAGGTAGCTAGCAAGCGCCTCCTCCACCTCGGGCTTAGCTAAATAGCCATGCCATTCATTCCCACAATGGCCAAATAATCCAACATCATGGAGTTATGACTATGGCTTAAGCATGGTTTTCCCCCAGAAGTGAGATTTTGTCATAACTTCTGGAAGACAGGGGAGTTCCTGCAGTGTGAAGTATTTACTTTGACTGGGTAATCACTTCAAGCAACTCTTTATACGCTGCGTTCAGTTTTTAACACATCCTTCTAACTCTTCGGAGTCAGAGAGGGATTATTACCCCTTTGGCTTTCCATAGCGGGAGGAGGAGTCGCGACGCGAACTCCAAAATCCAGCGGAGAGCTGAACCCGGAAGACAGAGAGAGAGATAGAGCAGTGCTCGTCTCCGGCTCCTCTTCCGGATTTAAGAGATCCCCCGAACCTGAGACGGTTGGCTGCCTCGGCAGCGGCCGGCCCAGATCTGCGAGGCTTTGAAATCCAACTTGCTCGGCTTCCATTTTTTTGTTTTTTTTTTCAAGAAGAGCGCGAGTTGAGCTGCTTAATGTAGCGTTACCATGCGCAGCCTCTCGAGGTTGCCATCGCATACTACACCACTAACACTTCACCAAGAAAGTGTGCACTTTTCCCCTGTGATGAAACGGGAGCACGTTACACACATCTTTAACTCTTTCTCGCTCATTACTTACCTCTCCTTTTCTTTAAAAAGGGATAGAAAAGTTAAGAGATTTTGAGAATATATCGAGTAGAAATGAAGCGTTTTTGTCACACAAACAACAGACATGCAGTCTCGCTGAAGATAATAAAGCTGGCGGCGTGGTTCACAGGTGCCATATATATATCATGCAACGCGCTTAATTGCCACGTCACCTGATCATGGCAGGCTTATAAGTAGAGGCATGATTTTACACAAGCTTCAGATACCGGTCACGCGCAAGGCGTTCCCATACTGCTAAATGCAACGTCGAAGTTCCCTTTGAAAGGGTTTGTTGGGAGGGGCGCTGTTCCCCCCTGATACACTCGATAAGGGTTACCCCCCCTCATCACACCCACCAACCCCACAGACTTGTCAGTCAGGGAAGCACAGAGGGTCATAAATTATCACACACAACACTTTGATTGATAGTTTGACAGAAAGTGTATGATATAACTACTTATATTGTTGTTTATTAAAGGTTATTGCTGTAATACTTACCTCTGGAAAAACATGGAAGAGCCCATGTGGGTGAATCTTCCAGGTTAAAAGCCAGGCCTGTTAACTTGTGTATGGTGGGTTGGAGTTTGAAGTTGCAGTGCTAGTATATGATGTAGTTACCTTTCCTTGGAAGGAGGAACCAGCCAAGTGCTGTAGTGTATATATTTTTGTATAGTTTTTCTCCATTTCCCATTTTGTGTCTTTGTTTTTGGGCCTTCATGTGGATGTACATATTTTTGTGCACATTTGGTGAACTGTAAATAGGAGCACCGTAAATAACACACTTTTTCACAAAATTGCTATTGCAGCCTTGCTATCAATTGTCTTGTGTGTGACCATTTTTACATCACACCTTGTCACAATAACTAAGACGTTTAATCACATTTCGTATATGTGACTAGCATGTACAAGCAGTGGAGCTACATAACATTAAAAAGCTATGTAAAATTATGTAACATCTGTAGATTTATATTTTATTGTTTGTTATTGTTGTTGTAGGGAGACCCTGGTATTCCTGGTCCACCTGGAGTCCCAGGTCCTATGGTATGTATTTATTCTTCTTTTAAATTATACAATTTAATGAGCCCCTCATATATACACAAACATGTATATATATATATATATATATATATATATATATATATATATATATATATATATATATATATATATATATAAATTTGTATTTCCCCAGTTATCCTTTCCCTGTTGTAGTTAAGTATAACCAATTTAGAGAGTTTGCTTGAGTCTTGCAGGTTTAAAGTTTTTAATGCACTAGCTTGCTTTTGATTCTGCTTGACGGTCTATTGAGAAGCAATGGGAAGTCAAAAAAATAATGAAACGTGTCTTCTGTCTTGTAGACAGAACATGAAAAAAGTAAGAAAGATCACAGCAAGGTCCAAGGAAGGTATGCACAATCTGCAGATGGGACTCAGCCATCTGACACCATGCATGAACCTCGAAGTTAGAGGATGTTGCCCCACAGAGGGTCCCTCAACAGGGGTGTGGCTGGCCGAAATGGTGGCCAAGTCACCCTGATTGTAGAAGGAGCCCAGCCCGCTGAGAAACCTTCTGTAAGAACTCCAGGACTGTAGCTATTGTGCAGTTCACTGGGTCTAGCTGACGTTCCTCACACCAGAAGACAAAAAGCTGTCACTTGAGTGCATACGATTTCCTTATGCATAGTGCTCTAGCATTTACCATGGTTTTTACAATCTCAGTTGTAAGACTAGAATCTATGAGCTGGTGCCCTTCAGGGGCCAGACCCACAGTTTCCGAGTTTTGGCCGAGGGTGATAAATCAGCCCTCCGGCTTAAGACAGTAGATCCACTCTAGGGGCTCGAATGGGGCACCCGACAGACCTTCCAGGACCACAGGAGGTCCCAGGGAGGTATGCGTGCCCTGCAGATGGGCCTCAGCCGTCTGACACTACGCATTAACCTCGAAGTTAGAGGATGTGTCCCCACAGAGGCTCCATCAACAGAGGCGTGGCTGACCGAAACAGTGGCCAATTAACCCTGATTGTAGAAAGAGCCCAGCCTGCTGAGAAACGTTCTTGTAAGAAGTACAGGACTGTAGCTATTACACAGTTCACTGGGTCTAGCTGATGTTCCTCACACCACAAGACAACAAGCTGCTACTTGAGTGCATACAATTTCCTTGTAGATGGGATACACTCTTGTGGCTCGAATGGAGCACCTGACAGACCTTCCAGGACCACAGAAGAGGTATGCGTGGCCTGCAGATGGGCCTCAGCCGTCTGACACCACGCATGAACATCAAAGTTAGAGGATGTTGCCCCACAGAGGCTCTCTCAACAGGGGTGGGGCTGGCCGGAATGGCGGCCACATAACCCTGATTGTAGAAGGAGCCCACACCGCTGAGAAATGTTCTTGTAGGAGCTCCAGGACTGTAGCTACTGTGCAGTTCACTGGGACTACAGTGGATCCCTGTGGATGGGAATCTCCCAAGAAGTGCCATCTCGCAGGGATATTATTTCTCAGAACCATGTTCGAGCTGCCAAAAAGGTGCTACTAGCAGACTGTCTTGACGAACTTTCACTAGAGCTTGTGGGAGCAGAACAATGTGGGGGAGCAGCATACAGATGTGACCTTGGTCACATGTGTGGACTCCACCCCAAGAGTCTCCCAAGATCCAGCTTTATCTTGCTCAGTGTTGATAGGATTGACACTACACATGTTGGGGATAGAAACGCCCTCATTGTAATCCTAAAACTCCTAGAAATGTTGTCCACTGCACTGCAAAAGTATGAAAGCATACTTTCCTGAGATTCAACCTGAGCCCCAAGCTCTTCATTTGGGCGAGAACAACATCTCAATGTTGAACCACCAGCTTCCTGGATCGTGCTAGAATTAACCAGTCATCCAGGTAGTTTGGTACACAGATGCCCTGGAGTCCCAGTGGAGCCAGAATGACAGAGCTAGCGATATTCCTATGTGGAAATATGCACCTTTTAGATCTATTGCCACAAACCAGTTCTGAAACTGGATCTGTGGCACGATAAGTTTGAGTGTCAGCCTCTGAACCTAGAAAAGTTGTCAGAAGATTATGGTTCAGATGATGCAGATCTAAAATTGGCCGCATACTCCCACCTTTTTGCGGAACAGGAAATAAGGGCTGTAAACCTCCCTCCCTTTGGGAATGGGGTACATGTTCTATGGCCCCATTGTCCAAAAGGGAGCATAGTTCCTGCACTAATGTCGGGCTCTGGTATATGCTGACTTCTGTAGTGAGTACACCTGTGAACGGGAGGGGTCAAGCTATAACTGGACCCGGTAACCCTTTCAATGGTAGACAAAACCCATGGAGACACATTTGGCAGTAGCTTGTACGCTGCCTGATGGTCTTTTAGTGACTTTAACTATTCCACATTCTATTGGAGGGAAGCATCAGATTTTTGTTGCTCTGTGACAGCTCACTGACCAGAGAACATCGAAAACTTGGGGACCATCTTGGCTAGGGGAGGCCCTACATTAGCACAGGGGGCTACCTGCCCTAACAACCTCATGTCCCCAGATACGTCCCTACACGGCCCCTCAGGACCGCTCTTCTTTGCCTGCTTGGCCTTTATGACCATTCTTAGATTAGGCCTAACAGCAGACCGCAACTGTGGCTGCCCGGTTCCCCTGGCTGTCTGAGGGGGCTTGCTGCAACCATGTCATTGTCTGCAGTGACCCACAAGCAAGACTACTACTGCATAGGCTTGCCCACCAATGCCACTTTGGATGCAAGCCGGCCCCTGTAATTACCAGCCGACAGTGGAAAGGGGTAGCTAGCAAGCACCTACTCCACCTTGAGCATAGGTAAATAGCCATGCCGTTCATTCCCACAATGTCCAAATAATCCAACATCGTGGGGTTATGAATATGGCTTATGCGTGGTTTCCCCCCATAAGCCTAAGATTTTGTCATAAACTTCCTGAAGACAGGGGAGTTTCTGCAGTGTGAGGGATTTACTTTCACTGGGTAATCACTTCAAGCAGCTCTTTATATGCTGCTCTCAGTTTTTAACATGTCCTTCTAACTCCTCGGAGTTAGAGAGGAATTATTACCCTTTTGTCTTTCCATAGTGGAAGGAGGAGTCATGACGCGAACTCCAAAATCCAGTTTAGAGCTGAACCCGGAAGACAGAGCAAGAGATAGAGCAGCACTCGTCTCCAGCTCCTCTTCCAGATCTAAGAGATACCCCGAACCTGAGACGGTTGGCTGCCTCGGTAGCGGCCAGCCCAGATCCGCGTGGCTTTGAAACCCAACTCGCTTTGGCTTCCTTTTTTTTTTTTTGAGAAGAGCACGAGTCACAAGCCAAGCTGCCTAATGTAGCGTGACCATGCGCAGCCTCTCGAGGCTGCCATCACATACTACACTGCTAACATTTCACCCAGAAAGTGTGCACTTCCCCCGTGATGAAACGGGAGCAAGCCGTAATACACTTCTTGAATTCTCACTCATTACTTACCTCTCTTTTCCTTTAAAAAAAGTGATAGAAAAGTTAAGAGATTTTGAGAAAATATTGAGTAGAAATGAAGTGTTTTTGTCACACAAACAACAGACATGCAGTCTCGCTGAAGATAATAAGGCTGGCGGCGTGGTTTACAAGTGCCATATATATATATATATCATGCGATGCGCTTAATTGCCACGTCACCTGATCATGGCAGGCCTTTAAGTAGAGGCATGATTTTACATAAGATTCAGATACCGGTCACACGCACAAGGTGTCCCCATACTGTTATGCTAAATGCAACGTCGAAGTTCCCTTTGAAAGGGAACTTCAGGTGCATGCCCCAAGTTTTTTTTGCAACTGTGCCACTTTGTGGTCAAGAACTGTAACAACTTTAATTTTTTCCTTTGTATCATTTGAAGAATTTGTGCTAAATTATTAACAGTTTATTTTTCCTATAATTATTTAGAGCATGCTGAAGTATACACACACTAAAATCTGAAATTCAAGTGCAGTTCCTGTCAACCTTCTTGGATTTTGACCAAATTTGCCATACATCATATTCAGACTAACCTGGAATGTTGATATTCCAAATGGTTTGCCCGTAACATGCCAACAAATCTGATGGCAAAGCCGCCAAACAGTGTGTGAGTCTGTATCTCAGCAATGACCTTGGTAGGCATCCTCAAGACCATGCCCTATGACTATGCAACAGATTTCATGATCGCACCACTTACAACACAAAAGTTACAGTTTTCACCAAATTTGCCTCATATCATATTGAGACATCATGACTTTGGCTTGCATGACTGCTTCTGGAACAGGCTCAGTAATCTTTATTGATGAATTAATTCCTGATGGTAGCAGCAGAATGAATTCAGAAGTTTACAAGAATATTTTGTCTGCCAATGTATGTAGAAATGCATCCAAATTAATCATGCGTAATTTTATCATGCAGTAAGACAATGGTCCAACTCAACAAAGGACTTTATCTTAGGAAAAAATGGAGGTTTTAGTTTGGCAATCACCAATCACCACACTTTAACAAAGTTGAACATACATTTCACCTCCTGAAGAGGAGACTAAAGGGTGAAACCCCCCAAAACAAACAAGGCTATGGTGAAAGCATGGAAAAGCATCATAAAAGAAGAAACCAACAATTTGGTGGTCAATGAGTTGCAGGTTTGATGCAAGCAAGGGATGTGCAACCAATTTACTTTAATTTACTTAAAAACGTATCTGTTCCTACACTTTTGCCCACCTAAAAATTGGGTGGTCCGATAAAAAAATAATCAATGTTTTATGTTGTTTAACACAGCTAGATGTATACCAGGAAATAATAGCTGAAATCCTTTTGATCTTAAACCCGAATGTCTTTGGTGTTTAGCACCAAAAATCTTTTTTTTTTTTTTAATTGGAAGAGATGGCACATTGGAAAGAGAAACAAACAAACAAACTTTAGTACACTGAGACTCAAGTGTAAAAGGAAAAAAAAAAGTTATAGAAATTGTTTTGTCCATCTCAGTGACTCAACAAACTGGGAGCCAAACTCGTTTTTTTTTTTTTTGTACAGGTTAGAACACACATTCATGCGTCCATACATACCCAATAGAAACAAAAAGAAAAAGAAAGAAAAATAGTAAAGAAATTATTTTAAAAAATAAAGAAATAATACTAAATAAATAAAATAAAAACATAAACTAATTCAAATAAATAAAATTGGGGGGTGGATTGCTCAATCAGAAGGCAAAGATGGCAGAGATTTGAAGAAGGTTAAGAAAGGCTGCCACTTCCTGTGAAACTTGTCACCCAGAGAGTACCTAATCCTTTCCAATTTTAGAAGAGACATTACATCCCTAAGCCACTGAGTGCTGGAGGGAGGCTTTGTGGATTTCTAATGGAAAAGAAGGTGCCGTCTTGCTAACAAGGAAGTGAATGCCAAGAGATCTAATTGGTTCGAATTGTACCCATTATGATCCTCCGGATACCCAAATATATGGGGAGAGGGTTCAACAGTAATATACAGTATTTCCGAGATGTTATCAAAATACTTCTGCCAGAAGGAGAATACCAATGGGCAGGAGTAGAACATGTGAGTGAGATTAGAGGGAGAGGCGTGACATTTATCACAGCGGTCAATTATAAATCTGTGGGATAAATCTGTGACAGGCATGTTTTGGAGAAATGAATCTTGTGTAATACCTTGAACTGTATCAAAGGGAGACGAGCACAAAATGCACTTGTGTGGATCTTGCTAAGGGCACCATCCCACCAGGCTTCCTGTAGGGTCAACCCCAATTCGCCCTCCCAAGCAACCTTAATTTTAATGATAGGTGAGCTGTCGTAGGATAAAAGTTTATTATAAATTCTTGAAATACGAGATTTCTGTAGAGGGTCAGATGAGAGAAAATCATCCCATAGTTGATTTGGGGGTGAGGAGGGAAAAGTAGGAAAAAGTGATTTTGCACAGTGTCTATTTTGGAAAAAGATGCAACGGTGGAAGCTGAAATTCGCCCGACAGATCTGCAAAGCTACGAAAAGCCCCGTCCTTATAGAGATCTTCGAAGGTTTTGAGACCTTTGTCATGCCAGATAGCAAATGCGGGGTCAGATGATGCAGGTTGAAATGAGTGATTTTTCAGTAATGGAGCTAAGGCAGACACGGAGATGAATTTAAAATTCTTCCTGAACTGGTACCAGATTTTTAGAGATGAGCTAAACACAAGGTTGTCTGTAAAGCCAGAGAAGTTGGTAGAAGTATGTGAGGTAAGCAGAGCCATTGGAGAGGACGAGCCACATGAATGTACCTCTAACGTACACCATGGGGAATGTGCTCGTCTCAACCAAAATAAGATTTTATGAATATGTGATGCCCAGTAATACAACTGGAAATTTGGAAGAGAGAGGCCAGCATTGAGCTTACATCTCTGAAGCGTTGAGTTACTTATTCTGGGTGTATTACCACACCATAAAAAGCTAGAAATGGTCTAGCTTTCATCTTTTGATCATGAAAGCTTTCAACTTTCATGATCAATAGTCTTAAAAAAATGCTTTGATAAGAATAGAGGGAGCCATTGGAATAAAAAGAGGAACTTAGGCAGGATATTCTTTTTTACCGTGTTAATTCTTCCTATCAGTGACAGAGGTAATGACCTCCATCGTTGAAGGTCAGTTTTGATTTCAGACATCAACGGGGAGAAGTTAGCAGAGAAAAGTGAAGTCAGAGTTCTGGTTATATTAATTCCTAAATACTTAAAGCCAGAGGGGCTCATTCTGAAGGGGATATCAGATTGATTCATTTGTAATGCCAAAGTATTAACCAGGTAGTACTCACTCTTGGAAATGTTAATTTTATAACCTAAAAATGAGCCAAATCTCTGGAGAAAGGAGAGAATTCCAGGTAAAGAGTGACTTGGGTTGGAAACATACAGTAATAAATCATCCGCATACAGAGAAAGTTTAAATTCCATGCCCAAATGTGATATCCCAGTGAAAGAGAGGGAGGACCTCAGATAAATTGACAAGGGCTCTATAGCTAATGCAAACCGTAAAGGAGACAAGGGACAACCCTGTCGAGTGCCACGGGAGAAAGTAAAATAAGTTGACTGAATACCATTGGTGGAGATACTAGCTTGCGGGGATGTATACAGAAGGCAATTTACAAGAAGTAAATGTATCACCCAATCCAAATTTATGTAATACTGTAAGCAGGTAGTTCCATTCAACCCTGTCAAACGCTTTTTCAGCATCGACTGAGATTACCACTTCGGGGGTTGTAGTAGAGCATTTGGAGTAGATAATGTTCAAAACGGTGTGGACGTTGTAAAATAACTGACGACCCTTTATAAATCCAATTTGTTCTTCTGAAACTATGACTGGAAAAATTCTTTCCAAACAACTAGCCAAAGCCTTAGCAAGAATCTTAGCATTCACATTTATCAAAGAGAGGGGTCTGTAAGAGCTGCAGAGATTCGGATCTTTGTCTTTCTTTAAAAGCAGATTTATAGAGGCTTGTCGCAAAGTAGGAGGGAGAGCGCCATTCTGTAGAGATTCCCTATATACAGAGTACAATAAAGGGGACAGTTTAGATTTAAATCTTTTGAAAAATTCTACTGGGAATCCATCAGGGCCAGGAGCTTTATTGTTTTGCATGCTATTTATGGCTAGGTTGATTTCCTCTAAGGTTAATGGAGAGTCAAGATCTTTAGCCACATCTGGGTTAATGGTGGGGAACTGCCTAAGAAAGCATTCATATCAGAAGTCCCAGATGGAAATTCAGACATATACAGAGAGGAATAGAATGAGCAGAAGACTGAGTTAATGGTATTAGGGTCTGTGTGGAGTATGCCAGATGAATCTTTTATTTGAGGAATTATGCATGAAGCTGCTTGACATCTCAATTGGTGGGCCAAGAGACGGCTCATCTCCATGCTCATTATATGCGGAGCGTGAACGTAATAGAAGTCGCTCTGCATCAGCAATTGTAATAAGGTCGAATTCAGCCTGTAATTCAACCCGATCTTTAACTAAAGCAGAAGAGAGGCCAGTGACCAATTGTCTATCTAGTTCATCAATTTTACACAATAACTCCTCGCACTTATTTTCCACCCTCCCCAGCTCGGCAGAAAGGCACTCCACTTTAGTCTGTAGCGTAGCGATGTCATCGTAACAGGTAGAGAGCGAAGTTTCCATTTCACCCACGGTATTCTTCAAAGTGCTCACCTCCGACTGGAAAACTGTAATACTGATGGTCAATTCCGCCTTTACAGTCTGTTGCTCTCCTTTAATAGAGGTCAAGTTTTCGTCCAAGGCCGCCTGGAGCTCAGTTTTGAAAATGGCCACCATTTCGTGTCGGAGCGAAGCGAGAAGCTCCTCCTTGAAACCAAGGGGTATAGCGGGCATATAGTAAGTGCCCGTCTGCGTTCCCTTGTAGGGTCCCCGCCCGGTGTTGGACCTGAAAACAGAAGTCCTGCAGGATGAGAAACCTCATCACCAGGATGAAGGGTCGGCCCGCCAGGTGGTACCTCAGCTCTTCAATGGCCCACTTTATTGCCAGGGCCTCTCTTTCCACCGCGGCATACCTTCTCTCTGCGGGGGATAGCTTCCGGCTGATGTAGAGTACCGGGTGCTCTTCTCCCTCGAAGGTTGCACCGAGAAGGGGAGGGTAAAGTCCGGGTTGCGCAGCACTGGCTCACTGGTGAGGGCCTCCTTCAGAGTCCGGAAGGCCCGCTCGGCGTCGGCTGTCCACCTCACCTGGTCCGGCTGGCCCTTTCTTGTCAGATCTGAAAGAGGGGAGGCTATCGCAGAGAAGTTAGGGACAAACCTCTGATAATACCCCGCCAACCCCAAGAAGGCACGCACCTGTTTTTTTTACGTGGGCCGAGGGTAGCCTTTCACCGTTTCAAATTTCTCTGCCTGGGGCTTCAGCATCCCACGCCCAATGCGGTATCCCAGGTACTGCACCTCGGTTAGCCCAAGGTGACATTTCTTGGGGTTGGCAGTCAAGCCAGCATCCCGGAGTCCCTTAAGAACTTCCCCCAGATGGAACAGATGGTCCGACCAGGTGGAGGAATGGATGACTACGTCATCCAAGTAGGCCGCTGCAAAGCTACGATGGGGCCGTAGGACGATGTCCATCAGTCATTGGAAGTTGGCTGGTGCCCCATGTAGTCCAAAGGGGAGGACCCGGTACTGCCAGTGGCCCGTGGAGGTGCTAAAGGTCATCTTGGGACAAGCGTCGGTCGCTAGGGCCACTTGCCAGTACCCTTTGGTGAGGTCCAGGGTGGAAATGAATCGGGCCCTCCCCAGGCGCTCCACAAGGTCGTCCACTCAGGGGAGGGGGTAGCTATCAAAATCCAAGACCTGGTTGAGTCTGCGGAAGTCGTTGCAGAGCCGAATGTTCCCGTCAGGTTTTGGCACTACAACAATGGGGCTGGACCAGGGGCTGTTGGACTCTTCGATAACTCCGTCTCGGAGCATTCGCTCCACCTCTTCCTCGATGGCCTTACGCCGGGCCTCTGGGACATGGTAGGGCCTCTGTCTCACCACTACCCCTGGAGGTGTCTTTATGTGGTGGCGCACCACTTGGGTCCTTCCCGGGGAGGAGGAGAACACGTCCGAGAATTGGTCCACAAACTCGAGGAGCTCCTGTCTCTGGGCCGGGTTGAGGTCCGCCCCGAGGTCGACCAAAGCACGCTTGTTCTGTGTCCAGGGCAGCGTACGCTGACACCACCGGAGCTGGTTCTACCCACTTCTTCAACAAGTTAATGTGGTATAGTTTCCTGTCCATTCTCCTACCGGGCTGTTGCATTTCCCTTACATATTTCACGACTGAGCGGTACGGGGACGGCTGTTCCTCCCAGGCTTCGCGGGCAACGTCCAGTAGTCCTCGAGGACGCCGGCCGAACAGCAGCTTGAAGGGGGTGAAGCCGGTGAATGCCTGGGGACACTCCCGGATGGCAAAGAGTACGTAAGGGAGGAGGAGGTCCCAGTTCCTCCCTTCTTCGTCTACCACCCGCCGCAGCATCCGTTTGAGCATATGGTTGAAGCGCTCGACCAGCCCGTCAGTCTGGGGGTGGTAGACCGACGTCTTCAGGTGCTTCACCTGCAACAGCCGACACAGATCATACATTAACTTGGAGACAAAGGGTGTACCTTGGTCGGTTAGTATGTCCTTGAGGATTCCCACCCAGCTGAAAAAGAGTACCAGTTCCCTGGCGATGTTGGGGGAGGTGGCTTTGTGCAGTGGTACCGCCTCCGGGTACCGGGTGGCGTAGTCTACGACCACCAGGATGTACTCGTGGCCCCGGGCCGACTTGGGGAGGGGCCCCACGAGGTCCATGCCAATCCGCTCAAAGGGAACGCTGATGATGGGTAGAGGGATGAGGGGCGCCGGAGGGGGCTTCCGGGGAGTGGTGCGTTGGCACTGGGGACACCGCTGGCAAAACCTCTGGACCTCGGCACTCATCCTGGGCCACACAAATCAGTCCCTCAGTTTTTCCAATGTGTTCCGCGGTCCCAGGTGACCGCCGAGCGGGTGGGCATGGGCAAGGTGCATGACGAGTGGTGCTTTCGTCTGTGGTACCACCAGGAGATCTACCGGCAGGCCCGTTGGTAGAGGAGGCCACACCGGACAAGGAAGTACGAGGTGGGAAGTCTCAGGTCGGGGTTTTGGTCGACCCCCTCTACAAGGTCGTCCTCCTTCTGCTCCCGACCAAAGCTCCCCTCTTGGTTCACCTGGTGGACGACAACAGACATAGGGTTAATCGATATAGAGGACTCACCTTCGGGAGTGGCGTCCCTGTTTTCCTGGTCAGACCGGACCCCTGAGGCCCCTAGGGGTAGGTCCGAGGGCTGTGGTTCACGCGGGCCGAGCTTGAGGGCGGTGGTGGCACGCTCCTGGGGCGTTCGCGGTGCTTGGACCCCCACGGCCTGTCGTGCCATCCGGGGTAACGCCCTCAGGAACCGGTCCATAGCCACCTCTTCCACCAGCTCGAGGGCCGTATGCTGGTCTGGACGGAGCCACCTTTTGGTGAGTCGGATGAGGGCGTTTAGCTGTCTGCGGGGCCGCGCTCCTGGCTGATAGACCCAGCGATGAAACTCGGCAGCCGCTTGGTGAGAGCTTCGGCCGCACCACGCCAGGACGCCCTCCTTCATGGTGATGTAGTCCGCCGCGTCCTCCGGCTCGAGACTGTAATAGGCCTCACGGGCCTCTCCTGTGAGCAGGGGACCTACAGCGCGGGGCCATTCATCCTTATCCCATCCCTCACGGCGGGCGATGATTTCCGAGCTCACGTCCCGGGTCCGGGAGAGGCGTGGAGGCTGCGCGGGACTGTAGCGCACCTTTTTGCTAAACCTTTCTACTGCACCTTTCTGCTAAACATTTCTAAATCTGTTCTGTCCTCCGCTCCCTTTCCCAAAAATAAAAAACAAATTGAGCAATAGCAGTAAACATTCACAGGATTTTTTTTCTTTTTATACAAAGGATAACAAAGTTAAAAATATAGAAAACCCACGACCCACCCCTCCGGCTCATCATGGCATAAATCCTTTTGTATTGAGCTCAAAGGAACTTGTCATGGAGCGTAGTTGCAGGCGGATGCAGGTGCAGATCAAAGTCTTTATTGAACGTAAACCCAAACCCAAAGTAAACGTGGTCCTTACATGAAACATGGCATAGAACAATCTCCTCTTAGCATGGACGACTGCTACTACCATTACAACTAATACAACTAATAACTTACAACCAATAATAACAGACAGGACAGACAGAAGCTTAGTAAAGTCGAGGATTGTGTAAAGGACATTCAACGTTGGATGTTAACAAACTTCCTTTTACATGATTCTGATAAAACAGAAATACTTTTATTAGGCCCACGTGTAGCTAGAAGTAATCATTCTGATCACATGGTTACTCTGGATGGTCTTTCTGTTTCATCATGTACAGCAGTTAAAGACCTTGGAGTGATTATTGACTCCAGTCTATCATTTGATGCTCATGTAGATAACACTACTAGGATAGCTGTCTTTCATCTCTGAAATATTTCTAAAATAAGAAACATATTATCACTACAGGATGCGGAAATACTGGTTCATGCATTCATCACCTCTAGATTAGATTACTGTAATACCTTACTGTCTGGATGTTCCAGTAAGAATATAAATAAGCTCCAGTTAGTCCAGAATGCAGCTGCTAGAGTCCAAACTAGAACTAGAAAATATGACCATATCACCCCGATCTTATTCACACTGCATTGGCTCCCAGTAAAATCTCGCATTAACTATAAAGTACTTTTATTAACCTATAAAGCACTAAACGGTCTCGCGCCACAATATCTAAGTGACCTTCTGGTTTTATATGATCCGCCACACCTACTTAGATCAAAAGATGCAGGCTATTAGACGGTACCCCGAATAGTGAAGGCTACAGCAGGGGGAAGAGCCTTCATTTATAAAGCCCCACTGCTATGGAACAGTCTTCCTATTAGTGTTCAGTACTCAGACACAGTCTCAGTGTTTAAGTCTAGGCTTAAAATGTATTTGTTTACTCAAACCTACCCTGACTAGATTCTATTATTACTACTTCGCAGTCATAATAATCTTTTTTCTCCCTCTATCCTTTTGCCGAGCCACACACAAATTTATGGAGATCAAATCTCAAATCTTCTCCAATTCCAGACTACCGGGACTATGGCTGCTCTGAAGGCCATACAGACTTCATGTACATCCATACTGTACTATTTCACACTGTCTGTTGTTATCCAGATGAGGATGGGTTCCCTTCTTATTCGGGTTCCTCTCAAGGTTTCTTCCTTTAAACATCTTAGGGAGTTTTTCCTTGTCACCGTCACTCAGTGGCTTGCTCAGTTGGAATAAATTCACACATTAATATCTGTATACCGTGTTTATATTTCTGTAAAGCTGCTTTGAGACAATGTCTGTTGTAAAAAGCGCTATACAAATAAAATTGAATTGAATTGAATATGAGCACGTGCTCAGTAACTCCGACATTTAAATAACACGTATCATTAACCCCAAAACACAAACACCTGTAACCCATAAAGCTAACACTAATCCGGAAGCAAGTGAACAAAACAAAGTCACATGGCTTGTCGGAAGACGAGCCACAGTGCCATAGTGCCCTCTGCTGCCCATCTTGTGACAGAACTGAAGCTTCAGGAATCCCAAATACAGCAATGAATGGACAAGGCTTTAAATGTACCCTGAGAATAGTGGACATGATGGTAAAAAAAAAAAAAACAGACCAAAAACCATGGAGCAGAAGAAAATCATGGCCAAGATGACAGGGAGAGCCATGGCATTTATCACACTTGTCCTCTACATCCGGATACATCACAGACATTCTTGACTTGTACAGAGGGACTCTATTTAAAACTTTGAACTGTATAAGTCCAAGAAGTGGTAGTCTGTACCCTCTCTATAGCATGTTCCCAACACTCCTCACTTATCTGTACTCCTAATTCCGTTTCCCACGCATTCCTAATTTTGTTACTCGACTCTCTACCTAGCGTCAGAATAAAATAATAAATCCTAGAAATCTTCCTCTCTGATGCGGATTATTTGAAAACAAGCCTTCCCAAGCCTGTTCAGGAGGCGCAGAGGGGAAATCAGAAAAACATCTAGAAACAGAGTTCCGTATTTGAAAATACCGAAAGAAATGCGTCAAGGGGAGATCATAAGTGGATGCCAAATTGGTAAAGCTGTCAAACACACCATCAGAATACAAATTTCTAACTTGTTTAATACCCTTGTCATACCATACTGAAAATGCGTGGTCCAAACACGATGGGGGAAATAGATGGTTGTTGACTAAAGGAGACAAAGAGGATGGACCTACAAATTTAAAGTGCCATCTAAATTGATACCAAGTCATAAGTGTGTTGAGGACAACAGGGTTATCAATATATTTGGAAAGTTTTGTAGGTAAAGAGGAGTAAAGCAGTGCAGGTAAAGAGGATTCACTACAAGAAGATAATTCCAATTTAGACCAAGAAGATCCAGGAGATTGAACCCAGTAACTAAGTTTCTGAATGTGCGGAGCCCAGTAATAGAATTGAAAATTGGGTAATGCAAGTCCTCCAATAAGTTAACATTTTTGCAATAAATATTTACTAACCCTCGGTGGATTCCCTCCCCAAATAAATGTACTAATTATCTTATCCAATGAATCAAATAATGATTTTGAGAGAGAAAGAGGCACTTGCTGGAGCAAGAAAAGAAACTTCGGGAATATATTCATTTTAACGACATTGATCCTGCCAATTAGGGAAAGGGGTAAGTTAACTCTGAATGTTAGATTTAACCTTTGAGATAAGGGGAGTGAAGTTAGCTGATAAAATATTATAAGGGGAGTGAAGTTAGCTCATAAAAGATTAGATAGAGAACGTGTCACATTGATACCTAGGTATTTAAAACCTGACTGACTAAATCGAAACGGTAGATCTGACTGTTGGAGAGACAAAGCTGAAGTATTGACAGGAAAACAGTCACTTTTATCTAAATTTAGTTTATAACCAGAGACAACACCAAAAGACTCCAGAACATCCAAGACAGAAGCCATTGAGGAGATAGGATCGGTTACATACAATAGTAAATCATCAGCATATAGTGACAATTTGTATTCTACACTGTATCGAACTATTCCTTTAAACAAGTAGGAAGATTTTAGTGCAGTAGAGAGCGGCTCGATGGCAACAGCAAAAAGCAGAGGAGATAAAGGACAACCTTGGCGACACCCTCGTCCAAGTGCAAAATAATCCGAATAAGTATCGTTTGTCTGAACCCTAGCATTAGGGGTTGAGTAGAGGAGGCTAAACCAAGAAATAAACTTGTCCCCAAATCCGAACTTCCTCAGAACTGCAAACAAATACTCCCATTCAACCCTGTTGAATGCTTTTTCAGCATCTAATGAAATCACAATCTCAGGGTGAACCGCCGAATGCTTCGAATAAATTATATTAAAGAGTGTACGGGTATTGAAAAACAATTGACGTCCCTTTATAAAACCGTTCTGATCTTCAGATATAATATAAGGAAGTACATTCTCTAACTGAGATGCCATTACTTTCGCCAACACCTTTACATCTGCATTAAGCAGTGACAGCGGTCCACAGGAGGATGGATCCTTACCCTCCTTTAGAAGCAGAGCTATCGTGGCTTGTGTTAGGGTTGGAGGCAAAGACCCACATTCCAAAGATTCGTTGAACATAGCCAAAAGCAATGGAGCTAATTTTCCAATAAACTTTTTTTAAAAATTCAATTGGAAACCCATCCAGGCCAGGAGCTTTGTTAGATTGCATAGATTTAACTGAAATTAAAATTTCTTCAAGAGAGAGTGGGGAGTCCAATTGCATAGCAGTATTCGAATCAATAACAGGGTTACAGAGGTTTTGAAGAAATGCATTCACTTTAGTATTATCTGTTGGAGATTCAGACTTATAAAGCGAAGAGTAAAAAGATTTAAAAGTTGCATTAATTTTCATGGGATCTGTGAGAATATTATAAGTGTTTTTAATACTAGGTATGAGACGGGAAGTGGCCTGTTGCCGTAGCTGATGTGCCAGTATACGACTCGGCTTATCACCAAGTTCATAATATGAACCACGAGTACATAACAATAAGCGTTCCGCCTTGTTAATCGAAATAAGATTAAATTCTGCCTGTAAGTCAAGACGCTGTTTAAGAAGTTCTGGGGAGCGGTTCAATGCACATCTTTGATCGAGACTACTGATTGCACATGTAAGTTCATTAACCCTAGCAGTGCGTTTTTTATTACAGCAAGCAGAATAAGAAATAATCTGCCTTTTGATATAGGATTTAAGTGTCTCCCTTAACAATGAATAAGAAGTGGAGTCATTCTGATTAAAGAAAAGAAAGTCATCAATAGAACTAGAAATGAACTCACAGAATTCACTGTCTGGTAAAAGAAGATAATTAAATCTCCATGGCGGTCGGCCACGTTTATAAATAGAAAGATGAATATCTAATTGTAGAGGCGCATGGTCAGAAATTACAATACCCAAATAGTCAGAAGAAACTATGCAAGAATCTAGAGTGCTGTTTATAAAAAAAAATAATCAATCCTCAAATAAGAATGATGCACCTGGGAGAAGAAAGAAAACTTTTTAAGAGAGAGATTACAGGATCTCCAGGGATCAATGAGACCATTCTGACACATAAAATCGGAAAATGTTTTAGACATTGCAAATTGATTCAGAGTACAGGGATTAGACCGATCCAAGTTTGGGTCAATTACACAACTTAAATCTCCACCGAAAATCAACAGGTGACTATTTCAAAAAGGGAGATTGCTCAACAGTCTATTAGCAAATTCCACACCATCAAAATCAACCAACAATACTGTACCTGTGTTTGCATTAAAGTACCAGCAACTATAATATATCTACCGTTCGCATCAGCAATAATATTAGTGGACGAAAACTGTAACCTTTTGTCAATTAAACTAGCAACCCCTCTTGCTTTCGAATGAAGTTTGAATGGAAGACTTGACTCACCCAAGGACAATATAACCGTTGATGATCTTTAATACGTAGGTGCGTCTCCCGTAAAAAAAAATTAAAAAATTAAATAAAATAAAAACTATATTGAAGTTTAAACGTTTCAAATGTGTAAAATCCTTAGATCTCTTGACAGGATTACTCATACCTCTGACATTCCAACTAATAAATCTTAAAGGCGTGCCTGTTCCATATTACTACTAACCATTTAAATAAAATAAATCATAGGAATATAAATAGCTAATTAGAGCCGAAGTGGGAGCCGAAGTGGGACCCCCCCAACACACACCCAAAGTCTCCATAAAACAAGGGAGACAGCAGTGTTTCCCACCTAGAGTTGCCCACAAGGTGGACAAAGAATAAGCTACACAAAATTACCTAAAAAAAAAAATTTAATTCCAGTAAGAGAAAAGTCTCCTACTAACTTCAAATCTAATAAATAGTCTGCGCACATTAACAAATATAATGTCCTTACCTTTTAGCGACTTATAACTAATATTACACAGTGTAGCACATTAAAAATAAAAAAATAAAAAAATAATTAATTAATTAATTAATTAATAATAACTAATAAAATTAAATAAACTCTAACCCAGTCTGAGCAGAGAAGCACATTAATACAGAAGTAGAATTAAAAGGAGTGAGTCCACAAATTCTAGACAAAGTAATGCACCGACAATATCTTCAATAAGAATTCGAATTCTGTACAACTGGAATGCCGAGTGCAAAAATAAATAAATAAATAAATAAATGAATGAATAAACAAACAACCAAACAAAATTTTTTTACTACACTGTGTAGGTGATGCAGTATTAAGAGTTTAACGTAGTTTCCTGTTTCCTCTGCTGAAATAAATTCCTTCTGAACACCGTTATATGTAATATACCCTTCTGAACACCGTTATATGTGTATGTAATATCTTAACAGTGTAGTTAGGAAAAACTGAGATGGTCAGATCCCTCACTTTAATCTGCTGGAGCTCTCTCCAATGTCAACTGTAATGTCCAATATAAAATGTCAACACAGTCACTATAATAGTGGAATCTGCACACAATAGCTCGTGGTTATTCACCAGGCTTGGGCTTCGACTGAAGGGTCTGGTGGGACCGGTCCAAAACCGGCTCCTTCTCCAGACCAAACGCCTCTTTTAGCAAGGCCGCTAAAGCAGCGGTTGTACAGGTGTCAGCGCCCTCTGGAGCTCCAACTATCCTAACATTATTACGCTGTGACCTCGACTCCAAATCCTCACATTTATTCTCTAATTTAGTCATGGTCGCAGTGAGAGACTCGATAGTAGTCTTCATATGAACTATATCATCTGTGCAACCGGCGAGTGCGTGCCCCATTTCCCCAACAGTGTTGATATGGTGGCATCGGTAGTGACTTTATCACTAGCCAGCCATGTTTTCATGGCTTGCAGATCAAGCTGGATAGTAGACAACGCTTCCCTGAGAGTCTCCTGAAGATTCTCCTGGTGCTCCTGGAACTCCTTTTTAAAAAATATCGGCGATGTCCTTCCTCTGTAAAGCCAGCAACTCAAGCCTGAGTGCGACGAAGTCAGGGTCACTGCTCGGGGATGCGGCTGCGGGTTCACGGGGAGAAGGAGGCACGGCTGCGGATTCATGCGAAGAAGGAGACGCGGCTCCGGATTCACGGGAAGAAGAAGGCGCGGCTGCGGATTCATGCAGAGAAGGAGGCGTGGCTGCGGATTCATGGGGAGAAGGAGACGCGCTTGCAGCACTCTCTCTAGGCCTCAGTTTTGTCTGAATGCTACCACCGGTTTTCAAGTTCTTCCCAGACATTTTAACGAACCACCAAGTTAAAAGTACAAATAAGGACACAGTAGAATAAGTCAAAATATATTAGATGACCAAAAAAAGTGCTAATTAATTACAATTTTAATCAAAATCAGCAGGAGACTCAAACTTCATGTCTTACTCCATCGAACACCAAATTCGAACTCCAGCCATTAATGTCTAAACCGCTGGCAACAAAAGTGACTACACCCCTAAGTGAAAATGTCCACATTGGGCCCAAAGTGTCAGTATTTTTTGTTGTCACCATTATTTTCCAGCATTGCCTTAACCCTCTTGGGCATGGAGTTCACCAGAGCTTTACAGGTTGCCACTTCCTCTTCCACTCCTCCATGATGGAGCTAGTGGATGTTAGAGACCTTGTGCTCCTCCACTTTCCGTTTGAGGATGCCCCACAGAGGCTCAATGGGGTTTAGTACATCACCTTCACCCTCAGCTTCTTTAGCAATGGAGTGGTTGTCTTGGAGGTGTGTTTGGGGTCGTTATCATGCTGGAATACTGCCCTGCGGCAGTCTTCGAAGGGAGGGGATCATGATCTGCTTCAGTATGTCACAGTACATGTTGGCATTCATGGTTCCATCAATGAACTGTAGCTCCCCGGTGCCGGCAGCACTCATGCAGCCCCAGACCATGACACTCCCACCACCATGCTTGACTGCAGACAAAACACACTTATCTCTGTACTCCTCACCTGGTTAGCGCCACACACGCTTGACACCATCTGAACCAAATAAGTTTATCTTGGTCTCATCAGACCACAGGACATGGTTCCAGTAATCTATATCCTTCGTCTGCTTGTCTTCAGCAAATTGTTTGCGGGATTTCTTGCTTATCTACAAATAACTTGTTAAGTAATGTAAGTAAAGAAGAGGCACACCAAAAGGCATGGCTTCGGGGTATTGCGCAATTATTCTATATTAGTCCGTCTCTGTTTTGCTCTGTTTAGCACACAAACAACTTGAACAGCAAGCTGGTTTTTCCTTGTCAGGCTGGATGAATCTCTAACTAGTTGGTTTTTAAAGTAGTTTTGCTCTCTCTCTTTTTCCTCTCTGGCTGGCAGGGGAAACCTGGTGCTCGTGGTGATCCAGGAATCCCAGGAGAACCAGTAAGATAAATGTTTCGCTTCTTAACAGCTGTAAATCAGATTGTTTAAGCATATGTATAGCAGGAATAAGGTTAGACTTCTTTTATTGTTCCTTTCAGGGAGTGCGAGGGCCTGTGGGGGAGACAGGTTTCCCTGGATCTGAAGGACCTCAAGGTGTACCTGTAAGAAATCACACACTATTGTGTCCCATACTGATGTATCCTGTTATACTACATTGCGCAACAGCGTTTTTACTTACCTAGCAAATTTGAAGCACCTTTTTCTATCACGGAGTTCCTGACTTGAATCAGGTGTGTTAGAGTAGGGAAAACACTGCTTCTGGGATTGTGAAATACTGCTTATTAAAGGTGATATGTCACTATCCTGTATTGAAAGCTACAGTTACATTACAACATGGCAAGGCATACTGATTTATATTAAAGAGTTAATAATATGGCAAAAAAAAATTGCAGCAGTATTTTTTCAAGTCTTAGAGGATTTCATTAAAGCAGTACATAACACAGGATCACGACTGTAAGTAGTTGTACCAATGATTTAATTGCACCCACTCACTTTTTTCTTTCTGCAGGGAAGACCTGGAAAAGATGGAAATCCTGGATATGAGGTGAGAAAATTTTTTCTCTCACAATATGCATTTTTAATATAAAAACCTTTGAGACAAAAAGGGAAGTAAGAGGATTACAATTCATGCATCTTCAGTGAAATGTTTATCATGTACATTGGATCTAGATATGAGCAAAACTGCAAGAGAGGTGGGAAATACCTTCAAGTCAAGTTCACTTTATTGTCATTTCAGTGATTTTTGGCTGGTACAGTACACAGTGAAATGAAACAATGTTCTTCCAGGACCATGGTGCTATTTAAAACAACACACTAACCACATGATGTCACAGAACTGAAAAGATCTACACATTTTTACATAAAGTGCACATGCAAATGTGTGCGAACAACACAAGACAGTACTACTAAATACTACTAAAAAAGGACAATAGGCACAGTAAGTGACAGTATGGTGCAAACCAGTGCACAGTTTTAGTCTTAGTCTGATATAGCAGGTAGTGCAAAAAATAGGTGCCAAGGAGTAACAATATAATTTTGCTTGAGAAAATGCTCGAGGCTTTGCGTATGCAGTGTGTGGTGTAAATGTCTATGATGGAGGAAAAAGAGGCCCCAATGCTCTTCTCAGCTGTCCTCACTATCCGCTGAAGGGTCTTACGGTACAAGACAATTTCCAAACCAGACAGTGATGCAGCTGTTCATGATGTTCTCAATAGTTCCTCTGTAGAATATTGTGAGGATGGGAGGTGGGAGATGGGCTTTTTTCAACCTTCGCAGAAAGTAGAGGCGCTGTTGGTATTTCCTGGTTATGGAGCTGGTTTTGAGAGACCAATTGAGATTCTCAGGTGAACACCAAGGAATTTGGTGCTCTTGATGATCTCCACGGAGGAGCCATCGATATTCAGCAGAGAGTGGTGGCTCTGTGCTCTCCTGAAGTCAACAACCATGTCTTTTTTTTGTTCACATTCAGATGCAGGTTGTTCGCTCTGTACCAGTCCGTTAACTGCTGAACCTCTTCTCTGTACGCTGACCGTGATTATGTGATTGGAGCCATGCACTGCTGCACAGTCATGAGTCAGCAGAGTGAAAAGTAATGGACTAAACACACAGCCCTGGGGGCCTCCCTGCTCAGTGTGGTGGTGCTGGAGATCCTGTTCCTGAGGCGGGGGCAGGGCTCCAATCTATTTAAAGCATTACTCGCTGGTGTGACTATGGAGGAAAACATAATATAAAACCAGAGGCAGCGGGGATGGTAGAAGTGTTGGAATGGTAGCTAGTTAATAGGCTCGAGCTTTTCACAAATAAAAGGCGAAGTCTCTTCCCTTCAACGCGGACTCTCACTGCATAGTTTTGCACGTGACAGCCCGCTGAGTTTTAAGCGGTTTTATTAGCTCAAAAGGCAAGTAAACCGGTCATGGCTAAAATTAGACACATACCTCATTTGAAGGGATGTAAAAGCCCTCGGGACTTAGTACTGCATCATTGTGTAGATGCAAACTGCTTTCATGAGCAAGTCCGAAGTCCACCTTTCTCCAATTCTCATAGCTCTCCCAAGAAAACACACTCGAATTGAAGACAAGGTGTAATGTGGTGTAATGTGCTCACCTTTTTTAGTGCCAGTCAGTAATCTGGATGCTGCATTTTGTACCAATTGCAAACCAGATAGAGCGAATTACAATAGTCCAACCTAGATGTTATGAACGCAGTCTCGCACATTAGAAGCGTGGAGACCAAGCTGACTGACAATGTCAGAGGACAGAGCTGATGGACCAAAGATGATTATTTCGGTTCTGTCATTTTTAACTGTAAAAACTTCATGCCTATCCAGTGCTTAATGTTATGCAGGCATTCAAGCAAACTAGACACAGAGCAGTTCTTATTTTAAAATAAAGATTAAGATAAAAATATAGTGGTGTGTCATCAGCATAGAAATAAATGGTGTCTCTCAATAATAGGACCTAGAGGAAGCATTTTTAGAGAAAAGAATGGAACTCTGGGGAACCCATATGACATTTGAGCACAGGATGAGAAACACTTCCCTACATCTTTTCATCAGAAAAAGATCTCTCCTTGAGATAAGAAGCAAACCACTCCAGCACAATCCCCTGAAACCCATCTACATGACCAAGTCTTTGCAAAAGGATATCATGATCTACTGTGTCAAATACTGCACTCTAATTAAGCAAGATTAAATTACAACAAGAGCCTGAGTCAAGAGTAAGTATGATATTATTGGAAACGTTCAACAAAGCAGATTTAATACTGTGAAGTTCCCTGAAACTGGACTGAAATTAATCAAAAATACTAGAAGCACTCCGGTACGAGGAAATCATACAATAGATTTTTTACAAGACTTTTGAAATGAAAGGTAGTTTGGAAATGTGTCTGTAGTTATTCATGACATTCTGATCAAGATTATGCTTTTTAAAGCGGTTGTACTATAGCATGTTTAAAAGTGGCAGGCACCACCCCATTTACTACAGAGCTATTAATAATAGCGGTCATGACCGGACTCAAAGCAGGAAAAGCCTCTTTAAAAATATGAGAAGGCAGAACATCAGAAGAGCAGAAAGAGGAATTCATACTAGAAACAATATCAGAAAGCAGTGAAGGAGACACTGGTTGAAAAAGCAAAAGAGAGCTCTGACATGGAGGTGATTCTAGAGGAGAACTATGAGATGGTATGTTAGACAGAATACCCTCAATTTAACGAGTAAGATGAGTTAAAAACTGATCACACAGGTCTATCTAGTTGTGTTAAACAAATTTTAAACAACTGAAACTCAAATGATCAAAAAAATTTAAATATGTTACTCATAGGTATTTCTTGCTGCCCAGGTGTGCCCTGTTACATTTATTATTTAAAGTTAAAAGCTCTGAATGTCTTCTCTTGCCCTGGGTTTCGCCTGTAAAGTCTTTATTGTTAAAAAGGATAAACCAACATGAAGACCAGAGAGATCAATAATTGGATATAGCCAATACAACAATTTGGAATGTCCTGAAAAAGAAAGAAACCACTTGTATACTAACAATAAAGTGTCTGGTGGCCAAGGAAAACAGCAGTTGATGACAAACATTGTGAGAGCTTTGATGAAAAACCCAAAATACAAGAGCCCGTAACATCAACAACAACCGTCACAGGGCCCTGCCCTGTGATGCCCTGTGAAGGCATCACAGCCCACTATTTGAAGACACTGCCAACATAACAAACAACTTCATCAGGGGAAAGGTGTAAGGTTTTAGACTGGCCATGTCAAGCACCAGACCTTAATTAACTTGACCACTTAATTCATTTGACACCCCCCCACACACACACACACACAAATAACAAAAAGGCTTAAAGAAGCTGTGGTACATCACAAACCAAGAATGCAGCAGTTTGTGGTGTCAGTGGGTCTCCACCATGATGAATGTGAATCGCAGGCATGGAATATGAAACCAAATATTTAGTGTTACTCTATCTTTGATTTGTCTTTGATTTGTCTGTACAGAGCTCATAATTCCAAAAGCCTGATCTTTGCCTATATGCTCATTAGCAAACTGTAGTTTTACAAAGGGTTTTTCCTGGCATGCCTTCCATGCAGGTCAAATTTGTGCAGTCTCTTTCTGATTGTAGAAGAAAACAATTGCAAGACTTACTAGCAGATCCTGTGATGCAATTTAGGAGTTCTTGGAGACCTCTTTTTGCATCAGACTCTCGGCTCTTGGGCTGAATTAATTGGGACAGCCATTCCTGAAATATGTGCCATTGGTAGGTTATTTTCGTTACAGTGCAGTGATGCATTTCAAATCATTCCAAGATCTTTTTCAAATAATTAGGAAAGCCATGTGACCGATCTTTTTTTTTTTATTGTTGTTCATTTATTCTGGGGCAGCTGTGGCGTAGGTGGTAGAGCGGGTGTCCACCAGTCATAGGGTTGGTGGTTCGATTCCCGGCCCGGTTGACTCCACATGCCGGAGTGTCCTTGCGCAAGACACTGAACCCCAAGTTGCTCCCGATGGCAAGTTAGTGCCTTGATGATAAATTTAGCTTTTCCAAATATGTTAAAAAAAAAAAAAACAATTTCCATAGGGTGTACTTATTTTTTCACATGACTATATTTAGGAGCTGTTTAAACAACAACTTTTTCAACTTTTTCTAAAACTGAACGCTTATTATGCGGTTTCGCTGTTCGTTTACATGACAATGGTGTTTTGGGGTCTGAAAATGCAAACTTTTGAAAATGGGTTTTGAAAAGGCTGTCATTGTTGTCTCCGTGTAAACATACAAAAATGAGAATCTGTGAAAATGATGACGTTATGCGCGCGAGTACTTTCAAAACTACAGGACTGGGTTTGTGCTGCTCAAGATTTTGAGTTTATTGACGCTTCTCCAGCAAAGTGTAGATTTACTGCATCACTACTACGTCCAGCGGAGATGCATTTGTTATATATGCCAAATTATTAACCCACATCTACGCTGACTAAGGGTATTCAAAATCTTATAATTACAAATCTTAAAATAATTGGTGAATCGTATTTCACCAAGAGATTTTATACCAAATACCTCCCGCCGGATATTCCTCAATGAGCGGGGTGTCTTTGCATCACCATACCAGGCGGAAGACGCAGGAGTAGGCATAGGGCCTGACGCTAGAAGCACAGCTACAGAGCTAGCATTCAGATCTGGTTAAGGAAATCTCCACACAAGCCAGCTCTACCCAGCATCATCCTGACCAATGCCAGATTGCTCAGCAATAAGATGGATGAGCTACCTGTGACCATAGAGGCACACAAATCGGTGCAGAACTGCTCTATTATGGTGATCACAGAGATGTGGCTACACCCGGGGATCCTGGACGAAGATTTCATGCTAGGAGGATGCACAGCACTGACAGAAACTGTGATTCTGGCAAGTGCAGAGTAGGAAGACTATGCATCTACTCTAACGACAGGTGGTGTACAAATGCTACAAAAAGACATTGCTCACCAGATCTATAGTTTGTTACACTGAGATTTTTATCATGGCTGGAGACTTTAAACATGCAAATTTAAAGCCCATCCTCCCTAAATTCTACCAGCATGTTACATGTTCAAAGAGAGGTCAAAACATGCTGGACCATGAATACAGTAACATCAGAGAAGGATATAAAGTCTCTACTCATCCTCACTTGGGCCAGTCTGATCAATAAATCCCTCTTTCTCTAAGAAAGCTAAGAAAACTATGCCTAGAGTGAGAAATATAAAGGTTTGGCCTGAGGATGCAATCCCACTACTGCAGGATTGCTTTGAGCATACTATTTAGGACATATTTACACAGCAGGATCAAGCAGATTTTACATCCACCATTTTGTTCTACATCCAAATTGATAATGTCACTGTTGAGAAATAGATCAGATTTTATCAAGACAATAAACAGGGGATGACCAGGGGTGTCAAGCAGCTACCGAGGGATCGAGACACAGCCTTTAGGTCTGGAAATATGGAATTATACAGGGTAGAGAAAATTAGCTTTTCCTTTTATTTTATTGAGCTCAAAACAGGGAAAATGTGCAAACTTAACAACTGATCAACTATTCATCAACTATATTCATTTGGTCTCTCTTTTGATTTTTTTGTTCAGGGCACTGAACACCTTAGAAATATAGCCAGACTACCCCCAATGCTAAACTTCTCTGTCGCTGAAAAGCTGATTAATTCATTTGTTGTCAGATGGATGGATTACTGTAATGCCGTTTTAGCCGGAGTTTCTAAAACCGCAATTAACAAACTGCAATATGTTCAGAACTCTGCCGCCCGGATCCTGACGGGAACCAGGAAATGTGACCATATTACTCCTGTTTTGAAGTCCTTACATTGGCTCCCGGTCAGGTTCCGTGTCGATTTTAAGATCATGATGTTGACATACAAGGCATTACATGGATTGGTTCCACAATACTTATCTGGTTTATTAATCCCTTACACCCCAAATCACAGACTGCTCTCCTCACAGTGTAATCTGTAAACTGTTCAACAAACACACTTAAAATCTATGGGTGACAGGGCTTTTTCTGTCTATGCTCCTTCACTTTGGAACTCTCTTCCTCCTGAACTCAGGGAAGGCCAGACTTTTGGCATTTTTAAAGCTCTTCTCAAGACACACTTTTTTAAACTTGCATTCGACTGCTGATGTCTTTTTAGATTGTTTTATAATTACTTTTATTATTAATGTTGTTGTTTTTGTTCTTATTAACTTTTATTTGTTTTATTTTTCTGTGGACTGTGATTTTATGTACAGCGCTTTGAGAAGCTGCTTTAAAGGGGCTTTATAAAATAAAGCTGTTTATTATTATTATTATTATTATTATTATTATTATTATTATTATTATTATTATTATTATAGATCAATGAGTTTTAGGAGAGGTTTGCTAATCTGTGAGGGATCATCCATTGTTTACAGGGCAGTGAGATCCTAAAGTCTGCACACAGGGGCTTACAGTATGTGAATGGAATCATTTTATGTGCATGCTTATCTTCTGCTTATGATCTCGTGCACTGAGGTCCTACAACAGTGTTCCCAGACCCAGTGCCCAACTTCAAGGATATCAAGGAGGCAAAAGCAGCATACAGGAGAATGATAGAGGGACATTTCAGTGAAGAGGACCCCTGACACGTCTGGCAGGGTATCCAGCACCTCACAAGCTTTTAAGGGCTCCAAAGATCCAGCCATCAGCACCAGCAGTAACCTGGCTAAGGAGCTCAACCATTTCTTTTAAGGTGACTGAGGCAGAGACTGGGCCCACACCAGTACCATCTATGGACAACCTGGCACTCGCTGTGAGTACGGAGGAAGTCAGAAAAGTGTGAACCCTGTGGTGTGAACCCCAGGAAGGCTGCTGGTCCCTACGGTATTCCGGGGAGAGAACTGAGGGACTGCGCAGGCCAGCTGACTGAGGATTTTACTTCCATCTTCAACCTCTCTCTGTCTACCTGCACTGTCCCCAAATTCTTTAAATCTGCCATCATTGTGCCCATCCCTAAGAAACCATTTGTCATCAGCCTCAGTGACTACAGACCTATGGCTCTTACCTCCACTGTCACGAAGTGCTTTAAAAGGTTGGTGTTAAAGCACATTAAGTGCTTGCTCCTTTTCAATTTGGACCACCACCAGCTCACATATAGAGGTCAACATGAGATGTCATCAACACAGCCCTCCATGCTGTTTTAACACATCTGGAACAACCCAGCTCATATGCGAGAATGCTGTTGTGGATTTTTGGTCTCTGCATTCTACCATTATCACAATCAGAATGGTGTCTCAACAATCTGGGGGTCGGGCCACCACACTTGCATATGGATCAAGGGGTTTTTAACAGTCCATCCACAGTCAGTCGGTGTAACCAATTTCACTCGCATTTGCAACTGAAAAGTACTTTGTGAGACTGTGAAAAAATATATAGACGCATCGGTGCAACTGACCTGTTCAGAGTTGTATAATACAATCAGAATAAAAACTACAACTCCAAAATTCATCTACATTGTGCAACAGTTACTTTCGCACTTCTTTTCATAACCTAGGTCAACCGAACAAGTGTGTGAATACTGCAAAGAAGCCATTATGATGTACATCATCTGCTTCAACTTGCCGATCTCACAAACACCATCTTTTATTTATCATGCAGAATGACCTGAACCTGTAACTGTGACATGCTTATGTAGATACATCAGCGTCAGGCACCAGTACATTAATAATAATGCTAATGCTACAAGGTTGTGTGTAATTCAAACTTCTTTATTAATTAATTCCTCACCAATCATAAGCAAGAGTAGCAACTGTTCAGTCTGCAAACATACTGTGAAGGAGAGCTGCTGCTCTCCTTCACTCTCTTCACTAACTCTATTAAACTATGCATTCACTTCATTTAAACTCACGGTTGTTCGATATCACTAGAAAAGTCAAGTCGAGTTTTCATGTTTTGATTTATTCCCCCCAAAATCACAATATTATCAGCAGACATGGCAACATTGTACTGGGGAAATCTAAAACTGATTAAAAATAAAATCTAAAACTGATAAACAAATAAAAAAAAAACCTAATAAAATGTAAAGACAGAAAATGTGCTTCGTTGTAATTTTTTTATATAAAAAATAGATATTATAATAAATTCATAAATATATAAATAAAATGAAAAATGAAATAATGTTTAATTACTATGGGTTGCACTCCTAATATAAATCATGGTTGTTAGTCTACTTTTAATTAGGAATCTTTATTGTTTAAAAATAAATATTTTATGCTTGTTTATTGATCAATTAACCAACAGTATTTCTCATTGCTATTTTTTTATTGACTTAACAGTGACCATGAGCATAGAGAGCTTACATTTAACTGTTTATGATAGACCTCTAAAGCTTAAACAAAAAAAGATTGGTATCTGGATCGGTTTTGGTCGATCACGATGACAAGAAATCGGTATCGGCTGTAAAAATCCTGATTGGAGCATCAGTTATGAACACAATTAAACTAAAGTGCTTCCCTTTCAAAGGGAACTTCGACGTTGCATTTAGCAGTATGGGAACGCCTTGCGCGTGACCGGTATCTGAAGCTTGTGTAAAATCATGCCTCTACTTATAGGCCTGCCATGATCAGGTGACGTGGCAATTAAGCGCGTCGCATGATATATATATGGCACCTGTGAACCACGCCACCAGCCTTATTATCTTCAGCGAGACTGCATGTCTGTTGTTTGTGTGACAAAAACGCTTCATTTCTACTCGATATTTTCTCAAAATCTCTTAACTTTTCTATCCCTTTTTAAAGAAAAGGAGAGGTAAGTAATGAGCGAGAAAGAGTTAAAGATGTGTGTAACGTGCTCCCGTTTCATCACGGGGGAAAAGTGTACACTTTCTGGGTGAAGTGTTAGTGGTGTAGTATGCGATGGCAACCTCGAGAGGCTGCGCATGGTAACGCTACATTAAGCAGCTCAACTCGGAAGCCGAGCGAGTTGGGTTTCAAAGCCTTGCGGATCTGGGCCGGTCGCTGCCGAGGCAGCCAACCGTCTCAGGTTCGGGGGATCTCTTAAATCCGGAAGAGGAGCCGGAGACGAGCGCTGCACTATCTCTCTCTCTGTCTTCCGGGTTCGGCTCTCCGCTGGATTTTGGAGTTCGTGTCGCGACTCTTCCTCCTGCTATGGAAAGCCAAAGGGGTAATAATCCCTCTCTGACTCCGAAGAGTTAGAAGGATGTGTTAAAAACTGAGAGCAGCATATAAAAAGCTGCTTGAAGAGATTACCCAGTGAAAGTAAATACTTCACACTGCAGAAACTCCCCTGTCTTCCAGAAGTTGACAAAATCTCACTTCTGGGGGAAAACCATGCTTAAGCCATAGTCATAACTCCACGATGTTGGATTATTTGGCCATTGTGGGAATTAATGGCATGGCTATTTAGCTATGCCCGAGGTGGAGGAGGCGCTTGCTAGCTACCTCTCTCCACCGATGGCAGGTAATTACAGGGGCCAGCTTGCATCCAAGGTGGCATTGGTGGGCAAGCCTATGCAGTAGTAGTCTTGCTTGTGGGTCACTGCAAACAATGACAGGGTTGCAGGCCTAGCAAGCAGACCTGCTGAGTGAGCTCGACTTATGGCAAAAAAAAAGTTGTCTCAAGCTCATCCGGGTGTCCACGAGTGGAGCCTGGGCCAGCACTAGTATGGGGAAACCCAGAAGGCGAGGTACGCCCGCCAACCCCGCCGCCGAGAACCGGGAAACCGGGTAGCCACAGTCGCGGTCTGCTGTTAGGCCTGATCTGAAAATGGTCATAAAGGTCAAGCAGGCAAAGATGAGCGGTCCTGAGGGGCTGTGGAGGGATGTATCCGGGGACATGAGGTTGTTAGGGCAGGTAGCCCCCAGTGCTACTGTAGGGCCTCCCCTAGCCAAGGTGGTCCCCAAGACAGAACCCGTCCGCAGGGATTCACTGTGGACCCAGTAACTGCGCAATAGCTACAGTCCTGGAGCTCCTACAATAACATTTCTCAGCGGGGTGAGCTCCTTCTACAATCAGGGTTATGTGGCCGCCATTTCTGCCATCCACGCCCTGTTGAGGGAGCCTCTGTGGGGCAACATCCTCTAACTTCGAGGTTCATGCGTGATCTCAGATGCCTGAGGCCCATCTGCAGGCCGCGCATACCTTCCTGGGACCTTCCATGGCCCTGGAAGGTCTGTCGGCTGCCCCATTCGAGCCCCTAGAGCGGATCTACTGTCTCAAGCCGGAGGGCTGATCTATCACGCTCGGCCAGAACTCGGCAACTGTGGGTCTGGCCCCTGAGGGGCACCAGCTCATAGATTCGGGTCTCACAACTGAGATTGTTGAAACCATGTTGAAAGCTAGAGCACCATCCACAAGGAAAGCGTATGCACTCAAGTGTCAGCTTTTTGTCTTGTGGCATGAGAAATGGTACCTAGACTCAGTGAACTGCACAATTGCTACAGTCCTGGAGTTCTTACAGAATATTTCTCAGTGGGCTGGGCTCCTTCTTCAATCAGAGTACTTGGCCGCCATTTCGGCCAGCCATGACCCTGTTGATGGAGCCTCTGTGGGGCAACATCCTCTACCTTTGAGGTTCATGCATGGTGTCAGACGGCTGCGGCCCATCTGCAGGCCATGCATACCTTCTTGGGACCTTCTATGGTCCTGGAAGGTCTGTCGGCTGCCCCATTTGAGCCCCTGGAGTGGATCCCTTCCACAAGGAAATCAAATGCACTCAGGTGTCAGCTTTTTGTCTTGTGGCATGTGGAACGTCACATAGACCCAGAGAACTGCGCAATTGCTACAGTCCTGGAGTTCTTACAAAATGTTTCTCAGCGGGCTGGGCTCCTTCTACAATCAGGGTTACTGGGCCGCTGTTTCGGCCAGCCATGCTGGTCTGTCAGGTGCCCCATTTGAGCCCTTAGGGTTGACCCTCAAAAGCCGCAGGGTTGATTTATCATCCTTGGCAAGGTAGCTCTTTTACAGGCCTTGACATCTCTCAAGCGAGTGGGAGGTCTACAAGCTCTCCCTGTTGCCCCTCCTGCCTTGACTTTACCCCTAGATAAGTCCTTCCTGTATCCTAGGCCGGATTATATTCCTAAAGTGCCTACATTGGCTGCCCACCCTGTGGTGTTCTCCCATCCTCTGTCCTCTGACCAGAACAAGAGAGGATGCACCCACTGTGTCCAGTAAGTGCTCTCTGTACTTATGTCCACCGCTCCGGCCAGTGGCGTAAGTCAGAGCAGCTACTAGTCTGCTTTGGCAGCGACAGAGAAAGTGATGCTGTGTCAAAGCAGTGCATCTCTACTGGGATTGTTGAAGGCTTTGTCCAAAGGGGTTTCCTTGCAGGATGTGTGTGTGTGTGTTTTCTCATGCCTACTTGTGTGTTATATTGTGGCACATTAAACATTACCATCTCTATCAAAAAAAAAAAACAACAACAACAACCCTAAACTTCAACCATGCTCCTAAAATTTTGACTGTGCTCCTAAATTTTTGTAATTAAAAAAGAAATTGTTACTGTAGAGCCCTGCCCCAGGGCTGAGTACTGAGTCCTCTGCTATACACTCTATACACCCATCAATACATCAATACATGTGTGTGTGTGAATGGGTGAATGAGACACTTTGTAAAGTGCTTTGGATAAAAGTGCTATATAAGTGCACATTTACCTTTACTGTAGTGGAACAGATATATAATAACGACAAGTCTGCCAACAAAGGTGAAGTCCAAAAACTCTGGCAAAAAGTCTGGCACTCAACTCGTCACATAATAATAAATTTATTTTATATAATGCCTTTAAAAGCAGCTTCTCAAAGCGTTGTACACAAAATAATTTATTAAAAAAATTAAAGTTAAAAATGAGAAGAAGAAAAATAAGAATTATCCTGATCATCCTCGTCATAATATTAGACATCAACAGTCAAATGCAAGTTTAAAAAATTATTTCTTGAGTTGAGCTTTAAAAGTGCCAAAGGTCTGCACCTCCATAAGCTCAATAGGAAGAGAGTTCCAAAGGGAAGTAGAATAGACAGATAAAGCCCTGTCACCCATATGGTGGGTATTTATGGGTTTGTGGAACAGTTAACAGATTACACTGTGAGTAGCACAGTCTGCGTTTTGGGGTGTAAGGGATTAATAAACCAGATAAGTAATGAGGAGCCAAACCATACCTTGTATGTCAGCATCATAATTTTGAAATCGAAATGGAACCTGACTGGGAGCCAGTGCAAGAACTCCAAAACAGAAGTTATCTGATTGTATTTCCTGGTCCCAGTCAGGATCCTGGCAGCAGAGTCTTGTATATATTGGAGCTTATTGATTGTGGATTTAGAAACTCTGACTAAAACTGCGTTACAGCAATATATCCAAGTGACAACGTATGAGTTTATCAGCTTTTCAGCTACAGGGAAATTTAGCATAGGACGCAGTCTTGTTATATTACTGAGGTGAAAAAAGGATGCTTTAACAGTGCTTTGAACAAAAGTATCAAATGTAAGGCTGGTATCAGAAATTACTCCAAGGTTCCTCATCTTACTTTGGGTCTCTAGAACAGAGTCATCAACAAATAAAGACAGTGGACCAGCTATGAAAATTTGCTGACAGGAACCTATAAGCATAACTTTATTTTTCCCAATATTCAGGCACATTATTCATCCATGTTTTTTATTTCGGAAATACAATCAGAAAGAAAAGAAACATCAAGGTTTTCACCAGATTTTGAGTGAATGTAGATTTTGGTATCATCACCATAAAAGTAATAATGGAGGCCGAGCAATCGCAGCAGATGCCCAAGTGGAGATGAATAAATACTGAAAAGTAAAGGGCCTAAAACTGATTCCTGAGGAACACCACTGAGCACAGAGCTACTGTCAGACCTGTAACCACCCATAAAAATAAACTTGGAACAGTTGGTAAATAAGATGTAAACCAGTTTAAAACTGTCCCCGACACTCCAAAAACACTTTTAAGACAGGTAAGTAAAAAACCAACAGTATAAAAGGCAGCTTCAAGATCAAGACGAATAAGAATGGAAGTAGCTCCAGAATCAGAGGTCATCAACAAATCATTGGTAACTTTGACCAATGCCGTTTCAGTACTGTGAAATTTCCGAAAACCTGACTGAAGGGGTTCAAAGAGGTTATTCATTTTAAGATGATTATGTAATTGAGAGACAACAACACGCTCAAGCATTTTTACCAAAAACAGAAGATTTGAAATGGGACAAAAATTGTTCAAATCATCCACGGAAACATTTTCCTTCTTTGGTACAGGTGTAACAGCAGCAGTCATTAGTACTGCTGGAACAACCCCAGTCTCCAATGATTAATATGTAATACAGATGATAGTAGGGCACCAAAAATCAAAGCATGATTTAAACAGGCTTGTGGGAATTGGATCAAGCAGGAAGTGAAGGAGTGAAGTGGCAGAGTCAGATGTAACAGAAATTTGTTTGTAATCTTAGAATTAAAAAACTGAAAAGAATTGCATAGCTGCTGAGAAACAGGCAAGGTGGTATTAACTTTAAGCAATCTGTTTATGATTTGGAACAAGTGGCTGGTATTTCTTTAGCCTAAGAGAAATAAGATAATCTTTCAGTCTCAATTAATGCTCGGTAATCACCCAGAAGATCCTTCCACACTTGATAGTAGACATTCAAGCCAGTAAGGTGCCATTTACGCTCCTTTTCTGATAAGAAGCCTTTCTAGTGCACAGATTGTCATACCAGGGAGTGTTGTATCAAAATTTGCCTATTACCCAAAGACAATTAATATTTAACATAGAAACGGATACTCACATACATTAACCAGTTGAAGGACGAAAGTAAGACACCGGGCTCGTGAGTGAGGAGTGGTAAGTTTATTGTTGCATGATATCACACAGTTGAGACGTCCCAAGGATGATCTATAAAACCAGAGCTGAAGCTCTTCTATTTATACAGTTTTCTTAGGGTCAGGATGACCCAGACATCAATAGCTGTCCCGACATCAATAACTGTCCTACATCAATAGCTGTCCTGACATCAATAGCTGACACCATTACGTACATCAATTATCACTGTTGACCGACCCTTATCAGTGCAGTACCAGCTCCAAATTATATTTTGTTCTACATTTCTTTTCTTTTTTATTTATAGTGCTTGCATGTACATTACCCTATAATAGTCTTTCATGAAACAGAATATGAAACAGATTAATGTTTTCTGCCTACATACCAGGCCTCTGTGTGTCTCTTAGTTGACCTTCTGCCTGCGTGCAGACGTACTCCACCTATGCTCTGACGCCTGCCGCACTTAATCAAATACATGTATTGTTATCCCTCTGTGCCTTGCTTATCTGTGTGTTGTGTCTTAGGTGAACATCCGTTCATACAGTCCACCAGCCCAGTGAATTCTCAATAAGATTACATATTACTCATACTAGGTCTCCCTCGTGTTTGTTTCATGCATATTTTATATACAACAGGAGCAGAGTGGGCGAATGTAACCTTACGTGACCTTAGGGGCGCAAAAGAGTCTAGATTAGTAGCAAGAGTAGAATTTAACTGCAGAACTTCCTCCTCCAGCGATGAGGGATGCAGATCGCTTAAGGTAGAAACAACAAAATTAGAGAAAATTGTCTGATCAATAGACTTCCACTTCTGGAAGATTACTGTTTGGATAGTAGGAATACTTGGATTGACTTGGCAGTTCCAGGTTAAAGAAGACAGCTGAATGATCTGACAGTCCAATGTCAACAAATGAAAAAAGATCCAGGGTATGGCATTTGATATGAGTCGGGTCAGTTACAAACTGTGTGAAGTTAAAACAATCAAGTAGCGACAGAAATTCCTTAACCATCACTCATGAATGTTAACGTCTCCCACAATTAGAATTTTGTCAAACTTCATTCTCAACGTTGACAGGAATGGTCTGTTAACACCAATGCCCTTGTGAAAAAAGCACAGCAGCAACTGTACTTTTTGAGGTCATTTAGGAGTCAATCTGTCCCTGTAACTGCTGCTGTCTTTTTAAAAGTGTTCTGTGGAGAGTTTCATTACCCACAACATCCTGCACTATTGCTGATTTTTTTTTAAAAAAGGCTCTGGAGAGAGTTAGGAAGTCAGCACAGAACATTATAAGGACAAAGCTTCCCTCATTGACTGATATATTTATACAGAACCAGATGCCTTTTGTTATGCAGCATGCATAATCCAGGACTTTTCTCAATCAGGAAACAGTCTGATCAAACTGCTGACTTCTGGGAGGTGGTTGATTCAAGTCCACACCTCTAGACTTATGATCAGATTTTATCCAAGTGCCATAAAATAATTAACTCATAATATAAGGGGCTGTGTAATACATTATACATTGGACTATTTAAACATTGGACTGCGCAATACATATTAGATATGGGATTGCATATACTGCTACTGCTTATTTATTTATCTATTCTTGCAGCTATGTCAAGCTTGTTTGTTGTGTTACTTTATTCAGTGTTTCTTATTATGCTTATTGTGTTGTACTTTTACCACAAGAAGTTGCATTTGAATTTCCTTGTACAGCTGTGCAATGACAATAAAGGCATTCATTCATTCATTCACTTATGGTATCTCCCATGCTATTTCCATCTCCATTGGTTCAGTGAGTGCACACATTTTGCCTACTGCAGTGCTCATGCTTTGACAATAGTATGACACATTTTAGGGGTGGTCAAATTCATAATGACATTCTCTTTTCAGATAGACTGAGCAAACTATTTTTCCACTATTAAAACTTAGTAGTATGTGAAAATTTCAAAATATGGACCACCTTAAATAAAAAATAATTGATTTACAGCACTGGTTGTGTGAGAAAGCCTTAATTTAGCCGATAGTGTACCCAATTTTTGCTAATCTCCTCTTTGACCTGAATAGTGACAACTCTTTTACTGACCATCTGTCTCTTTCTATTATTTCATATTTCTTTCCTTCTTACAGGGACCAGCTGGCAGACCTGGTGATAGAGGTTCCAAAGGAGAGCGGGTTAGATCTTGTGTTCTGTGTTCCTTCCGACTTGATTAAGCAGAAAGTATGCTTCACTTTTTACATGTACGCTAGGAACAGTGTACAGTACGCGTAGTGCAAATTTCATCATCAGCAGAGTACGCGCCTGCTGTATGCACGCCGCTTGATTTTTCTAACCATGCGTACTTTGTCGCACAGGCGCATTTAATTATTTTGAAAGGCTATGCATATGACTGTGCACGTACGCATAAAATAATGAAGTATACCAGAGGCTTTACAAGGCAGCACCATGCTGTCACTGTGAAATAGTTAAAAATAAACGTCAGCTAGTACTAATGCATGCACTTCCTTTAAATGAGGAAAATCTTCTGCTTTGCATAGATTAGAGATATTAGAGCTTTTATAAACAATTGCATAAGTATGTATTCTGTATGACTCTCTCCTCACGCTTGCTTAGCATTTCAGGCTTGCCATTATTCTCACAACTCTCTATATTAATAATATAGTATATGGTAAGCAAATTGCACTACCAGATAATGGGATATACTGTAAATCAGGGGTGCTCATTAAGTCAACTGCGATCAACCAGTCAATCACAAGACAAACACTTGTGACTGGTTGATACATCATGGAATAATAACATCTTGGGGACAGGTAATCTGGAATAATGACTATTTCAAAATTCTGTCAGAGAACTATTGAGAAAAATCTGTCAGAGTGAGTAAAAATATAGGTAAATGTAGGAAAGAAATTTTTTTAGGTTAAGATTAGGACAAATACTACTTTTTTTTTCACCATGAAAATGACCGTGTCAAATGTGAGTTTTGTAACTGGAAGGAAACTGTTGAACATGTGCTGATAGGTTGTAGGGAGTTAATTGTAGAAAGAGAAAGACTAGACAGGGTGATAGAGATGGGAAGGGACTGGATTATAAAAGGCCTATTAGAGACAGGAGATACACAGATAAATACACAGATTATAGCTCTAGTGCAGCATCACAATATGCAGTGATTTTGACTTTAGCTGATATTCAGTTTAAATTCATACAAAACAGGCTGAGATCATTTAATAAAAGCAGATCTCCCTAATTATCTCCCGCTTCTCAGACTGGTACGTTCACACATACAGCGATTTAAAGTCAACAGTAGGTGTTCTTACTACTGGTTGCCATAGTAACATGGGTGGCGCAACTGGAATTCCACTTTTGACAACAAATCAGTTTACACACATACGTATACAGTATCTCACAAAAGTGAGTACACCCCTCACATTTTTGTAAATATTTATTATATCTTTTCATGTGACAGCACTGAAGAAATGACACTTTGCTACAATGTAAAGTAGTGAGTGTACAGCTTGTGTAACAGTGTAAATTTGCTGTCCCCTTAAAATAACTCAACACACAGCCATTAATGTCTAAACCCCTAAGTGAAAATGTCCAAATGGGGCCCAATTAGCCATTTTCCCTCCCCGGTGTCATGTGACTTGTTAGTGTTACAAGGTCTCAGGTATGAATGGGGACCAGGTGTGTTAAATTTGGTGTCATTGCTCTCACACTCCCTCATACTGGTCACTGGAAGTTCAACATGGCACCTCATGGCAAAGAACTCTTTGAGGATCTGAAAAAAAAAATTGTACTGTGTTAGTTGCATTGTGAAAGTGATTAAATGTTTCAGGGTGATCCTGGAATCCCTGGAGAGAGAGGTGTTCAGGGAGAGAGGGGACGACCCGGAGAAAAAGGGCTTTCTGGGACCCAAGGTCTGCCTGGTGAGAAAGGACATCCCGGTCCACCTGGTCCTGTAGGATCACTGCTGGTATGTATTTTTGTACATCCAGAAAGTATTCACAGCACTTCACTTTTTATATAGCACTCCATGTTTTTATATATATATATATATATATTATATATATATATATATATATATATATATATATATATATATATATATATATATATGTGTGTGTGTGTGTATGTATTATATGTGTATGTATTGAGAGAGAAAGATAGAGCACACACCAATCAGCTATAATACATACATACATACACACACACACACATATATATTTATTATATATATATATATATATATATATATATATATATATATATATATATATATATATATATATATATATATATATATATATGTGTGTGTGTATGTATGTATGTGTGTATGTATTGAGAGAGAAAGATAGAGACACACACCAATCAGCCATAATATTAATTAATACCACTGACAGGTGAATTGAATAACATCGATTGTCTTGTTACAATGGCATTTGCCAATGCATGGAATATATTAGGCAGCAAGTGAACAGTCAGTTCTTAATTTGTTAAAATTCAGTTCTTAAAATGAAGAGTTTGAAGCAGGAAAAATTAAAAGGATATTAGTAATAATAATAATAATAATAATAATAATAATTCCTTAGATTTATGTAGTGCTTTTCTAGGCATTCAAATCACTTTACATTGTATGGGGGCAAGGAGAGAAGGTAACCAATTGAAGGATGGAGATTATTAGGGGGGCCATGATAGATAAAGTGTCATGAGTCCCCTTTTGAGAAGCGCGCTGTGGAGCATGTGAGCGCGCAGGCACAAGCAGGTGCGTGAGCACCTGCTTCTCCATTGTGGACAGCAGTGACATCTTGACACGTGTATTTGTTTATGTTCTTGTATTGTCTCCTCCCCTTCCTGTCATTGGTTATGGTGTCACATGTGTCTGGATTACCCTCAGCTGTTAGCAGTTACAAGGGTAATCATGTCATCATATATACCGCGTGCCTCCCAACACTCAACGCGGAATATTAGATTAGGTATTGTTTAGAATAGATGTAGTTATCGTCATAGTCAAAGTCATAGTTATAGTCATAGTTAGTCTTAGTCTTAGTCATAGTTTGTTAGATTAGTTTCTACTGGTTTTTCTGCTACCAGTCCCTCGCTGTTGTTTGTTTCATGTTTGGTATATCGACCCTGTATCCCATGACCGCAACTTTGATCACTGCCTTGCCCAAGTTTATGCCTGCTTGCCGATCGTCTGACCTTTTGCATGTTTTGGATTACGTTTACGGATTACGATTTGGCGTTTTATGCCCTTGTCTCTCTCTTAAATAAAACTGTTCATACTGCACTTGCATCCGTCTGAACTTCCTCACGTCACGAAATGTGACATAAGGGCCAATGGGGGAATTTCGCCAGGACACCGAGGTTCAACTCTTTATGAGAAGTGTCTTGAGATTTTTTATGACCACAGACAGTGAGGACTTTTTTCTTACTTGTTCAATGAAGCATAAACAATTATTGCACATGCAAAGTCCTTAAGACACGAACAGACTTTTCTACTGACTCTGGGGGGGGAAAAACAGAAGAAAGATGCCTACTGTGTCTGCTCACATGTGTGAACATGCCATAGTTTTGCTGCAGGTATTTATGAATAAAATAATTCAATTTTTATTTTTTAAATTATTAATAATTATAATTATTATTAATTATATACATTTAAAATGTCCTGTTCTTGTTTTTTTTTCCTGCAGAATGATTTCAACACCATGAAGGAAATTAAAATGTTCATTGAGAATGAAGTATTGCGTGTGTTTGAAGGTACATATAAGTCTTGCTGTCTCACTGGTGTGTGTAAATTAGAATGAGTGTTTTCATAATAAAACAGGAATGCCCTGAGTATTTTAAGTAATAAGGGAAAAATGTACATGACTCTTACATTTTTTTGTACCAGCACTATATGTATGTTCCTGGTACCTTGTGAATTATGATTTTTGTAGAAAGGTTAACGAGTCACACCATGCTGGAAAAGGTGCCAGCACCAATATTGGCTGCACATGGTCGCCAAGGCCCCCCAGGGCCGCGTGGGAATGATGGGTCCCCAGGTCTTCCTGGAGAACCAGGACCTCCAGGTCCTCAAGGTAGGAGCAAAAAACCAGAGATTGAAAATGCCTATAGCTGTCTGCTTTCCTGTTAGCTAATGTTAAGACATTAAACCTTTGTTAAATATAGGTGTGCAACAATTATTGGCACCCCTATGATTTCACATGAGAAGAATATATTTGAAGTATATTCCCATTGATATTTAAAAAAATGTAGTACACCTGGTTGACTAGGAACAGGAAATTGTCCAACCATGACTTCCTGTTTCACAGGAAGGTAAAATTCCCTTAATTATTCATAACAATGTGTAAGACCAAAGAATATAGCCGTGATTTGTTGTAAATGGGCTATAAAAAATAGTGGCTATGCAAAGGCAAAAGCACTGAAAATGCCTATGTCCAAAGTCAGGGTAATAATTACGAAGTTCCAGTTAACTGTTAAATGTTATGAATCAATCTGGAGTTGGACACGTGTCTATTGTCTCAACATACTGTGAAGAGAATGATTCTAATGGCCAAAAAAGTCTCCAAAAAAGATCACAGCTGGAGAATTGCTGAAGTTAGTTGCGTCTTGGGGTCAGAAAGTCTCACCCAAAAACAAACCGGCACACATTAGACACTTCTGGAACTGTGAATGGGATCAGGTTCTATGGTCAGATGAAACCAAAATAGAGCTTTTTGGCAATAAACACCAGAGATGGTTTTGGTATACACAGACAGGTACCTCATGCCCACAGTTAGATATGGTGGTGGCTCTTTAATGTTTTTTAGCTGTTTTTCTGCCAGAGGACCTGGACATTTTGTTAGGATACATGGCATCATGGACTCTATCAAATATCAACAGATATTAAATGAAAACCTGACCGCCTCTGTCAGAAAACTTAAAATGGGCCATGGTTGGATCTTCCAGCAGGACACTGATCCAAAACATACATCAAAATCAACACAAAAATGGTTTACTGACCACAAAATCAAGGTCCTGCTATAGCCATCCCAGTCCCCTGACTTGAAACCCATAGAAAGCTGTGGGGTGAACTGAAGAAGGGAGTCCACCAGCATGGACCTCGAAAATTGAAGGATTGGGAGAGATTCTGTATGGAGTAATGGTCTCAGATCCCTTGCCATGTATTCTCCAACCTCATCAGGTATTATAGGAGAAGACTCAGTGCTGTTATCTTGGTAAAGGGAGGTAGCACAAAGTATTGACTAAAAGAGTGCCAATAATTCTTGCACACCTACATTTAAACAAATTGGATTGTTCTTTACCATACTGCAGATGACATTGTGTGTATTGAGTTTCAAACAGGAAAGCACTTACCAATAAGTATATATACAACCACAGGGAACCATTATATGAGGCTGAAGGTACAGTGCTTTTCTGCCCATGGAATGCCATCTTTCTCAGTGAATGCATTTCAGAGTGCTCCAAGCATAAGCATGTTCTTTGGTGGATGTGTGACACTAGATTAGAGAAGCACATAGAATAGATGTATGGTATTACTCTTTGAGGTATTTGCCCTCTAGGCCTTTATAAGACTGCATTATGCAATATTACTATCTGTTCGGATACTCTGTTGGATTTAAACATCATGGGGACAATTGCTTGTAATTGGGAACAGTGTCTACACTTCCTAGACATTTGTTTTGCATCTGTTAAGACATGACTGTAGCCAACATCTGCATGTTGTGATAGACCTTATTTTGTAAAGTTCAGGGAAGAACTGGTGTGAGTGCCCGGTTCAGAGTTGTATAATACAATCATACTACAACTCCAAAATGCATCTAACTACACCACACAACAGTTATTTTTGAAGTTCACGTGTGAAGTTCACGTGTGCTAGTAGTCAATTTTATTAGTTTTTTTGTTTGTGTACTTTGCCTGCTCTGTTTACTTCTTTGTTTGTTCTTTGTTCTTTGTTTGCTTTGCTTTGCATCTACAACAAAATTTTTATTATGCATGAAAGCAGGGCTCTACAGTGCAACCATTTCAGTTGCATTTGTGACTGAAAAATACTGTGTGCAATTGTGGAAAAAATATGTATGTGCACTGGTGTGAGTGCCCTGTTCAGAGTTGTATAATACAATCATACTACAACTCCAAAATGCATCTAACTACACCAAACAACAGTTATTTTCGCATTGCTTTTCATCACCTCAGTCATCCAAACAAGTGTGCAAATACTGCAAAGAAGCCATTATGATGACAAGGGTAACACTGTACATTATATACTTCTCTCAACTTGCCGATCTCACAAACTGCCATCTTTTCTTGATCACGCAAAATGACCTGAACCTGCGACTGTGACATGCTTGTGTAACAGCATTGTTGGGTGCCGGTACATACTACTTGTATTGTTCCCTGCTTGATATATCGCTTTGCTTATTTGTAAGTCGCTTTGGATAAAAGCGTCTGCCAAGTGAATAAATGTAAATGTAAATAAATAATAATGCTAACGCTACAAGGTGGGTTCAAACTTCTTTATTAAATAATTCCTCACAAATCATAATCAAGAGTAGCAATTGTTCAGTCTGTAAACTTACAGTACACTGCTGCTCTCCCTTCACCAGCTCTAATAGACAGCACATTCATGTCATTGAAGTTCACGGTTTCCAGATATCACTAGAAATGTAAACCCTAGTTTTCATTTAAATCTCCCCAAAACACAATATTATCAGCAGACATGGCAACACTGTACTGGGGGAACCCATCTAAAACTGATAAACAAATAAACAAAAAACTAATAAAATGTAAACACAGAAAATGTGCTTAGCTATAAATAAATAATTTAATATAAAAAATAGAGATTATAATAAATTCATAAAATATAAATAAAATGAGAAATGAAAATGTTTAATTACTATGGGTTGCATTTAATATCAATTTGACTTTAAGCTTAGTAAGCTATTTCCTTAGAAGACTATTTGCCATTTTCATAATATGGATCATGCTTGTGTTAGTCTACTTTTAATTAGGACTGTTTATTGTTTAAGATATTTTTTTTAAATAAAAAAAATACTTTTATGCTTGTTTATTTATCCATTAAATCTCTCATCTCATTGCTATTATTTTAACTCAATTAAGAGTGATCAAGAGCAGAGAGCTTACATTTAACTGTTTATGATAGACCTCTTGATTAAAGCTTAAACAAAAAAAAAATGGTATCTGGATCAGTTTTGGTCGATCAAGATGACAAGAAATCGGTTTCAGCTGTAAAAATCCTGATCGGAGTATCAATAATGAACGCTATTATACTAAAGTCCTTTGCATCTGGCAGATAAATGAACTCACCCAATCAATTCAATTAAATTTTATTTGTATAGTGCTTTTTACAATAGAGATTGTCTCAAAGCAGCTTTACAGAAATTTCAATACGGTATACAGATATAAAAGGTTTGAATTTATCTGAGCAAGCCACTGAGTGGCAAGGAAAATCTCCCTAAGATGTTTTAAGAGGAAGAAACCTTGAGAGGAACCCGACTCAGAAGGGAACCCATCCTCATCTGGGTAACAACAGATAGTGTGAAAAAGTTCATTATGGATGTATATGAAGTCTGTATGGCCTTAGGAGCAGCTGTAGTCCTAGCAGTCTGGAATTAGAGAAGATTTGAGCTCCATCCAGAGGCAGAAAGTATCAGGATCTCTAGTATATCCATAAATTCGTGCAGGGCTCGGCAAAAGGAGAGAGGGAGAAAAAAGATTATTATGACTGCGAAGTAGTAAAACAGAATCTAGTTAGGGTAGGATTGAGTAAACAAATACATTTTAAGCCTAGACTTAAACACTGAGACTGTTTCTGAGTCCCGAACACTGTTCCATAACTGTGTGGCTCTATAAAGGAAGGCTCTTCCTCCTGCTGTAGCCTTCACTATTCGAGGTACCGTAAAATAACCTGCATCTTTTGATCTGAGTAGGCATGGCGGATCATATAAAACCAAAAGGTCGCTTAGATATTGTGGCGCAAGACCGTTTAGTGCGTTATAGGTTAATGAAAGTATGTTTTAGTTAATGCGAGATTTTACTGGGAGCTAATGCAGTGTGGATAATTTTGGTGTGATATGGTCGTATCTTATAGTTCTAGTTAGGACTCTAGCAGCTGCATTCTGGACTAACTGGAGCTTATTTATATTCCTACTGGAACATCCAGACAGTAAGGCATTACAGTAATCTAATCTAGAGGTGACGAATGCATGAACCAGTATTTCCGCATCATGTAGTGACAATATGTTTCTTATCTTAGAAATATTTCTGAGATGAAAGAAAGCTATCCTAGTAATATTATCTACATGAGCATCAAAAGAAAGACTGGAGTCAATAATCACTCCAAGGTCTTTAACTGCTGTACATGATGAAACAGAAAGACCATCCAGAGTAACCATGTGATCATAAAGATTACTTCTAGCTAAACGTGGGCCTAATAAAATTATTTCTGTTTTATCAGAATTAAGTATATACTCTTATATAATCACATACTATATTTGATTATTCAGATAGGCTTATATACACAATATACACAGAGCGGTAAATTTGGAAAATGGCTAATAGTGTAGCTTTAAATATATTAAACAGGAGCAGACTTCAAAGACTGAACATTGAGGCTTATTGTATTTGTTTACAAAGTGGAACAGGTTAACGGTTGTTGTTTTTTGCATACAGTCTATAAAATTAACTGATTAACTAGTTCTGTTGTAATTGACAAGCTCAAGTTTTCTCATGCCTACTTGTCCGTTATATTGTGGCTGTCAGGCGGGGGGGAAGGACACAGGCGCGGGAGCAGGTAGAGGCTGATAGCGAATCCGGCGGGAACGAAACGCGGGATAATCCAGGGACGGGGCGGACACTGTCAGGGCGTCGGGGAAAAACCAGCGAAAGCATAGTACAAGACGGAAGATCCAAAAGCGTAGTCAGATGCAAGCAGAGAGTCGCGGAAAACCAGGAAGTCGTAGTGCAGGGCGGAAGATCCAAAAGCGTAGTCAGAGGCAAGCAGAGAGTCGTGGAAAACCAGGAAGTCGTACAGGTAATCGAGAGCTTGGTATCGCAGCAAACAAGCGTTACGGATGCGTCCCGCACCGTGAACTCGGAATGTGGTTTCTTAAATCCCTGTGTCTCCAAGAAAGCCGACACCAGGTGTTGCTCATCAGTATTCCGGTGATCTCTCACGCATGCGCTCGTGTGGGCTGTTTCTGGGAGTTGGAGTTCGGGACGCTCCGGGCAGTGCGCATGCGTGCTCGTGTGGGCTGTTGGGAATTTGCGTCCCGACTGGGCTGCGCTCTGACAGAGCCCCCCCCCCAACGCTCCTCTGCCTCCCTCGTGGCCTGGGACCTGGGAGACCTGGGTATGAGCGATGGAAATTCTCTAACAGCTAGGGGTCTAGGATGTCCCGACGCGGGACCCAACACTGCTCCTCTGGTCCATAACCCTCCCACGCGACCAGATACTCCAAGCCCCGCCTTCGTCGCCGAGATTTCAGGATGTGACTCACTCGATACGCAGGTTGCCCCTCGATCTGGAGGAGAGTCTGGGGTTCGGTTGCAGGCACATCCTCTGCCAAGGGACCATTCATTACCGGTTTTAGACGAGACACATGGAACGATGGGGATATTCGACTGTGTGGCGGCAACTTCAGGCGGTACGTCACTTCATTCACCTGGTGGAGGATTCGATAGGGCCCAGTGTATCGCAGAGTGAGCTTCCTGCAGCTGTGAGGTTGCTTCAAGTTCCGTGTAGAGAGCCACACTCTATCCCCCGGTTGATAGTTAGGGTGGTCACTCCGTCTGCGATCCGCTTGGTGTTTGTACTTCTCCGAGATGGTTTCGAGGCGCCGGTGGGTCGCTGCCCAGATCTGCTCACTCCGCTCGAACCACCGGTTGACAGCCGGCGCAGCCGTGGGAGACGCGTTCCACGGGAACAAGGGTGGCTGGTACCCGAGTACACACTGGAAGGGAGTTAGCTGGGTGGCCGAGTGCCGCAGGGAATTCTGAGCATACTCAGCCCAGGGTATGAAAGTGCTCCAGTCCTCTGGGTTTCGAGCGCAAAAGGTTCGCAAAAAACCGTCCTAGTTCCTGGTTCACTCTTTCGGCTTGGCCGTTGGCCTGTGGGTGATAGCCTGATGTGAGACTCACGGTCACCCCTAGTTTCTCCATGAAGCTGGTCCACACCCGGGAGGTGAACTGGGGGCCCCGGTCACTGACAATTTCCTCGGGGATGCCGAAATAACGAAAAACGTGCTGGAAAATGAGAGTGGCGGTGGAGAAGGCGGTGGGGAGCGCAGGCAAGGGGACAAAACGGACGGCCTTCAAGAATCGGTCCACCACTACGAAGATTACGGTGTTCCCTTGTGAAACGGGCAGATCGGTGATGAAGTCGATGGCCAGGTGTGACCACGGTCTTTCGGGTATGGGCAACGGTCTGAGCTTACCGACGGGCAGTTTCCAAGGCACCTTGGCTTGGGCACACATAGAGCATGACGCCACCGCCTTTCGGACCTCTTGGTCCATGCCCGGCCACCAATACTTCTCCTGTAGGAGCTGATAGGTTCGTTTTGCCCCAGGGTGCCCGGTTCCTCTGACTGAATGGGCCCAGGAGATCAGGTTAGTTCGATGGCTCTCGGGAACGAACAGTTTCCCGCATGGACAATTAGCGGGGATGCTGCCGGTGGGCGCTCGCGCTAATTCCTGGTCCAGGTCCCACTCGACGGCACTGAGAAAGCAGGTGGGAGGGAGGACCGGGTCCGCCGGGTCGGGAGCCTGGCCCGGGGCCTCTTGCCAGGAGAGGGCGTCCGCTTTGAGGTTCTTAGAGCCGGGACGGTAGGAGACCATGAAATTGAAGCGCGTGAAGAACAGACTCCATCTGGCCTGACGTGCGTTCATTCTCTTGGTAGTCCGGAGGTATTCCAAATTCTTATGGTCAGTAAAAACTATGAATGGGTGAGCTGACCCCTCCAGCCAGTGTCTCCACTCCTCAAAGGCCAGCTTCATGGCCAAAAGTTCTCGGTCCCCTACCCCATAATTCCGCTCGGCGGGGCTACATTTTTGCGAGAAGAACGCAACAGGATGCAGCTTTGGTTTGTCTTCGAACCTCTGGGAGAGGACTGCCCCGGCCCCCGTGCCTGAGGCGTCCACTTCTACCACAAAGGGACGGTCTGGGTCCGGATGCCGGAGGATCGGCCCCGTTGTGCAAAGGCGGTCTTCAGCTTGCTGAAGGCTCCTTGGGCCTCGAGTCCAGGACAGCCGGCTTTGGCTGCCCCCGTAACAGGGAGGTGAGGGGCTGGCTATCGCACTGAAATCCCGGATGAACCTTCGATAAAAATTTGCAAACCCCAAAAATCGCTGTAATTCCTTGACTCTGGTCGGTGTCGGCCACTTCAGCACCGCGGTAACCTTTTCTTGGTCCATGGACACCCCTTCGGGACCTATGACATATCCCAGAACGGCTATGGTGGTCGGTGGAACTCACACTTCTCTGCTTTGACGTACAGCTGGTTCCGTGCAGTCTGTGTAGAACTTGGCGCACGCGTGACCGGTGTTCCTCCGGTGAGTTAGAGAAAATGAGGATATCGTCAATGTAGGCAATGACAAATTTTCCCAGCATGTCGTGACGACACGCCGTTTATGAGGCACTGGAATACTGAAGGAGCGTTAAGCAACGCCCAAGGCATTACGGAATTACTAAGCGGTACTGGCCGGTGGAGTGTACTGAACGCTTTCGCCGTTTTCCACTCGTCTCCCTCCGAATACGAATTAGGTTGTAGGCAATGCGGAGGTCCAGTTGTTTGTGAACATCTTGGCTGTCCGTAACTGCTCCAGGGCGGACGGTACCAGCGGGGAGGGGATATCGGTAGCGCACACAACAGCGGTTCAGCGCCCGGTAGTCAATACAGGGCGCAGGCCTCCTCCCGCTTCTCCACGAAAAGAACCCGGCGGACGGGGGAGGTTGAGGGTCGGATGTACCCTTGTTGGAGGGCTTCTCGAATATAGTCCCTCATTGCCTGTTGTTGTTCCGGGATGGAAAGTGAATACACCCCCCTTTTGGCGGGACAGCCCCGGCAGGAAATCAATGGGGCGAGTCGTAGCCGTTGGGGGGTAATCCACGCACCTTCTTTTGCTGAATACCTCTTTCAAATCCATGTACTCATGGGGAATGGTGGCCGGAACCGGGCCATCAGGGCTCTCGATGGAAGTGGAGGAGATACTGATCGTGGCGGAGGACAGGCAGTGCTGAAAGCAATGGGGACCAACACGGCGGGGTGACGTCCCTTTGTCCCATGTGATTTGGGGATTGTGCTGAGCTAACCAGGGGTATCCGAGGACCAGGGGATATCGGGCTTTATGAATGACAAAAAATTAAATGGATTCACGATGCAAGGTGCTGGCATTAAAGGAGGAGACTTTCCGTTACGTGGGTGATGCGACCATTTCCGATGGGTGCTCCATCGATGGCGTGAATGTGACGGGAAGGAGCGAGGCGCTGCATGGGGATGTTGTGACGGTACCGCCGTCTCCTGGTCCAGAAAGTTTCCTGCTGCTCTGGAATCGATTAATGCTTCTAAAACACAGAGACCAGAAGCATGTTCAAGCCCCACTCGAATCACAAATGCTCCCCCGGAAATTAGTGTTGAAGAGGTGGGAGCCGGACTCACCGTTCTCTGGGCTGTTCCTGGGGCAGAAGGTCTCCTGGGACATCCCCAGATGAAGTGTCCTTTCTCACCACAGTAAAAGCAGAGCCGTTCTTGGCAGCGGCGTTCCCGTTCCTGGGCAGGGAGGAGAGCTTGCCCTAGCTGCATGGGTTCCTCCCCGGTTTCCTGGCAGGACCGGGTCTCCCCTCCTGGTCCTGGTGCCCGTTGGCGTAGTAACCGGTCCAAGCGATTGGCCAGGGTGATGAGGTCATCCAGGGAGGCGCTGTCATCGTGACACGCGAGCTCCCGGGTAACATCAGCATTCAGTCCTCACCTGAACATTGTTTTAAGAGCGGCGTCATTCCAGCCGCTGCGCGCAGCCACCGTACGAAAATCGAGGGCATACTCCCCCACACTGCGTGACCCTTGCTGGATGGTTAGCAGTTCCTCCCCAGTCTCCCGCTTATCTGGGCAGTAATCAAAAACAGTGCGAAAGCGGGTAACGAGTTGTTCGTAGGTGGGGTTGGGATTGCCCTCCCATTCAGCAGTTGCCCATAATTGAGCTCTCCCAGTGAGCAGTTCCATAAAAATAATCACCTTGCACATGTCTGACATCTCCGGGTGCGCAGCGAAATACAGGGAGCAGTGGAGGAGAAACCCGCAGCAGCGCGCGGGATTCCCATCGTATTTTTCCGGTTGGGGAATAGAGGGGGGCGAGGTTGAGAAGCCGGTGGCTGGAGCGGAGGGAGAGAGTGAGGCGCGAGCTGGGCGTGTAACTCAGCAATGGCCCTACCCTGTTCGGAGATCATTCGTCCGTGTCCCGGTCGGCGCGTGCGCGCTGGCGCGGGTCTCCGCTGTGTCCATCAGTCCGCGAAGTATTCTGTCAAAGGGGGGGGAAGGACACAGGCGTGGGAGCAGGTAAAGGCTGGCCGCGAATCGGCGCGGAACGAAACGCGGGATAATCCAGGGATGGGGCGGACACTGTCAGGGTGTCGGGGAAAAACCAGCGAAAGCGTAGTACAAGACGGAAGATCCAAAAGCGTAGTCAGATGCAAGCAGAGAGTCACGGAAAACCAGGAAGTTGTAGTGCAGGGCGGAAGATCCAAAAGCGTAGTCAGAGGCAAGCAGAGAGTCGTGGAAAACCAGGAAGTCGTACAGATAATCGAGAGCTTGGTATCGCAGCAAACAAGCGTTACGAAGCGTACATCACACCGTGAACTCGGAATGTGGTTTCTTAAATCCCTGTGTCTCCAAAAGCCGACACCAGGTGTTGCTCATCAGTATTCCGGTGATCTCTCGCCATGCGCTTCGGCGTGGGGTTTCTGGGAGTTGGAGTTCGGGACGCTCTGGGCAGTGCGCATGCGCGCTCGTGTGGGCTGTTGGGAATTTGCGTCCCGACTGGGCTGCGCTCTGACAGTGGCACATTAACGTTACCATCTCTTTAAAAAAAAAAAAAGTTTCCAACTGTGCTCCTAAATTTTTGACTGTGCTCCTAAATTGTAATTAGAAGAACAAGTGCTCCTAAAATAAATTGTTACCGTAGAGCCCTGAATGAGGATATACTGCCAAATGAATGAAAAATTTCCCCAAGGAAGTATAATAATATTAATTATTGAAAGTATCACAGCCTTATTCACATGAGATGCCAAATTACTTTCCTTAATTATTATTATGTATGGCATTATGGCAACCATTATAATCTATGTTACTCAATAAAATGCATGCTTAACTAAGTATTTTGTTTAGAGTAAATTATTGTTTTGTGTTTGTGTTTAGGCTATAGAGGACAGAAGGGGGAGCGGGGTCAAATAGGCCTGGGGATCCTAGGTGCACCAGGCCCTGTAGGCCCACCAGGTATGCACTTCCCTACAAGAAATATATTTATTAAGTTATAATGTGACACTGGTAATGTATAATAGATTTTTTTAGTCTTCCTTTGTTGCTGCTAAAGGCTAAGAATGATTCTCTCAATGTCTGTTAAAACAATGAATGTTACATTTATTGAAATTGTAGTGCATGCTACGGTGTATTGTAATTTCCCTAATGAAAAAAAAAAACATTTATCTTTGCAGTGTCAATATAATATTTTACATATTTATTTTACATAAATATGCTTTGCACTTTGCTCTAGACATTTCTGTAGGCCTTTCTCAGATCCTGAAAAGTTGTGTATTAGCTATAGTGTGTCTACATTATAAGTACCTGGTGGATATATACCATATACCAATATATGGCTGCATGCCAGGCCCAACATCAGTGCCTGAGCACACTAATGCACTTGTGGCTGAATCAGCACAAATCCCAAGAGCCATGCTCCTCCAAAATCTAGTGGAAAGATTCCCAGAAGAGTGTAGGTTATTATAGGGGGGCTAAATCTGGAATAAGATTTTCAACAAGCAAATATGGATGTGAGTGGTCAGGTGTTCACATACGTTTGATCATATAGTGCAAGTTGGACTGTGCAGATTGTAAGTCCTTAAAGAAGACCTGAAGAAAGCCAGAGTGAAGACTAAACTAAAGACTAAAGTGGGCATTAGGTCACTTTGGAATTTTTAAATGAACTTTTTTCAATCTCATATTTCAATCTCTTCAGAAGACTCATAACCAAAATTGCATAACTCACCAATGTGAGTTATGCGGTTTTGGACATGATTCTTCTGAAAAGATTGAAATATGATGGCCGACACTAAAACGCTCTAGGAATTAGTTTTATAGGAATATTCCAGGCTCAGCAATTTCTGAAAATCGGTCTGGTATGGTCCCACTATCTCAAAGGCACAATTTATAGGCTCTAAACTAGCCATGGCATCCCGCAACCAAGAACATCAAAACATGCTACCTCCAATATGCTTCATTGTGTGGATGGTGTTCGGATGAGCAGTGTTGGGTTTCTGTCAAACACACAGTTTTTTCTGTATTTCTTTTCTATAAATTCAAGCTTTGTGCAGTGTATGGGCTATGGCTGTCCTCTGTATACCTTCTCCCATCTGATCTGTGGCACTTTATTTCAGAGCTACCCATGGCATCTTGGTTTCCTCTCTTACTAATGTGCTCCTTACCTGGTCACTGACTTTGGTGGCTGGCCTCCTCTAGACAGTGTTGCAGTTGTGCCATACTGTTTCCAATTTTAATAATTGGCTTAATGGTGCTCTGTAAGGATGTTCAAAGGTTTTTTAAAAACACGACTGATACTTTTTCAGAGCTTTGCCCAAGACTTATTTTGAAAGCTCTTTGGTCTGCATGTTCATATTTTTTCACAAGCGCTGGGGAATTCTAGGAACACACATTGAGATCAGGTAACATTTTAATTGTGCACAGGATTTATTCATGTTTGAGTTAAGCACATGAGTGACAATTTAACACTGATATAATACTACATTTAATACCAAAACTGTGCATATTGATATTCAGACATTACACATTACTACATATTTATGCGCTATTTAGAAGTTATGCAAGAGTTATGCACACAAGGTTGAGTTTGAGTAAATCCCATTTTTCATGTTATCTCAAGCAGGGAATAGTATTACGTCCAGTGCCACTGTCTGACAGTTTGATATAAATCACCATATGTCACACCGGGTGCACGGTGGCTTAGTGGTTAGCATGTTGACATAACCTCACATCTCCAGGGTCGTGGGATTCGATTCTCACCACTACCCTGTGTGTGCCTAGCTTCCTCTCACAATCCAGCGACGGTAGGCCGATTATGGACACTTTGGACATGCCAGTGTGTGTATGTGATTGTGCCCTGCAATGGATTGACAGGGCACGCTGCCTTTTGCCCAATGCTAACTGGGATAGGATTCAGTTTCCCTGTAACCCTGTAGGATGAGTGGTATAGAAAATGAATGGATATCACACTGAAATTTGTTTTAGCTATAAATACACAAAAATATGAATAAATGAATTAATTAAATGCATCATCCACAAAAAGGGGTTTGTTTTGTCCTCACAAAGGACAACGGAAGAGACCATCTTAATTGTCTCTAATCTTAATTTGAGACATTGCTTATATCAAGTACCAGACATTTTTAGGGATTTAAATTATGAATTAACATTAAATGAGCTGTAAGCATAACAGATCAGTTCTTGAGCAGATAGGTTTTCTTCACAGGGGAGTACATTGAATGAACAAAACAGTAGCATTATTTGATAAATTTGATAAATAAAATAGTGAATTATAAGTATGAAAAAATACCCTATATCCCATGCACACATTGATATAATGACCTTAATTTAGTATATTGACTTGATTAAGTTGTGTCTACAAAATGAGTTAGTGAAAAAGTTAATTGTAATAAAAAAAAATAATAATTCAGGTATATATTATGCATTGTTAACAGTAACCCCCATGAATGGTATTTAAAATATCATTAAATTCCTCTTGTTTTCCATCCAGGTCCACCTGGAATAGGTTTCCCAGGGCCTCAGGGCCCACAGGGAAAATGCAAACCAAATGACTGCACCCATACTTTTCCCCACACCAACCAGGAGGTTTAGAGTCCATTCTGCAGCCATTCAGCTAAAGTCAAGTGTGGAGCCCACAAAGAACAAAAGTCCACATCTTACTAAGTATAAAACAGCAGGCACTGACACAGGAAAAGAAACATATCCATCTTTGATATGTTGCCAAATCCATGGGTGTATTATCATTTTCAGAAATGATGGTTCAATAATTATTTCACAATTAGCATTGCACCTCAGTTTTTGCTCATAATTACTAGACTTTATATTGTGTGTGTGACCAAATGTATTACATATTAGACAGTTATTCTCAGGTTGTTGTTTTTTTGTTGTTGTTTTTTTAAGGGCAAGATATATAAGCTAGGTTCTTAAATTCATAAATTCTTATTTACCTCAGCTTTTTGTGCAAGAGACAGAAAATAGATTGATTACAGGAGTGATGAAAATACAGAATATTAATAGAGCATAACTACGATTTTGCATAATGATTGTAGTGTGTTTAGCTTAAAAGTAAATATTTTTTATGTGTAGGTTCTTCACAATTGTAGGCCAGAGCATTTGGGAAGAGCACTATTCTTGACAATGAATTTTGTATTTGTTTGTTTGTCTATTCCACCAGTCATTACTGTAAATATGGTGGTCATTGATTAAACTTTTTTTTTTTTTCCCCCCACTGTGGATGAGCATTTTTACTGCTTTCAATGTATGGAGCCTAACATTAACAAAAAATATAGAATACAAAAACATATGCAACTGAACTACACAATACAGTAGGTTAAAACAAGTTTGGTTTATTTTAATGTTTAAAATGTGAGGAAGGGAAGTATTTATTGTTTACAACAGAGCATGCAACTGAATCTTCCCACCAAGCTATTACATCTGATTTAATTCATGCTGTATGTATATTTTGATTTGGCTGTTTTTCAAATACAACTGATGATTTTATACAATGCTTTTTTATTATTTTACAATATATATATTTTTTGTCTGCTCAAGAATGGTCTTTCTTTTAAGGTACTTTATCCATCATACACAATCCAGCTACACAATTCAAATGTTTTTAAATGCTGTACATTTTTACTGTATTGGCTTAAGATGTTTCTCTGCAAATTGATTCATTATTTATTATGTTTTGATTGAGCAAAAGTCGTTATTTGTTGTTGTTGTTTTGCTAAACCTACAACCGTCCCCTTAACCCCCCATTAGTGATGTACTATATTTTGTGTGTGTGTGTTGGGGGGGGGGGTGTCTTTTTTTTTGATGGAGCTGTTTTAACAACAACATTGATAGTAACATTACTAACTGACACTTTTATCCAAATTGACTTTGCAAAAAAGAAATAAAGCACTTAAGAGAACTAAATCAGAGAAAAAGCAAGATCATTGGAAAAAATATATGGTAGTTTTCCATAACGAAATAGCATTTTTAAACATTTTAACTGTTGTAGTGCCATCTGTTGTCCAATCTCTATTAATTTTGCATATGCTTACTTCAGCGGTTGGACGATACCTCAAGATCAGAAATTAAAGTGTTATTACTGCACATTTGTTACACATGAATTATGTTATTACACATTCATTACTTATTTATTTCATGTCACTACACTTGCTTTCACAAGTCAACATCGACATTTGTAGTGACCATCTTTACCCATCACATTACAGCTGTAATTACACATTTACTATGCCTGTTATTACATTATTACATATTTATTACATGCCGTTACACCAGCAGACTTTTTCACAAGCAAACTATTTGTACTGACAAACTTTACCCATTGAGTTACAGCTGTAATTACACATTTCAAGCAACAATGTGTCCCTACTCTGTGCAGTTCAAAAAAGAATTTTACACAAGTTTTTACAAGGAAATTATGTAGCACAATATTTCCATCCAAAGTTGTCACTTAGGTCAAAAACTCTATGGATAGTAAATGAAAGAGCACTCTGAATATAATAATTACAATATAATAATTCAGTTCACCAGTGTTAAATTGCATAGCTTTAGAAACATAATTTTTTTTAACTATCATGGGATCTCACAAAGGAGGACTAGTGCAATCTGGTGACAGTGTTGCCCAGTCATATTTTACAAAGGATTTTTTTTTTAATAAAAAAGCCATTTTACAGCAACAACAACAAAATGTGATTAAAATCAACTCACATTGGATGGATTATGCTCACTATACAGACTAACATTTGGTCAGTTCTGTTACAACAGTACTAAATTCACATTTTTCCTTAAAAGAACTCATTCATCAAGCTATATACACTTACTCTATAATCTAACAAATCTGGCACAACTGCTTAAGCCTCTCTTGGTCCAATATGTAAATTAATAAAGACTATTATTGTAAAAAGAAACTTTCAGATACTGAACTTTCCTGCTAAGTTAGCTTGCTAACTAATGTTGTTAATTTTAAGCATTGTGGTTATTACAGTATATTGGGACATTTGGCTGTTAAATAAATCAGTTAGTTGTACAGTAACAACATGCAATTTCAGTAGTAAAAGGTAATAGCTGAACTTATCAATATTTCAACAATTCTCTGATTTTTGTGAACAAATACATTGGATTCAGCACAGGTGTCATTTGTGGGTTTGTTTTAACCTGAGGTGGTGCTTTTAAAAGACCCTTCTAAACTGACGAACTGAATCATAAACAGGAAAAAAAAAAAAAAAAAAAAACAGTCAAAAGTAGTGCTGTGGGAAGTAAGCTCTCCAATTAGTTTCATGTTGTTTATTGCTACTTCAGATAACCAGTAGATTGCATTTGTTTGCATTCCTAAAACAGTCTAGTTTACAAAAGTAAACAAGGTGGCTTTTTAAAGAGAGAGGCCCTTCAATATTCTAACTGTGAAAGGCATAGCCTTCACAAGGAATAGGGCATCGACATGATCACTTCAGAATGTGTCACTCTAAAACAGTCAGAGCCAGTCTGAGGTTCAAACAAGGCCCCTGAAGCCCCCTTGCCCTTTTGTAATAGACAATAGATAAAGCAAAAAAAAAAAAAAACAATGTTAAATAATGCTTAATTTTACTTTAATGTAAAAAATGTAAAATAAAGTTAAAAAATAATGCTCTGTTTGAAAATGTAATTTTTTTGTGGTTATTACTTCATCGTGTTAGCATTAGGCATAGCTTTGGTATGCTATGACCTACACCATTCTGTCTCAGTTTTTGTGTCCACAAGAAACTCAGTAACGAGCCGGCCCTTTAATGTCATAGTTTGTGAGGGACTGGGAAGCAGTACCTATGCTCAAATTACATGCTGATGGGTCACAGTAACCAGGAGGTCCAGCAGGGCCAGGAGATCCATGTACACCAGTCTGTCCAGGAAGGCCTGGTAAACCACTTACTCCATCATGACCATCTTGACCATAACCTGGCTTACCATGCTCACCTGAAAGAGCAAATCAAAAACATAAACTAAAAAAGTTGTTTGGCTGTTAAGTTTCAAGACCAGGGGTCTCATTTATCAAAGCATGCATACAACAAGTTCTAAATTTGTGCATAAGCACAGACAGTATGGGATGGTTTTAGTATTTATATAACTGATTTTCTCCTGGGATTTTCATGCATAACAGTTTCAGAATTGTGACAGAAATGGCTTGCCGAAGACAGAGGTCACAGAAGAATGGCAGGACTGGTTCGAGCTGACAGAAAGGCAGATGACCACTCTGTACAATTGTGATGAGCAGAAAAACATATCAGAATGAACACCACATTGAAGTGGATGGGCTACAACAGCAGAAGGTCATGTTAGGTTCTATTTCTGTCTGCCAAGAACTGAAATATGAGGCTGCAGTGGGCACAGACTCACAAAAACTGAAAAGATGAATGGGGGGTAGCCTGGTCTAATGAATACGGATTTTTGCTGAAGCACACAGATGGAATTTGGCACCAAAAGCATGAATCCATAGACCCAACCTGCCTTGTGGCAACAGTCCAGGCTTGTGGAGGTGGTGTAATGGTGTGGGTTTCTTGGCACACTTTGGGCTCAATCAATAAATCAATCAATCAATCAATAATCACTTGAATGCCACATATTTGATTATTGTTGCTGATTACCTGCTCCCTTCAATGCCACAATTTACCCATCTAATGGCTACTTCCAGTATGTTAATGCCCCATGCTACAAAGCAAAACTATTTTCATATACAGGACAATGAGTTAAATGAATCCAGTGTTCTTCTATCCTAGTTACTGGATATAAATCCACTAGAACACTTTTGTTATGTGGTAGAACATGAGATTTGCAGAAAACAAAGTGCACCTGAAGAATCTGCAGGAAATGAGTGATTAATCTCAATGGAATGTTTCCAAAAATTTTGTGGATCCAATGCCAGTTGATGCTGTTTAGCAGGCAAAGGGAGCCCCTACTCAGTATTAGCACAGTGTTCCTAATAAAGTGCTCAGTGATTTATATAGAACCATATCAATATAGTACCATGTAACTTTACTTTAACTAGCCCAGTAGCCTGCTCCTGGTACTGCTGGTTCTAAAGACATGGAGCATGTCAAAAGCTCTCAGCAGCTCAAATTAAAAGACAATGCTGTAGAATAAAACCTAAATGGTTTATTTGGCACTTTTACACGGGGTTTGTGATTGCAAAAATAACTCTTTATTGTTGCCATATTTTGAATATGTAAGGTATACAGTGCCTTGCGAAAGTATTCGGTGCCCTTGAACTTTTCAACCTTTTGCCACATTTCAGGCTTCAAACATAAAGATATAAAATTTTAATTTTTTGTGAAGAATCACCAACAAGTGGGACACAATTGTGAAGTGGAACGAAATCTATTGGATATTTTAAACTTTTTTAGCAAATAAAAAACTGAAAAGTGGTGCGTGCAAAATTATTCGGCCCCTTTACTTCCAGTGCAGCAAACTCACTCCAGAAGTTCAGCGAGGATCTCTGAATGATCCAGTGTTAATGAGACTAAAGTTTGCCACAAGCCTTTTTATGGATATCTCTTCCATAAAGGCCAGATTTGTGCAGTGTACGACTGATTGTTGTCCTATGGACAGACTCTCCCACCTCAGCTGTAGTTCTCTGCAGTTCATCCAGAGTGATCATGGGCCTCTTGGCTGCATCTCTGATCAGTCTTCTCCTTGTCTGAGCTGAAAGTTTAGAGGGACGGCCAGGTCTTGGTAGATTTGCAGTGGTCTGATACTCCTTCCATTTCAAAATGATTGCTTGCACAGTGCTCCTTGGGATGTTTAAAGCTTGGGAAGTCTTTTTGTATCCAAATCCGGCTTTAAACTTCTCCACAACAGTATTTCAGACCTGCCTGGTCTTCATGATGCTCTCTGCGCTTTCAACAGAACCCTGAAACTATCACAGAGCAGGTGCATTTATACAGAGACTTGATTACACACAGGTGGATTCTATTTATCACCATCAGTCATTTAGGACAACATTGGATCATTCAGAGATCCTCGCTGAACTTCTGGAGTGAGTTTGCTGCACTGAAAGTAAAGGGGCCGAATAATTTTGCACGCACCACTTTTCAGTTTTTTATTTGCTAAAAAAGTTTAAAATATCCAATAGATTTTGTTCCACTTCACAATTGTGTCCCACTTGTTGGTGATTCTTCACAAAAAATTAAAATGTTATATCTTTATGTTTGAAGCCTGAAATGTGGCAAAAGGTTGAAAAGTTCAAGGGGGCCGAATACTTTCGCAAGGCACTGTAGCAGCATGAGCGATATGAATGCAAATAACAACCTCATTTTCATTTCATTGTTGGTTGGCAGATGGCAGAACTTTCTCCAACTTCTCAAAAGAAAATCAACTGATGATCCACTCATCACTCTCAGCAAAGATGCATATACCAAATCTTCAAGCAAGGCATCATTCCAAGCAATCTTGAGATGGGCATTTTATATGATTTTATTTTACATTTCATCTGTTACCTGCCCACACTTTGTTGTGAACATCAAAGTCAATAACTACTGTCAATTATGTTGATATGGTTGGGATGAGAGATAAGTGGGATGAGAGCTGTCTCATAATCAATTAACACTTTTCTACCACTCAGCATACTCATGATTAGGAGCACAAGAACCTGTACACAGTTGATAAATGAGACCAATTTACAGTTCAATTTTTAGACACAATTGAAAACAATTATCAGACAAAGAAATCAATCCATAAAGGCAAACCAAAATTAATTACAATTATGTAAAAAAATAAAAATAAAATAAGTACACCCCATGGAGATATTTGGACAAGCAAACATTTGATCATCTCTGAAACAGTGCCTATTATTGAAGCTGAACATTAGCAAATTAGCTTTTCAATACTTTATTCAACAGAAATATCAACAGATGTGATGTTCTTCTGTGGAAAAATTAAGTATGCCATTGGCCTCAGAAGCTAGTGTTGCCCCCTTTAAGCAGAAATAACTTCTTATAGGCGTTTTGCATAATTGTCTTTAAGGCTTCCTGGAATTTTTTGACCACTCTTCCATTCAATATACTTTCAATTGCAAAATGTTTGAGTATTTTCTTTCATGTACTGCCTGTTTCAAATCCCCCACAACATTTAAATGTGATTTAATTCTGGGCCATTCCATAAACATTCATTTATTCTTTTTGAGCCATTCTTGTGTGGATTTTCTAGATAATTATCCTGTAGAAAGTTCCACTTTCAGACAGATGGCTTTACATTATCTTCAAGTACATTTTTCACATGATGCAGAATTCATATTTGAATTAAAAGGTGAATTCTTTATATTTCCGGATTTCTTCAGTTAATACTGATGTCTGGTGAAAATTTCATGTGATTAGCCTCATTGAAAATATAATTACTGAAGAAAAATGTTGACACGTTCAATACTTATTTCCCCCACCATAAACTATGCTTTCTGAAAATTAAAACTAAGAAGCTTTTGCTTCAGCCAGAGCAGGGTTTAAATTCTGGTTCTGTGACTGATAGACAAGAACGTAACATGTACCATTCTGTGTAAACTCTAGAGATTATTTTGTGTGAAAATCCCAGGAGATCCGCAGTTTATGAAATATTTAAACTTGCCACGATCAAAGTCACAGAGAACACTCTTCATTCAGATGTTAACTGAAGCCTCTGTATCTGCTGCTGCCACATGATTGGTGAATATTTGCATGAATGTGCAGATGTAAAGATGTTCCTAATAAAGTGGATGGTGAGTGTAGTTTTCCATGGTGCAGTGTCATCAGATTGATACTGACCTGGCAAACCAGGTGGTCCTGGCATCCCTTTAGGACCTCGTACTGTTTGGCCTCTATCTCCTCTGTCTCCGATGTCACCTGTAGAATAATCAGAATACTTCTCTAGAATTTTTCCAATATCAAACCAACCTAATGTTCTTAATATTTCCTCATAGATATGTATGTGACATAGTAACATGTATAGTATATTATAATTAACTAACCTAATGTTACACTTTTAATTACTGATAATAATACTGTTAATAATCAGGGTTTCTTTAGTCAGCTAGAAATGGCAATCACACCAATCTGTATCGAATAAATATTTACCAACCTTTAGGCCCTTTGAGACCCATTGTTCCAGGAGGTCCTTTGAGTCCAGGGAGTCCTCTTGCACCAGCCTGTCCAGGGAAACCACTATCTCCTGGGGAACCTGGAGGACCAGGGGGCCCAGGTCTGCCTGGCAAACCAACAGCACCAGACTCCGGCCTCCTCAAACTGGCAGCTAGCTGGGCCAGTTGCTCTATAACATTAAACATAAATTCACAAATTTGCAGGAACAGCTCTCTTCCAATATAACAATTTTATTTAGAAGTTTTACTTTGCAAGTATATGCACAAAATTGTGAAATCATTTCACTAACTTTTGTTCCCCCCCAAAAAATGATTACTAGGATCACTGTGCATTTCAAAGAATTATATAACATACCTAATTGTTATAATGCCTACCTTGTATGTACTGCTAGTAGGGCACCATATCAAATGGTGGTATGGAGCAACCATGGTGTCAATATACAGTGGTGCTTGAAAGTTTGTGAACTCTTTAGAATTTTCTACATTTCTGCATAAATATGATCCACACGATCATTAGATTTTCACACAAGTCCTAAAAGTAGATAAAGAGAACCCAATTAAACAAATGAGATTTAAAAAAAAATATGTGAGAGAGGCCTTTAGTTGCTTATCAGTTACCCTGGGTTCTGTTGTGACCTCGCAAATTATTACATGTCATTGATTGAAATCAACCAACTCTAATTTCTAAGAAAACCTGATGATGTGTTAGGTCATATATATGCAGATATATAGAACATTCTGCGTCTTCTTCCATGCCTGAAAAGTTCTGATCAACAAAGTTTGTATAAATAAAGGAGCGTTTTTATCTTTTATGTTCTCCACACTTACCCTGCATTACTCGCATACAAACTTGTTTGATGTGCTGATCACCTGGTCCTTTCCCCTGTAAACAGACACTTCACATTAAACCAGACTGCCAACTTTCTATTTGACAGATAAAAATAAGTACACCTCTGATAAACTAGGTATAAAATGCATCAGATCTACAAATAAAAGTCACATACTGTACATTCCACTCAAAATAATGTGCTTTTAGTGCATTGGTAGGTGTCAGACTATGTCACAAACCCTGACACCATCAAATACACAATGTACACATACATGAGTGCACACACATTGCAAAAATTAAATTAATTATTTGAACATATGACATTACAAGTGATCTTGCACTAAAACAACTACTCATTAACAATTACATTGAGACAGGTTACATTTAGAACATCCCCCTGACATTTTTTTTTTTAATTTACTGACCATTACATCAAGATACACATTGCCAATGTTTGTGCAGCCTTTCTCCAATTCAGAAATCATTTACTTTCTGAGTTCATATGTTCTTGTTTTATAAGACTCACTTAGGCATGCTCACCCATTTAAATCTGTCAACAAAATAACTTGAACTGAACAAAATGGAACTGGATCAGTATTTTGGAAATGATGTGCATACTGCATACTTACTGTTAATAACGGAACCATACCTGCTCTATACCAGAAAATGATATAGTTAACTGGAGTGAAATATGCAATAAGACAGTGATATTCTACACAAACGCAAGTCTATGTCTTACTGGCTGAAAAGAAACAAAAATTATATTTTGGAGTGGTCTAATGCAAGTCAAGAGGCGAGATCCGTCACATGCACTTCACTGTTGAATACCAACCAGTATAACAGACTTAAAGCAGTTTTGCACAGAAGAATATACCATTATAGGAAGCTGCTAAAAGAGGTGCAACCCATTATTACATTGAAGCTGCAATGACCTTTTCACAATAGCACTGAAAACATTTCTTAAATAAATCAAACAGGAACTTAAAAAATCTGATAACTCATGTTGAATTTTACTCTGCTTTAAAGAGAATATTTTAAAGAGGCAGCATTGGGAAGATCATCAATGATACTTGTATTATTGTTGCTTTATACAGCTGGAAACGTTAAACCAAATCCTGCACTTTATATTAATGCTACATTGACTAACTGTATGAATGTAAATATATAACATGATGGTGACATGATTGTTTTGGTGCAAACCTGAGTTCTGTGTTTTCACCTGCCACATCCAAGAAGTGATCAAGATTTAATTCTATGTTTTTCAACTTTTTCAAATTGTGAATATATTTTATTGCATCACTTATGAATGAATGAATGAATGAATGAATGAATGCCTTTATTGTCACTATGCACATGCACAGTGAAATTAAGATAGCACAAATTTTTTTTTTTTTATATATATATATATATATATATATATATATATATATATATATATATATATATATATTATACAGTAGGTGTGAAAAAGTGTTGGCCCCTTTCCTCATTTCCTGTTCCTTTGCATGTTTGTCACACTTAAGTGTTTCGGAACATCAAACCAATTTAAACAATAGTCAAGGACAACACAAGTAAACACAAAATGCAATTTGTAAATGAAGGTGTTTATTATTAAAGGTGAAAAAAATCCAAACCATCATGGCCCTGTGTGAAAAAGTGATTGCCCCCTTGTTAAAACATACTATAACTGTGGTTGTCCACACCTGAGTTCAATTTCTCTAGCCACACCCAGGCCTGATTATTGCCACACCTGTTCACAATCAAGGCATCACTTAAAAAAGGCTGCTTGACACAGTAAGGTCCACCAGAAGATCCTTAAAAGCTACACATCATGCCGAGACCCAAAGAAATTCAGGAACAATTGAGAAAGAAAGTAATTGAGATCTATCAGTCTGGAAAGGGTTATAAAGCCATTTCCAAAGCTTTGGGATCCAGCGAACCACAGTGAGAGCCATTATCCACAAATGGCGAAGACATGGAACAGTGGTGAACCTTCCCAGGAGTGGGCCGGCCGCCACAAATTACCCCAAGAGCCGCGACGACTCATCCAAGAGGTCACAAAAGACCCCACAACAACGTCCAAAGAACTGCAGGCCTCACTTGCCTCAGTTAAGGTCAGCGTTCATGCCTCCACCATCAGGAAAAGACTGGGCAAAAATGGCCTGCATGACAGAGTTCCAAGGAGAAAACCACTGCTGAGCAAAAAGAACATCAAAGCTCGTCTCAATTTCTCCACAACACATCTTGATGATCCCCAAGACTTTTGGGACAACATTCTGTGGACCGATGAGAGCAAAAAGTGGAACACTTTGGAAGGTGTGTGTCCAAGTATATCTGGCGTAGAAGGAACACTGCATTTCATAAAAAGAACATTATACCAACAGTAAAATATGGTGGTGGTAGTGTGATGGTCTGGGGCAGTTTTGCTGCTTCAGGACCTGGAAGACTTGCTGTGATAAAAAGAACTATGAATTCTGCTGTCTACCAAGAGATCCTGAAGGAGAATGTCCGACCATCTGTTCGTGTACTCAAGCTGAAACGAACTTGGGTTCTGCAGCAGGACAATGATCCTAAACACACCAGCAAGTCACAACCGAATGGCTGAAGAAAAACAAAATGAAGATTTTGGGTGGCCTAGCCAAAGTCCTGACCTGAATCCTATTGAGATGTTGTGGTATGACCTTAAAAAGGCCGTTCATGCTCAAAAACACTCTAATGTAACTGAATTACTGATAGACAATTCTGCAAAGATGAGTGGGCCAAAAATTCCTCCAGGACGCTGTAAAAGCCTCATTGCACGTTATCGACAACGCTTGGTTGCAGTTGTTGCTGCTAAGGGTGGCCCAACCAGTTTATTAGGTTTAGGGGCAATCACTTTTTCACACAGGGCCATGATGGTTTGGTTTTTTTCACCTTTAATAATAAACACCTTCATTTACAAATTGCATTTTGTGTTTACTTGTGTTGTCCTTGACTATTGTTTAAATTGGTTTGATGTTCGAAACAAACTCTAAGTGTGACAAACATGCAAAGAACAGGAAATGAGGAAGGCATTTAATACTTTCAAACAACTATATATATATTATATATATATATATATATATATATATATATATATATATATATATATATATATATATATATTATATGTATATATATATATATATATATATATAAATATATTCAAACAGGCACTTAAGCTTAGGGCAAGGCAGATATCAACAATGTGGCACAGGGTCGAGTCCTCAGCAGAACAGGGAGGCTGAGCGGAGTCCTCAGCAGAGCAGGGAGGCTGAGCGGAGTCCTCAGCAGAGCAGGGAGGCTGAGCAGAGTCTCAGCATAGCAGGGAGGCTGAGCGGCGTCCCCAGCAGAGCAGGGGGGCTGAGCGGCATCCTCAGCAGAGCAGGGGGGCTGAGCAGCGTCCTCAGCAGAGCAGGGGGGCTGAGCGGCGTCCTCAGCAGAGCAGGGAGGCTGAGCGAGCATCAAAAACGGGGAGGGAGGGTGGGAGCCCGTCTCAGCCCTGACCCCAGATTCCCCCTCCTGTCGAGTGATTACCAAGGGGACATGAGGCTTGGCTGTGACTGGGATATCGTGAGCTTGAGACTGAGTTTGGACTTGGGCGTCGTGAGCTTGAGACTGAGTCTGGATTTTGGACGCTGTGAGCTTGAGACTGTGTCTGGACTTGGACGCTGTGAGCTTGTGACTGAGTCTGGACTTGGTGAAGCTGGGTCTCTGTACTTTTCCTTTTATCCTTCTCTTCCTCCAGAAGCTGCTTTAGTTGGTTTCGTTCGTCCTCTAGTCGACAGAGCCGAATGCTCAGAACCCATTTCCGGACTGTCTCCTCTTGCAGCAAAACCTGTGTTTCCTGTAGGTGCAACTCCACGGATGAGCATTCTTTCGTAGCTTCGATGCATTTCTTCTCCATTTCAGACAGAGTGCTGCTCAAACTCTCCGACTCCAACGGATAACCCAGCGTGAACTATAACTAACAAGGAACTATGTTTACTATGTTTAATTAACCGCACCGTGTGTAGTACGGCGCGTAGTATATAAACCGGCATGAATTAACTTAAATGGCTTCCAGGTGAAAGCAATACAGACACACGTGGGGATACAACCTATGACAGACACAGGGCAGAGTCATGACGAACATAAACAAAACACACGTGCCCTCCCAGCCATTGACAGAAATGAAAACAAAGAGCACATGTTCAAATGTCACAACACGCATGCGCAACAGCGGGAGAGCATGCTGCTTCAAGGGGGAACCGTGACAATATATATATATACACACACACATACATACTTATACACATATATATTCATACGCATATACAAAAAAGCACATACAAAAAATTTAATAAAATAGATATATACAGCACCACAAAATAAAAAAATTGTACTGTGTAAGTGTGTATCTACATGTGTGTATTTATAATGTTTATAGCTTTATCTAATATTAAATTGTTTGATAATACCTTCGTCTGGCTTCCAAGATTCCAATATTCAAATAATGGTTCTTCTCGAAAAAGGTTCATGTTAAAGCTGTGGCACCACAGGTTTTGATTTTTGGGCTTGAACATCTCCTGACAATTTCCTGACAGTGCAAATGCTGTTTTGTTGCACCACTTGTAAGTCCCAAACAAAAAAGCTAAAATCTACGGTTATTTTGGGAATAATCCTTGTTTCCTAAACATGCAAAAACACATTTTACCAATTGTAAATGATGGCAACACTTTGTACCTGTATACTTTTGGCAGGTTTTAAGTCACTGGATTCTGTTTACAATTCTTCGCAATGTAACAACCCTATTTAAATGCTCTAATATTTGACTCACTGCTGGGCCCTGAGAACCACGAGGACCTGGAGCTCCTCTGTTCCCCTGTCCACCACGGGGTCCAGGACTACCAGAAGGTCCATCGATGCCAGGCTGCCCACGGGCACCCTCAGGGCCTCTGTTCCCTGGTTCTCCTGGATTGCCAGTCTGAAAACCATTTTTTAAAAATTGCATTAGAATACAACAAATGGTCCACCCTTAACAACAATAACACAAATCTCAGAATAAAAATAGTAAATAACTTTGTTTCAATATAGTTAATGTAAGCCTTCATAAAACCATGAGCACTATGGCTCAACATACTAAATAAAAAACATACTGCTCCAGTAGATCCAGGCTCTCCAGGCTCCCCCTAAATGGACATGACACAAAATAGAATAAACATAAAAATATATATATAATTATTTTTATATTGGAACCTTTTACAATAATACATATCCAATAATACATGTCCACGTTTATTCCCTGAGTTATTCAACTTACAACATTTCCTTTGTCTCCAGGGGTTCCCTCTGTACCTTGTTCTCCCTAGAATAAAGATGTTACCACAAGGAAAAATAATAACATTACTTCAGTTTCAAACCCGTAGGCATGCTGACGCATATGGTGTTACTAGCTGATGCAGGTTGATATCCATAAAATCCATAAATAAATCATAGCTTCACCTTTTCTCCTTTAGAGCCGAATTCTCCAGGGTCCCCCTGATACATTATTCATACAAAGTAATCAAAAGATTATTTTCACAAATAGATAAAGAACACCTTTGAAAAGAACAAATATATTCATTAAATGTCCAGGCAATATGACTTTTATATTACATTGTTTCTGTTCTTCAGTGATGTGATAGAGTTTATTTCTTCAGGCAGATTTGTAAAAAAAAAATGTATATTATATTATACACACACATGTACATACATACATACATACATACATACATACATATATATATATACACACAGTCATGGATGAAAGTATTGGCACCCCTGGAACTTTTCCAGAAAATGCACCATTTCTCCCAGAAAAGTGTTGCCATGACAAATGTTTTGGTATACACATGTTTATTACCTTTAAGTGCATTGGAACAGCACAAAAAAGCAGAAGAAAAAAGGCAAATTTGACATCATTTTACACAAAACTCCCAAAATGGACTGGACAAAATCATTGGCACCCTATTAAAACTGTGGGTAAATAATTTAATTTCAAGCATGTGATGTTCATTTAAACTCACATGTGGCATGTAACAGGTGCTGGCAATATAGAAATCAAAACTGAAGCCAGTTAGAGTGTATAAAAGTTGGCTCAACCTTTGTGTTGTGTGCCTGTGTGTGCCACACCAAGCACGGAGAAGAGAAAGAAGAGCTGAGAATTGTCTGAGGACTTAAGAAGCAAAATTGTGGAAAAATATCAACAATCTCAAGGTTACAAGTCAATCTCCAGAGATCTTAAAGTTCCTTTGTCCACTGTGCGCAATATAATCAAGAAGTTTATAACCCATGGAACTGTGGCAAATCTCCCTGGACATGGACGGAAGAGAAAAATTTATGAAAGAGTGCAACACAGGATAGTTCGAATGGTGGATAAACAACCTCAATCAACTTCCACGCAAATTCAGGCTGTCCTGCAGACTCAGGGTGCATCAGTGTCAGCTCGAACCATACGTCGTCATCTGAATGAGAAGAAGCACTATGGCAGGAGACCGAGGAGAACCCCACTTCTGACACAGAGGCATAAAAAAGCCAGACTGCAGTTTGCAAAAATATACCTGAGTAAGCCCCAATCCTTCTGGGAGAACTTTTTGTGGACAGATGAGACTAAAGTAGAGCATTTTGGCAAAGCACGTCATTCTACTGTTTACAGAAAACAGAAAGAGGCCTACAAATAAAAGAACACAGTACCTACAGTCAAACATGGTGGAGGTTCAAGGATGTTTTGGGGTTGTGTCACTGGGTGCATTGACTGTGTGCAAGGAATCATGAAATCTGGAAACTATCAAAAGTTTTTGGCCCATGATGTAGGGCCTAGTGTCAGAAAGCTGGGTCTGCGTCAGAGGTCATGGGTGTTTCAGCAGGACAATGACCCGAAACATACCTCAAAAAGCACCCAGAAATGGTTGGAGACAAAGCGCTGGAGAATTCTGAAGTGCCCATCAATGAGTCCGGATCTAAATCCCATAGAACACCTATGGAGAGATCTCAAAATTGCTCTTGCAAGAAGGCACCCTTCAAATCTGAGAGACCTGGAGCAGTTTTCAAAAGAAGAGTGGTCCAAAATTCCAGTTGAGAGGTGTAGGAAGCTTGTTGATGGTTATAGGAAGCGATTGGTTTCAGTTATTTTCTCCAAAGGGTGTGCAACCAAATATTAAGTTGAGGGTGCCAACAATTTTGTCCGACCTAATGTTTGATTTTGTGTAAAATTATGTCAAATTTGCCTTTTTTCTTCAGCTTTATTGTGCTGTTCCAATGTACTTAAAGGTAATAAACATGTGTATACCAAAACATTTGTCATTGCAACACTTTTCTGGGAGAAATGGTGCATTTTCTGGAAAAGTTCCAGGGGTGCCAATACTTTCGTCCATGACTGTACATATATATTTATACACACACACACACACACACACACACACACACACACACACACACACACACTCACTCACTCACTCACTCACTCACTCACTCACTCACTCACAAACATACATACCTACATAAAAACCATTGAAAATAACATTGATTATCTCATTACAGTGGCACCTGCCAAGGTGTGGGATATATTAGACAGCAAGTGAACAGGATCTGAACCACTTTGTCAAGGGACAAATTGTGATGGCTAGACAACTGGTTCAAAGCATCTCCAAAACAGCAGGTCTTGTGGGGTGATCCTGGTATGCAGTGGATAGTACCTGCAAAAAGTTGTCCAAGAAAGGGTAAAAGATAGAAGAACTACTGTAGCACAGATTGCTGAAAAGGTTAGGGTAGGGTCTGTAGAGGGTAGAGACAGCTACAGGTGGTTTAAATGGTGTGTGTGTGTGTGTGTGTGTGTGTGCGTGTGCGCGTGTGCGTGTGCGAGAGACTCACATTAAATATATTAGACACACCTGTACACCTGCACATTCATGTGCAGTTAGCTAATCAGCTACTCATGTGGCTGCAACACAATGCTGATACAGGTCAAGAGCTTCAGGTCATGTTCACAACAAACATCAGAATGAAGGAAAAGTGTAATCTCTGATACTTTGTGGCATGGATGTTGGTACCATATGGGCAAGTTTGAGTATTTCAGAAATTGTTGATCTCCTGGGAATTTCACCCAAGTGACAAGTGCCTTTGTTGTTTACACAGAATGGTGCAAAAACAAAAGTGAAAATTCTGTGGATGGAAACTCCTTGTTGATGAGAGAGGTCAGAGGAAAAGTAAGAGACATCTCATCTGGCTCTGTCATTGTTATGCCAAAATCGGCACTGGACTACACTTCCCAGCAGCCCCAGTAGGTCAAATATTTAAATTAGCCTTACCCTTGTTGTTTCATTGTAATTAGCAACTCTAATGACCCTGTCACCGGATTTCCTTCCTTGGCCCACTTTTCGTTGGCGTTAAATACTGCATACTGGGTACCCCTCATAAGACCTGCCATTTTGGAGATGATCTGACCCAGTCATGTAGCCATCACAATTTGGCCCTTTTCAAGGTTGCTCAGATCCTTATGCTTGCTCATTCCTCCTGCTTCCAACAAATAAACTTCAAGAACGGACTGTTCACTTTCTGCCAAATAAATCCCACCCCTTGAGAGGTGGTTTTAATGTTATGGACGATCACACACTGTGTGTGTGTGTGTGTGTGTGTGTGTGTGTGTGTGTGTGTGTTGTGTGTGTGTGTGTGTGTGTGTGTGTGTGTATGCATGTGTGTGCGTATGTGCATAAAAGAAGAAATTTAACCATTATAGCTAACTTAGCAAGATCATGTCCTTTACACTATTCTGGGAGAGTATTATATAATTATCATTTCTATCCTTGCAAATGACACCTTTTACTGGAATATAAAAGTGGAATACACATTATTTTCTGAAATAGTTTTTTGTTTGTTTGTTTGTTTGTTTTTTTAATGCCCTTACCCTGTAGCCTTTCTCTCCAGGTATGCCTGGGGATCCAGGAAGACCAGGCAGACCAAGATCACCTTTAAAGCCCTGCAAACAACATTAATATTAATATTGATAATATATTGATTGAATATATTCTTACTATATGGTATATATTGATATTAATATAAATATCACTCTTCAGAGGGAGTAATCTAAGATGATGTCATGAGTGATGAGGGACAAAACAATTGCTTACAACCTGTAATTATGGTGGCTGTATTTAAATAAATACGTAAATAATCAAGTGGAGCCTGTTGAATGGTTACATGCAAAAGCACCATAGTTAGTCTTAAGTTGATCATTTAATTGACTTGACTGACAAGCACATCTCTGATGTTTTTGTCCCATCTGTATGACATGAGTGGAGAATTCTTGTAAAGGAAAGTTCTACTGGTATAATTTCAGCCAGCGTTTTACTAGTAGATAAGTGAGTATATTCTCTCTGTCTTAGCAGTGGATTGTGCAGATTTTGTTCCAAATCCATTTTCAAAAATGGTCACATATTTCCTAACTTTTTTGTGAGAATGAAGACTTTCTCCCTGCAAATGTGTTTAATTTGTATTAGCTGAGAATGGAAGTGAGCTGGCAGTGCTTTAGAAAATGCCATCAAATGTACCAAAGATTCAGTACCGGTTCAGTAAATTTGAATTGGAGCTGTAGTCAATCCTGTGATAAAAGCAGTAAGCAGTAAGTTTTTTTCACAGGACAAACACCACCACAGCTGTGTTCATGAGATGGTTCCTCTGTACAACACACAACTGAACACTTTAATTCCATATTTGGATAAACTCTATTCAAGTATACCAATTGTACACCTGTACCAACATGATAGCTCAGGGTCCTTCAAATCTGTCACTACACTGTCCACTGTCCTGCAGAGTTTAGCTCCAATCCTAATAATACACACCTGAACAAGCTAACCAAGGTCCTCAGGATTACTAGAAAATTACAGGCAGGTAAGTTTAGAGGTTGGAGCTAAACTCTACACATTCGAAGAACCCTGTGATAGTTCATGCTTCACTGTTGCTAATATCAAATGTATTAATATTTTCAACTTTATTGACAAGCATAAGCTAGTGTATGTTAATCGTAAACCTAAGTACTGTAAAAATTTTGTTCATTTTTATTATTTGTTATGCTTATGTTAAATCTGTTCTTTTCACAAAATGCATGAATAAAGTAAACTTTTCCCCCAGATTTCTACTAACTGTAGCTCTGTAACCAGCAGAATTGCAAACTCAAAATTACAGTAGAATGCTACCATAGAGGATTGTTTTCAACCAAACTAGAGGATTTTCTGGACTTCTGATGATTCATATAAAATGAATAATTATGCATTTCATGTTAAATTAGAATAAGTAAAAAAAAATAAAAAAAAACCTTACAATAACCGGAGACATAATAAATGGCACTAAAAGTTGTGCCATTGTTAGATTATGTAAGGATGTTTATATTGTTATTACATTGTACAAGACTAAAATATCAGTTAATAAGCAGGTTGGGCATATTTCTGGTCATTATTGGTTAGGTATGGATGGTCTTCGTTAATGGGTGCTAATAAAGATTAGGGATGACTTTCTCTTCACAGATAAGTAACCAATTGTAAACTAAATTTTGCAAAAGAGCTAAAATAAAAATAAAAATAAAATAAAATAAAAAAAAAAGCATCTGGTGTCCAAATGCCCTTGTGAAGTTCGAAATGTTAAGTCAGTCAAAACCTATTAAGGGAAACTAGACGTTACACGAAAGGTTACAGACATACATGCGCACACACACCACTTACTCTGGCTCCTGGGTTCCCCATAGGTCCAAGTGGCCCTGGCTCACCTCTATCTCCCTAAACATAAGCAAAGATATAATAATATGAAGATGAAGAAGAAGACTACTGATATGCCCAAATAGGAAGGAGATTAGCACTCACCAGTCCACCAATAGGGCCTACAGTTCCAACTTCTCCCTGTTCTCCACGTTCTCCCTGATCAGAAGCATGAAATCCGAGTCTGATTATCTTTGCAGCATATTTATCTGCTGTGATATTACACAGGTTATGGCCAACTTACAGGCTTTCCAGCAGATCCCATAGTTCCAATAAGGCCTGGCTGTCCAGCATTGCCCTACAATTAAAAATCACATTTGTTAAATACAATCACATTTTTTAAACAAAGTATTGTGCTTAAAATGTGAAACAACACAACATGGCTGAAGAGCAGAATTGCAGAATCACAATAATTTACAGTATCCGTCAACATGGAGAGATAAATACAGGACACACATTTTTCAATATAAGGGACATCATACACCACTGTTTAAAGAACCTTTGGTTGTAGAGAATGGGGAACATTTCCAGAGATTTGGCTAATTTTATTTAAAGGTTCACACATATCATAAAGTAAAAGGAATACTCTTATAAAGATTTACTTCTTTGAAAACGTTCTCACGATAATAAAACGTTGTGCATGTAATGTCATTTGATAATTTTTTTTTTATGTTAGATTTTCTGGGGATGGATATTTTTTGTCATCCATCTTCCCCTTTGCTGGTGGTTAGGGCCTAAACCATAGTTCCTCAAAGTGGGGTCAGATGAACCCCGGGGGCCATGCAACATAGCCAGGAGCTCCATGATTTTTTCCATTGTTACAGGGAACAAAAATACAGCGAATGTAATGTGTGTGATACTCTGAATTGAACTGAATTCACTTTGGTCATGATACAGCCAAGTCTGCTGGCACTGGAAATGTTGGACAGCAATTACATTTTGCAAGTAACTGCAGATAAGAATGGTGTTTTTATAAATATAAATATCAGATTCTGTCAGATATAATTCTGTCACATTGACACTACAAAAAGCAAACATTCACTCGTATTATAATTCTCTTCTGAAATATTTACTTGCAGTGAAAAATTTAAGAGTAGCCTAAGCAATTGGCAATGTTCTGTTAACGGCCTTCATGCTTTCCCAAAAGCGTTTTCTGTGCATTTACAGTGTTAGGATTAAAACAGTAGTTACAGAAGGATTCATGGCAAATGGATATCCCCCTGCACAGTCACAAAATTAAACCATTCAGATGTATGTCTGAAAAGCACATGATTCTAGATTTATCAGCATAATTTTTTACTACTGCTGAATTTACACTCCCATTCTTGTCTCTGCAATAGATAGTCAGAGATATTTAAAAAGTATTCTGGTCACGCAAGTTTCAGGATTTCAGTAAAATAAACTTTTAGGTTTTAGTTTTTCAAAGAAAGTGTCTGAAATTGATACCAGTTATCTAAAAATATATGAGAAATTAAACAGACAGGTTTGTTAATTAGTTTGCCAGATGAACTTAGTTAAAGGGAAACCTACTTAAAGAGTTTGTTCCACATTATTAAGCAAGTCACAGTTCTCATGCAATGTGGGGAGGAAGAAAGATCTTTCTGAAGATGAAAAGCGTGAAAAAGTGTCTTGCAAAAGGCATTAAAACAACTTATATTTTGTGTAAACTGAATAGAGATCAGCAAATTGTCAAAAGATTTGTGTGTGATTTGTGAAAAATTCGGTCAGATAAAGGATTATTAAGGAAAGTTTCTGTGAGACAAATTAATTGTATTAGAAAGGCAATTTTAATTTTAAGACATGGGGACCATTCTTTGTCAGGGACAAAAACATGTAGTGCCATAATTATTTCACTTATTTCCTTTCTTTTTATCTCTATCCCCTTTTTGTCTTGTTTATTGTAATGTGATGCTAAATATTTATTCAGTATTGGATGTAGGTTGGTTTCTCAGTATCCAATATAAAAGATCACTTAAAATAAGTGTGTTGGACTTCGAGTCACTGTGCAATGGCATAAAAAGGGCTTAACGGGAGCGTTAAAATGCTTAAAATATTCCATAAATAAATTTACGTGCATAGACCCAAATGGCTATACTAACAGGAGTTACACTCCCTCAGGCTCAAGCTTGTCAGGAAGATTGTTAGCAGTCAGACAAAGAGCAGCAGAAGTAGTAGCAGTATGTGTTGGTGTTGATGGCAGAGGATCACATTCAAATGACAACGGCAACAACACCAACATTAACTGCTCCAGAGGAAAGGTTAGGCAATCCTGCCACAAAAACTCTACGGATAATAATAGTTATTCAAATTAAAAGGGGGCATGAAAATCAGTCGAACACTCGAACAAACTTTGTTATGCTGACAATATGATTATAATAGTTGAAAGCAATGATGATTTGAGACATTTGCTCCATAAGATCATAGCTTGAAAATGGGATTGCATGAAGATGAAGCTGTTCACAATTAGCAAACTAGAAACACCATGAAAAGCTTGGATAAAATTCTTATCTGGAGGTATCTGATGCTGTACACAGAAGTCTACCTAGTTCAAGCCATGGTCTTCTCAGTCACGTCAAACGGATGAGAGTTGGACAGTGAAGAAGACAGACAGGAAGAAAATTGACACCTGTAATCTGTAGTGTTGGAGAATAATCCTGCAATTACGCTTGATATCCCAGAAAACAAATGCAGGGTATTGCATCATATCAATGACGAAGAGGTCACTGGAAGCTCAGTCGACACTGCTCTGAAGACACTGGTTCGACTCACTCACTTCGGACACATCATTCAGAAAGCAAGGCAGAGTTTAGCCTGCCTTTTATCTAGCTGTCCGTGCAGGCCAGTGTTGACAACTGAGTGACTTTTCAGACCTTTTTAGCGAGAAGAAAAAACAAAAAAAAAAAACATACCAAGTGACAAATCTAGCGGCTTTTTGGATAAACCTTAGCAACTTTCCAAATGTCGCCAGTACTGTCCTGCAAATGCAAGGTCTTGCTTTCCCGCTGCACTCTCACCTCTCTCTGCATCTGCTCTGTTCAGTGAGTGACTGAGAGCCGGAGATTTAACAATGTCATGGATAACAAGACGTAACAAAGCGTCCAGAAACATTTTATATCATTCATGTTCCAGACCTGTTCATTACATAGATTTATAAAGGGTTTTTTTTTTTTATCACAAGTTATGAAAGTAATTAAAAAAGTTTAAAAAATAATAATAATAATAATTAAAAAATTAAGAAAAAAAAACACAAAAGCAATTTATTTATTTTTTTTACATAAAATCTATCTATTTAGCTAGCTATCAATCAAAAACAGATTACAGTTTAGGTATGTATGTGTATATATAGAGATAGAAAGATAGATTTTTATATACAATAGATAATCATTATACCTGGTCTCCTCCAATATGGAGGGGTCAATGCCACATAATAGGGAAGGCTTGGGGGCTTTAATTGCAAAAGGTTGAGAACTTCTGAACTAGTTCATCTGAATAAATTTAGTTATTACTGTGTCTTGTGGACTATAAGACATATATATGCCAGTCATATAGTCATCTGTTATATGAAATAGTTTAATCAGGGCAGTACTAAATTCAAAACAAAATGCAATATCTATGATCCCTCTTTTTTTATTATTATTAACATTTTGCAGATTCTGCATGCCATATGTATACTTATGACCTCAACTGTAACATAATATAGTAACATTTTATACTTTGATTGTTGGGCAAGATAGTTGGTACTTCCGTGTATACCACTAAGAATTGGTTTTAATATTAATTTTCCTCATAAATTTGATTTAACGGTTTATTTTTTTCCTCTTAATGAAACCCTTCCATTTAGAACATGATATAACTTGTTCAATCTCTTCAATCAAACATAATTTCTGTTACAGTAAATTGCTGATTACCTTGACGTATATTGTCCACCATTTAAACATTTTGTCTATTGGCACATATTTATTCTGTTTCAGTCACTCGTCCATCTATTAAATTTACTTCCAGACTGTTAATTGATTATTTGACCATCAACTCATGGCTCTTTGCCAGACTTGGGTATGGCAGGGTCAACAAAGAACTCCAGCAGGTTCATATGTAACATACGCCACTTGTTAAGTTGTCCATTATTCACCAAGATCCATCATTATTGGGAAATGGACCCCTGGTTGTTTCTGTGTGTTTTCAAAGGACCTTTAATTCATACAGAAATTAATACTTTGTATTCCGCATCATGCTAATTCAAAATATTAGTTGGCTAGCCATTACAATCACCTTCTGATCATGTGATCAACATATAAACAAATATTTAACAACTATATATAAAACAAACTTGCACTAACCATATTAGTCAAAAATGCATATGCAGGAAGTATGCATTGTGCTACATAAATACAGTGGGGGAAATATGAATTGAATGCATTGAAACATTTTTTTCAGTAAATATATTTCAAATGAGGCTATTCACATGAAATTTTCATCAGACATCAGTATGCTTTCTGTGATAGGCTCCAGGTTCCCCGCAACCCTGAAGAAGGAGTAAATCTTGTTCAATTTGATTCAAGTCAGGTGATTGACTGGGCTATTCTAACAGAGTGATTTTTCCCCCTCTGAAACCAATTGAGAGTTTCCTTTGCTGTATGCTTTGGTATGCTTTGGACATGCATCCCATGTCTCATCTTCATCACCATGGTGGATGGCAGCAGATTCTTCTGAAGAATCACCCGGTAAAGGGCTCCATTCATTGTTCATATAATTGAAGGAAGTCTGCCAGTACCATGCAATGAAAAACAGCCCCACACGATGATGCTTCCATCTCCAAACATCACTGTTGGTATAGTGTTTTTAGGCTGATGTGCAGTGCCATTGCTTCTCCAAACATGGTGTGTAGTATGACAGTCAAAAAGTTCAATTTTGCTCCTCTGACCAGATTACACTCTCCCAGTATTTCATAGGCTCATCCAAAGGAGTTGAAGCAAACTTTAAACAAGCTTTAACATGCCTTTTCTTTAGTAATGGAGTCTTCCGGGGTGATCTTGAGCAGAGGAGTGCATTATCTATTGTTTTCTCTATGATGATAATACCTGCTGCCTCCAACTGTTTCTGGAGCTCTTAACGGGTGGTCCTTGGCTCTTTGGCTACTCTTCTGACTATTCTTCTGACTCCCTGGTCAGAAATCCTACGAGGAGCTCCTGTCTGTGGCCGGTTGATAACGGAGTGATGTTGCTTCCACTTGTGGCTAATGGCCCCAGTGGTGCTTACAGAAAGATTCAGAAGTTTTCAAACACGTCGATATCCGATTCCATCAATCTATTTTGCAATAATAAGGTTGCGAGTGTCTTGGGAGAGCACTTTGCCTTTAACCATCATGAGTTGTTTCTTGTGTGACATCTTGGTAACGAAAAGCCTTTTCATACGCCATCAATTTACTAACCCAGCTGATATTAATTTGCACAGATAATATAATTCATTACAGATTTCAACTGGTTCCTTGCCTAACCATGGAGAATTGCTTCGTCTTTGTTACACCATGGCCAGCAGATGGCACTGTGGCATGGATCCTGACTGGTCACGTGACTTTGTTTTGGTTCGCTCGCTTCCTGCTTGAGCATTTAGTTTAGTTTAAGTGTCTTTAATTTGCCCCAGGTGTCCATGGTTTTGGTTTAATTATGTTCACTATTTAAACCCCTCAGTTACTGAGCGTGTCGCTCAGTATTATAGGTTAGATAGGTGATATAGTTTGTATCGTTTGTTTCCATGCCTTGATTCATGCTCTCGTTTTATGCCACGATTCCAGTTTCTCGTTTTCCTGTGAAGACCGGGTTTTCTTTGGTTATTGAGCTACGTGTACAATAAAGACTTTGATCTGCACCTGCATCCGCCTCCAGTCCCGTTCCGTAACAGTCTTAGTGTGTTCAATACTTTTTTCACTGAGTCATTCCAATTTACTACATATAACTTTATTTATGGATTTATTGTTGTGAATTCTTTATATTTCCAAATTTCTTGAGTTAATACCGGTGAAAATTACATATAAATAGCCTCACTGGAAATGTATTTACTGAAAAAAACTAGAATGCTAGAATGTTTATAATTTGATATGTTGCTAGGAATACATAAGTATAAAACAAGTCACTTCCTGTTGGCACCAGGTGGCGCTATGACTATAACTGAATATTGGCACATAGATGTGCTCAGGCCAGGATTCATATCAAATATGTGAAGTTTGGTGCAGATTGAACATTGTATGTTTGATTCATAACATGGCATTAATAGCATGATTTAGCACAGTAAATTGTTGCTCATGTGGTGCAACATTTCTAGCATGTTGCTAGCATATTTACCACTTGCTGGCATATTTTAATATGTTGACAGGAGTGCATCACAGTGTAAAACATGTCACTTCCCATTGCCAGCAGGTGGTGCTATGACTAACTTAAATTGCCTTTTTTAAATAACTTATTACTTAAAATCTGTATCCTGTGTTTATATGTTTCTGTCAAGCTGCTTTGAGATAATGTGCATTGTTAAAAGCGCTATACAAATAAAATTGAATTGAATTGAATAACTGAACATTGACATGTATATGTCTTCAGGCCGGTAGGTTTATCAAACAGAACGGACATTATGTTTGCGTTATAATAATTTCCCATTTCATTGTGAAATATCACAATTTGTGAGACTAGCACGTCCACGCCATGCAGCAAAAACTCAAAAGCTTCTCAATTTATCATTGGAAAAGCCTTTCGATGAGACTGACCAAATATGATGTCAAGCTGATGAAATCTGTAGGAGGAGTTTGTTAAAGTACGAGGCCTGGAAAAATTCTGAGCAAAAATGGCTGACCTACTGTTGAATTTAGGGCATGGGTTCAAGAGACTTTTTTGTATGTATTGGAAGATTACACAGGACTACCAAATTTCGTACATGTAGGGGAAACTTAGCGTGCCCTAATCTTTTAAATTTTGTAGGTGGCGCTATCGAGCCATTTTGCCACACTTAATTCTAACACCTGTTTCAAATGTAAATGTTCTCCACTGTTGAGGGGTATGCAACATTTCATGAGTTTTTTCGAGCATGTTTAGGCCTCATAAATGTGATTCGTTTCATATCACAAATTGTCAAGCCACCACGGATATGCCCTTCAACAAAAACTTAAAAGTTTCACAATTTAGCATCGCCAAAGTGTTTAGATTACACTGACTGAATAAGATGCTGATCGGATGAAATCTCTAGGAGGAGTTTGTTAAAAATACAATAAAATTTGTTGCCAGTGAGTGGCGCTATGACTACAACTGATTATTGGCATGTAGATATCTTCAGTTTAGGGCATGGGTTCATGAGATGTTTTTGTACGTATTGGCATGTTGCACAGGTTTACTGAATGTCGTACATGTAGGTGAAACATAGCGCAAGGTGCACATCATTGAAATTTTGTAAGTTATCAAGCCATTTTAGCACACTAAATTCTGGAACCCCTCTCAGATGTAAATTTTCAATGGTTCTGACATGTCTGGAAAGTTTCTTGAGTTTTCTGGTATGTTTAGGCCCTTTAAAATGCAATTAATTTGAGAAAAGAATAATAATAACAATTTCCAATAGCGCCTTGCACCAGCATTGTTCGGGCCCTAACGAACGCTTTGAATCTTAAAGGAACTTCTTTGATAATAACATTTACTTAGTCCTAAATAACATGAATCCATAGAGTGTCTCTCACCTTTTCACCAGCAGCTCCCTTTGATCCTGTAACACCAGGTAAGCCCTACAGAAACATATGGCATCAACAATACTGTAGATTTACAAAGTTTAATTCAATCTCTTCATTCTGTCACATCATAAACAAATCTCACTCTCCTATTAAAGTAAAACTGGCTCATTATTTTTTATAATAATTTGTTTTAAAAATGTCAATGTTTAGCAGACAAAATGTCAAAAGAAGAATTGAAGCTAGACTTCAATACTGGGGCAGATACTGGGGCAAGTTTAAATAATCTTAAAACGGTATTAAGTTGGCATTTTGTTACATCTCTTAAAATCACCGGACTACATATTTACTGATATCAGTTTTTACTACAAAATAGTTTGCACTTATTCCAAGTCTCTTGAATTCGGTCTGCCTCAATTGTCACATTGGAATTAGCTCTAAAAAAAAAAAAAAGTAAGTTGTTTTTTATTGTAAAACTGTAATGTGCAAGTGGAGTCAGGGTGTGAATAAAACAGCATGTGAGGAAAAACAGTGCGCGTTTTATTAGAGCAACTCCATAACTCATTATTACAGTTTGTAATGGGTGTCAACACAAGCAGTCAGAGAAGAACAGATGTAATCAAACTGATGTGTTATTATTTTGTATTAAAAAGGGGAAAATAGTATAAAAAAAAACGTCAGAATGTCAGAAAAGGCATATACTCTTTTGGGGTTTATGCATGAAACTTACAGGTAATCCTTGAAGTCCAACCTCTCCAGGGTTTCCAGGTTTCCCAGGGCTACCCTGTATGAAATATAGTTTCCTGAGTCTTAATGCAATTATTTTAGACACCAAACTCAAGTACCATAATGTAATCTGCAAAACATATAGTTAAATCAAAGGCTATTTCTATACCTTAACTCCAGGTAATCCAGGAATTCCATCACGCCCATCTACACCAGGGAAACCCTAAAATAGGAAAGAAATAACAATGTGTTACAATAGGTTTGAAATATTTTCAGATTTGTAATACAGTCTGATTACACATACATGTGTGAATATATACTGGTTTATAAGCAAGTGAATTGGTCTGGCAAAACAATCACTTTAACGCTAGTTCTAAACAGTCCCAGTAAATAATGCTAGTTAGGACAGGGTGTGCTGTGATAGGAAAATAATCAACAATGAGGTGGTGTGATGTGTTAATACCTCCCTGACTTGTTTTCCTCAAATAGCATGGCCACAAGGTATTTGATTCGTCTTATAACACAGCAATTTGCCAACATAAACATTTTTAAATGATTATTAAAGTATAATGTTTAATCCATTTATAACCATGTTTAATGTTGTGGATTGTCTGATAAACAAGTTAGTTCCTAATATCACCTCGGTTATAGCAGATAACCACCTCTCTTTTTCCCTCTCTTAAATGTTAATAAGACAAAAATGCAGCTTGTCATGTTACCAAGAAACTGCAAAGCCCTCTGTTTGAAAATTTTACATCTTAGAAAACTAACAGGAACAGCATTAACACTGACTGGTACAAAATACTGACACTGGAGACTAAATAAACTTCAATTCAGAGAAAACACCACATCAACAATTACATAGTTTAATCATTTGTTTATAGTGACCTGTGTAAGTTGTTACTGTGGAAACAATATTTTTTATAACAAGCACATTAATATAAACCTGTGATTTAACATGCAGCCAAAATACTATTTGAGCTGTGCAGTTATAAATAAAATTAAACACTTTCTGACCAATCAGAATCGAGACGTCAACGGCATATTCATAATAAAGTTACACTCATTATCAAGTATCAGGTTGCACACAGATCACATGTACCTTAGAATACTTGCTGTGGTCATATTACGTAGAAAAGAAAGCATGGACTAAAATTTGTGTAAAATGACTGCTTCTAAGATGAGATGTCTGGTTCATCTGTTCACTGTTCATCCTACAATTAAATATTTGTATGAGTAGATATTATATCTTTGCCCTCTTAATTTTTTGTAGTCTCCTAAAACAGTTTATATTTAGTAAGAGTAAAAATTGTTAGTCAATTTAACAGTGCACATTGCAATTCCAATCATCAAACATAAAAAAAAACATGAAAGTCACAATGAAAATGAATCTTTATGGCATTATTTTAAGAATATTACTAAATGTACTCTTTATGTTACTCTTATTTGTGGAGGAGGGGGTGGTTAAAAAATTCATTTCGTGTTTGACCTTTAAGTACTTAGTCATTGAAACGATAAAAACAGTATCTCACAAAAGTCAGTACACCCCTCACATTTTTGTAAATATTTGATTATATCTTTTCATGGGACAACACTGAAGAAATGACACTTTGCTACAATGTAAAGTAGTGAGTGTACAGCTTGTATAACAGTGTAAATGTGCTGTCCCCTCAAGATAACTCACAAATTAATGTCTAATGGCTGTTAAGTAAAATAAGTAACTTTAATGTTTTTCCATTAGCAGTGTTTTATATTCAATAAGTAGTATGATTTTTATATGCTTTATATTTATTTATAAAGACTTTATAAAGACTTCCCAGAAGAGTGGAGACTGTTATAACAGCAAAGAGGGGAATAAATTAATGCCCATGGTTTTGGAATGGGTACATATGGGCAACACCCATATGTGGCACTGATGGGCACTGATAGTCAGGTGTCTGATAGTTCATAGTTCTAGCCGTATCGTGTATGTCCATAAATTGTATGGATAACTGTAATGATAGAGTCTTTATTAAACACAAATACATTACAGCACAGTGAAATAAGTTTCTTTGCATAACCCAGCATGTCAGGAAACTAGGGTTAGCCATGATACAGTGCCCCTGGAGCAGGGAGAATCAAGGCCCTTGATCAAGGGTCCAACAGTGGCAGCTTGGCAGTGCTGGGGATTGAACCCCTGACCTTCCAATCAGTCACCCAGAGCCGTAACTGCCTTCAACTGTTGGTTTAATGAATATTAATGAACCTGGGACACACTGATTTAATGCAGAAAATCATAAGAATAATAAATGTCTACCCCTTTTTTGTTTAGTAATACAGTTGGGCTATGGTTTCAGCGCAGCACAATGTTTGGTGCAAAGAAATTTAAGTGTAAATTTAAGTTGGTTCTCTATACTTACACTCTCACCCTTAGGCCCTGGCAGACCAGTGATGCCTCTTTCTCCTTGGGGTCCCTGAAAATAATGATTAACATAATTCCAGCAACAGCTGTATATATATTTTTCTTTAGCATAATCAGATTAATTATCAATCAATTAAAACAAAAAAAAGGCTTGAAATATTTCAGTTTGTGTGTAATGAATCTAGAATATATTAAAGTTCCATTTACTGAATTAAATTATGGAAGAATATTACTTTATACCTCTGTGTGTGTTATATATATATATATATATATATATACATATATATACACACACACACACACACACACACACACACACACACACAGTGAGGGAAAAAAGGTTTTTGATCCCCTGCTGATTTTGTATGTTTGCCCACTGACAAAGAAATGATCAGTCTATAATTTTAATGGTAGATTTATTTGTAGCTCATTCCAGACTTGTGTAGGTCTACACTCATATCCCTGATATCCTTGGGGAGCTCTTTGGTCTTGGCCATGGTGGAGAGTTTGGAATCTGACTGATTGATTGTTCTGTGGACAGGTATCTTTTATACAGGTAACAAGCTGAGATTAGGAGCACTTCCTTTAAGAGTGTGCTCCTAATCTCAGCTCGTTACCTGTATTAAAGACACCTGGGAGCCAGAAATCTTTCTGATTGAGAGGGGGTCAAATACTTATAAATTGATTTGCATTTTAATGAGGGAAATAACATTTTCGACATGCTATTTTCTGGATTTTCTTGTTGTTATTCTGTCTCTCACTGTTCAGATAAACCTACCATTAAAATTATAGACTGATCCTTTCTTTGTCAGTGGGCAAATTTACAAAATCAGCAGGGGATCAAATACTTTTTTCCCTTCACTGTATATATATATATACACACACACAGTATCTCGTAAAAGTGAGTACACCGCCCACATTTTTGTAAATATTTGATTATAACTTTTCATGTCACAACACTGAAGAAATGACACTTTGCTACAATTTAAAGTAGTGAGTGTACAGCTCGTGTGACGGTGTAAATTTGCTGTATGGTCTTGGCCACCATGCTGCAGCTCAGTGTCAGGGTCTTGGCAATCTTCTAATAGCCTAGGCCATCTTTATGTAGAGCAACAATTCTTTTTTTCAGATCCTCAGAGAGTTCTTTGCCATGAGGTGCCATGTTGAACTTCCAGTGACCAGTATGTGTGTGAAAGCGATGACACCAAATTTAACACCTGAGGACCTTGTAACACTAACAAGTTACATGACACCGGGGAGGGAAAATGACAAAGTGTACTCATTTTTGTTGCCAGCGGTTTAGACATTAATGGCTGTGTGTTGAGTTATTTTGAGGGGACAGCAAATTTGCACTGTTATACAAGCTGTACACTCACTACTTTACATTGAGAGGGTGAGAGGGGTGTACTCACTTTTGTGAGATGCTGTGTTTGTGTAATATATATATATTATATATTTATTTATTTATTTATTTATTTATTTATTTATTTATTTATTTATTTCACGAACACAGACACAAATTTGGAAAAAATCCAGATACATATATAAACTTCTCATCCTGAGTGCAGGGGTTAAACATTTCTCCACCCCTGGATCAAGTTCTAGTCCCCATACATACTTGTTGTCCCCTAGCACCAGTCTCTCCCATTAACCCACTCTGGCCAGGATCACCCTACAAAATGAAACACATATGTATTAGCGAACATTAAATAATTATGGCACTCGTGCAATATATACATTTAGGCCCTTTGATTGCTGCAGTGAAAGTAATTCTTGTCTAACAAAACACTTCACCAAGGCAGCATAATAGACTAGGTCCACAAAAGTGTCAACAAAACTTACAGTGGCTCCTGCAACCCCCTGAGCACCCGAATCCCCATCATTGCCCCGAGGTCCCTGGAAGGAAAATGGGTGGATTTCATGAGTGTGTAAAGTCCACAAAGAAAGCACCTAAATACATCTGCACCTAACAATATATGTGTGCCAAGGTAGCTGGGAAAACATTTGTTACCATAAGCCTCGCTGGTAGGACACTAATGCGGGGGAAAATATTAGAATGGCTTACCTAAGAGGAGAAAACCTGGAAAATGTGTTTAACTGTAAATTTGGTCTAAGCACTTATCATGCCACAGTGCAATGCCGACAACCCCATAAGTCATCCATTAAGTCATCTAGTAGTCCAAAAGAACATAAACGCTCTCACTCTATGGGTAAGAATAAAGGTATTACTTTGTTCCTTCTCATTCAGAGTGACACTAACCAATGACGTGTCAGATCATGTACGAAAAATAGAGTAGTTTTCATTTAATCATGTTCAACTGCCAGATTCACCATTTTCACATCAATTTGCCTTGGTCACCAAGTTATATGGGATTGTATCATTATACAGCCTTTTTTTACAATGTAGGACAAAGGGATGGCTGTCAAAAATCTTATAAATCTTTACTTGCCATCTCCCCTTTGGGACCCATAATTCCTGTAGCACCTTGAATTCCCTGTGGACCCTGAGAAGACAAAGTCAAGATTGTGAATGCTGTCTTTCAGATACAGTTTGTATAAATACTGTATAAAGGGTGTAGATGCAACAGAGAGATTGGTGCACTCACTGTTGGGCCATTGGATCCAACCTCTCCAGGGGCACCCTGGTCTCCCACTTCTCCCTGGTGAAATTTGTTATTTATTTAAATAAGTTGGTTTGTTTTCGGCATTTGTACTTTTTAATTTTGTTTTTCTTTGTTAGCATAAAAAGAAAAAAAACTGTGAATGATTGCTGCTGTGTGTCAGTTGGTTTGTTTTTCCTCTCAATAAAATATTTGAGCAAAAATTTATTTCAAATTATAGCTATCCCTAAGTGGTAAACAATTGCAAAACAATCAGAGTTATGAAAAAGCTTAAATTCAGAAGGCTCCTTCAGTTACAAAAACATAAATAAATAATCCAAGCATTTGACAGACAAAGAGACAAAGATGAAGGCATATAGACAAAGGCTATGTATAAATTATTATTATTATTTTTTTAATGAACCATGACCAAGTTATTGAACTAAGTTATTTGTATTACTAAAAGAAAACATGATGTCTGTGATACTTTACATTTAAAGAAAAAAATCTTCAATCTAGGAATTGATGATAGTTCTCTGCCTGTGCGCTGCATAAATGGAAGACAAGGGAAAGTAATAAAGTGGCTGCTTCAAATAATTGAAGAAAATTTCTATCATATGCATCTTGTTCTCTGATCAGCATATGCATTAGAGAATAATAATTAAGATTATGTACATAGAGTGAGGGGAAAAAGTATTTGATCCCATGCTGATTTTGTTTCCCCACTGACAAAGAAATGATCAGTCTATAATTTTAATGGTAGATTTATTTGAACAGTGAGAGACAGAATAACAGAAAAAAATTTTATGACTTGATTTGCATTTTAATGAGGGAAATATGTATTTGACCCCTCGGCAAAACATGACTTAGTACTTGGTGGCAAAACGCTTGTTGGCAATCACAGAGGTTAGATGTTTCTTGTAGTTGGCCACCAGGTTTGCACACATCTCAGGAGGGATTTTGTCCCACTCCTCTTTGCAGATCTTCTCCAAGTCATTAAGGTCTCGAGGCTGATGTTTGGCAACTCAAACCTTCAGATCCCTCCACAGATATTGTATGGGATTAAGGTCTGGAGACTGGCTAGGCCACTCCAGGACCTTTATGTGTATCTTCTTGAGCCACTCCTTTGTTGCCTTGGCCGTGTGTTTTGGGTCATTGCCATGCTGGAATACCCATCCACGATCCATTTTCAATGCGCTGGCTGAGGGAAGGAGGTTCTCACCCAAGATTTGATGGTACCTGGACCCGTCCATCGTCCCTTTGATGCGGTGAAGTTGTCCTGTGCCCTTAGCAGAAAAACACCCCTAAAGTATAATGTTTCCACCTCCATGTTTGACGGTGGGGATGGTGTTCTTGGGGTCATAGGCACCATTCCTACTCCTCCAAACACGGCGAGTTGAGTTGATGCCATAGAGCTCCATTTTGGTCTCATCTGACCACAACACTTTCACCCAGTTGTCCTCTGAATCATTCAGATGTTCAATGGCAAACCTCAGACGGGCATGTATATGTGCTTTCTTGAGCAGGGGGACCTTGCCGGCGCTGCAGGATTTCAGTCCTTCAAGGCGTAGTGTGTTACAAATTGTTTTCTTGGTGACTATGGTCCCAGTTGCCTTGAGATCATTGACAAGATCCTCCCATGTAGTTCTGGGCTGATTCCTCACTGTTCTCATAATCATTGCAACTCCACGAGGTGAGATCTTGCATGGAGCCCCAGGCCGAGGGAGATTGACAGTTCTTTTGTGTTTCTCCCATTTATGAATAATCGCACCAACTGTTGTCACCTTCTCACCAAGCTGCTTGGCAATGGTCTTGTAGCCCATTCCAGACTTGTGTATCTTGTCCCTGTCTTCCTTGGAGAGCTCTTTGGTCTTGGCCATGGTGGAGAGTTGTCTTTTATACAGGTAAGAAGCTGAGATTAGGAGCACTCCCTTTAAGAGTGTGCTCCTAATCTCAGCTCATTACCTGTATAAAAGACACCTGGGAGCCAGAAATCTTTCTGATTGAGAGGGGGTCAAATACTTATTTCCCTCATTAAAATGCAAATCAATTTATAAAATTTTTCGTATTTTTCTGGATGTTCTTGTTGTTATTCTGTCTCTCACTGTTCAAATAAACCTACCATTAAAATTATAGACTGATCATTTCTTTGTCAGTGGGCAAATTTACAAAATCAGCAGGGGATCAAATACTTCTTTCCCTCACTGTACCTATAGATTATGCGTTTTAACCCATACTGATTATTCGATTATGCTTTAAGTAGTACTTCTAAATGCAGGTTACATATAATGAATACACTTCATTAACATATCCAGAAGTGAGTTACATATTGATTACACGTCATATATATTTTCGAAATATTTTCTATAGAAGCAGCTCTTATTGAGTTGTAGGGTACTCAACCAGCCTCACTAGAACCTGGCCATCAATGAAAGAATGGTAGCCTCAAGGTCTAGAAACCGTGGATTTTGGTAGTGATGAAGCTTGACCTGCAGGCTGTGAAAACACAGCTGGCTAGTGATAAAGTTGCTACCAAGGCTACCATATTAACACTGAAAGGTATTGTTGGGGAAATGGAACACACTCTCTCTGGTTGCACCAATGATATAGTTCACATGAAGACTACTATCTGGTCTGTCACTTTGACCGTGACTCAATTAGAGAATAAATGTGAGGATTAGGAGTCGAGGTCATGGCGTAATAACGTTAGGATAGTCGGATTTCAAGAGGGCACTGACACCTGTACAACTGCTGCTGTAGCGACCTTGTAAAAAGAGGCGTTTGGTCTGGAGAAGGAGCCAGTTTTGGACCGGTCTCACTGGACCCTTCAGCCGAAGCCTGGTGAACGACCACGAGCTATTGTGTGCAAAATCCACTATCACAGTGACTGTATTGACATTTTACGCCATGTGAGAGAACTCCAGCAGATTAAAATGAGGGATTTGACCATCTCCGTTTTCCCTGACTACATAGCCAAGATAGCCCGGGACGCATTTAACAAGGTTCTGTGTCAATTTCATGGTATTGAGGGCGATCACTATGGAATACTTCACCCGGCTTGGCTTTGCATTACATATAACTGTGTTCACAAGGGCTTTATTTCAGCGGAGGAAGCAGGAGACCATGTTAAACTCTTGATATAGGGGTGAACTGCATCACCTACACAGAGGAGTGTTTTTCACTCTTTTTTTTATTTTCTTGCAATTGGCCTTCCAGCTCTACACAATTCGGATTTTATTGAAGATATTGCTGTTGCATTACTTCGCCTAGATTTTGTGGACTTGCTGCTCTTAAAATTTACTTCTGTATTAATGTACTTCTCTGTTTTTAGGTTCTGACTGGGTTAGAGTTTCTGTTTATTTAATTTCATTAGTGTTATCTCCTCGCCTTTATGTGCTACACTGTTACATTATTTGTTATTCAATTGCGAATCTGCTTTTAGAGGATTTAAACCCAACATGGTGAACAAATTATATTATAGAATTCAGTCAATTTTACTGGGGTATCTCATATCTCATCTCAGTGTAGCAAGTAATAATCTGTAAAGACCTTTGTAATTTCACAGTCTAAAACTGGATTTAAAGAGAAGCAAATTAGTAAATGAATCACATGTAAATGAATCACATGGAAATGAATCGCTTGATCATGAATCACATGAAAATGAATAATATGAAAATTAATAAATAAATTAAAGACAAATTTATTTTTTGGATGCTTATGGGCATATCAGAGAGTAGGAATGAAGTGTGTGGGGGAAAAAAATCCTTTTTTATAGAACTTTTCTCTAAACATATTGCCCCTAGGTGGCTAGGTATAAACAGAAAAACTTATGGAAAAACTGATAATTATTAAAGCCTTGAGTGAACCTCTACTGTGGAGTGTGACGTCTCAAATAAATTCAATGCTGAATACGGGCACCCCTAAAACAGCATATTGTCCACTTTGTCCACTGTTAATATATGTGTACACCACACACAAGCCACATTCTCTCATCCAGGACCCCACAAAAAAATACTGTCCAGGGTCCTACACACCACCCGAAACTGCTGGCTCTTAACTCTGTACCCCTAACAAGATCATGCTGGTCAGTTTTGCCTGTAGACACTGATAGAACAAAGGCAAAAAGGTATAAGAGACTCAGATGAGATCTTACCATGTGTCCCTGTTTACCAGGTTCTCCAGTCTCTCCCTTCACACCTTTGTGGCCCTGGCAAATAAATAACATTGCTATAACTGCACTCAACAATTAACCCAACACTTTTTACATATTGAAAACATTTTATTTATTTTTTTTTTACACATTTTTACTTTTACATATTAACTAAATGTTTTTGTTGTTTTTTTAAAGTTACTGTATTGCTTCACAAATGTCTGTTTGTCTCTTATCTATTGCTCACTTTCATGCCAGTTGGTCCAGGGTAGCCAGGTGTGCCAGCTGGACATGCATTGGGGCACTAAAATGCAAGAGATATAGTTTAGAGGCACACAAAAAAAATCATTTGAAAACAATTTTATACTGTAGGAATTGCTATATAATTTACCAGTTCCATTGTCCTGCCCTGTATGCCTGCAGCACCCTAAAACCAAAGCACAAACAAAACTTTTATCAGCACAAACTGGCACAAACGGAGCACAAACGAAGCTCAAACAATTGAGACTATTTTGCTGATTTTTTGCATTGGTGGGGGGGCCAACTTCATGCAGGTAAAGAATATTACTTTAATGTAATTTGCAGTGCATCTGGAAAGAATTCACGGCGCTTCCCTTTTCCCACATTTTGTTATGTTACAGCCTTATTCCAAAATGGATTAAATTCATTATTTTCCTCAAAATTCTACAAACAATACCCCATAATGGCAACACGAAAGAAGTTTGTTTGAAATCTTTGCAAATGTATTACAAATAAAAACAAACAAAAAAGCACACGTACACACAGAATGGGAGAAACTGCCCAAAAATAGGTGTGCCAAGCTTGTATACTTCAAACTCAAAAAGACTTGAGGCTTCAACAAAGTATTGGGTAAAGGCTGTGAATACTTATGTAGTCAAGCTTGGCACACCTATTTTTGGGCAGTTTCTCCCATTCTTCTTTGCAGAACCTCTCAAGCTCCATGGCTTCCGTCTGGCCACTCTACCATACAGGCCTGATTGGTGGAGTGCTGCAGAGATGGTTGTTCTTCTGGAAGGTTCTCCTCTCTCCACAGAGACACGCTGGAGCTCTGTCAGAGTGACCATCGGGGTTATTGGTCACCTCCTTGACTAAGGGCCTTCTCCCCCGATCGCTCACTTTGGCCGGGCGGCCAGCTCTAGGAAGAGACCTGGTGGTTCCAAACTTCTTCCATTTACGGATGATGGAGGCCACTGTGCTCATTGGGACCTTCAATGTTGCAAAAATGTTTCTGTACTCTTCCCCAGATCTGTGCTTCGATACAATCCTGTATCGGCAGTCTCCAGACAATTCCCTGGACTGCATGGCTTGGTTTGTGCTCTGACATGCATTGTTAACTATGGGACCTTATATAGACAGGTGTGTGCCTTTCCAAATCATGTCCAATCAACTGAATTTACCACAGGTGGACTCCATTCAAGTTGTAGAAACATCTCAAGGATGATCAGTGGAAACAGGATGCACCTGAGCTCAATTTTGAGAGTCATGGCAAAGTCTGTGAATGTGCTTTTTTTGTTTTTAAGTTTGAAAAAAGATTATAACCAAACTTCTTTCATGTTGTCATTATGGGGTATTGTTTGTAGAATTTTGAGGAAAATAATTAATTTAATTAATTTTGGAATAAGGCTGTAACATAAAAAAAACTGGAAAAAGTAACTGGAAAAAGTGAAGCACTGTGAATACTTTCCAGATGCACCGTACTGTCACGGTTCTCCCGGAGTAACAGCGCGAGCCGAGCGTTGTTGCGCACGTGCAGACTTCTTCCGGGGTTTCTTCAGTGTTTTCGCCCCCTCGCGTCATGTGTGATGTATGCGGAAGTGCCCGCAGCTGGTAGCGATTGCGGGCTAATGACTGTGTGGATATATACCGTGAGCCTGCTTCACGCGGGGCGGTTGAATGGGTTGAATACATGTATGTATCTCTGTACGTATGCCATGTAGAGCTCGAGTGCAACGATAATTGTCACCCACAGCAATTAGATAAGGGCTATCGCAACAGTACTGATCTCCCACTGTCAACCAGAACCAGAACTTGAGCACATTTGCACTACTACTACTACTGTTGTTATTTGTAAGCAGTAGTAGCTGAACCTGTGTTGTTGCTGCAGTTATTGTTATTATTATTATTAGTAGTAGTAGTAGTAGTAGTAGTAAGTAGCAGTAGTATTAGAACTACCTCATGGCACATTTTAACTGACACCGCCCCACTTAATAAATATACAAGTGCCTTGTTTACAAGTTTGTTTTTCATTAGATTCTTCATTTCCTTTTTTTTCCGCTTTGCAGTGTTCTTTCCTACTATATTTATAGTTATCCATCCATTCATCCATCTATCTATCTATCTTTCTAGAATATTAGTTTATAGTAAAACATATGGCTAAATTAAATTCACTGTAACCATGAATTCTGTTAAGAGATCACAGTTCTGAGTTCACGGTATCTTTTTTTCTAGAAAGAAGATACTTACACGAGGTCCTGTTGGCCCACGGGGTCCTTCTGGCCCTCTGACACCCATGGTCCCCTATTACACAAGGAACAGCTTTTAAGCAGCAGCTTATAACATCTTAAAACAATATTCAATTTATTTTTATATTATTTGATATTCAATAATTTTTCTTTGTACTACCAAGTAGTCAAACATTATTTGCTGCTTTATAGGAACATACATATTAAAATAATAATAATAATAATAATAATAATAATAATAATAATAATAATAATAATAATCTCTTTGAATTTACATAATTCAAACACCTACATTGGTTTAGAGTGAATGAATTGAGTTGCATTACCACAATTTTTTTTACATGCAGCCAACATGATTTAATCATGTATATTCTGGAATAAAATCAAACTCCATGGAGTTATCTAAGCTCAGGACTGAACCCAGGACCCTGGTGTGGCAGCAACATTATCCAACATTATCATGCCACACGTGAATTTCTTCCTGTTAGAACCAACATCCTCACAAGATTTTATAATGGAACTGGCTCACTACTATATTTAAGTGAACTATACATAATATTTTTAATCTGACAGGCCACATATACCTGTTTTTATCATAGTAGGCAAGTCTGCAAATATCTACACAGTAATAGCAAAACCAATTTAGTGCAAACGAGTTACTCACTGGAGGGCCAACTTTACCAAGATCACCTGGAAGTCCACCAGGCCCTGGTGGTCCCTGCACATAAAAATTAAACATACAAGCCGTTGGGTCCATTAATTGTGTCAAACCAATTAATAGTGCTTAGGAGCAGAGTTCACAATAATTGAGGCACAAAAGAAGAACTTACCAGGGCTCCATCAGGCCCAATACCCTAGAAAAAAGTCAAATGAGTTAAGAGACCCTGTTCTTCATATATGCCCTCAGTAGAAAGTATTCTGTACATGTTTTGCTAGTTAAATAAATAAAAGCACAATAGGAAAAATCAGACAAAAACAATTAATAATTAAATGTTGAAAATAAAATTTATCCCACTTGTACTTAAACATCTAGAGTGTGACACAGAGCAGTTTGGCTGACATTCTCATTTTATACTAATTACACTAATAAAGGTAAGTTAGTAATTTGTCAAATAAAAATAAAGTATGTAAAATTTATAATGTTTTTTTCATACTTACAGCTTTTCCCCGCGGTCCAGGTTTCCCTGGCTCTCCCTGAATCATACCACAAATATTTAAATGAAGCAATAGAAAAATCTCTTTCATAAGAATAGGATAACAATAGGCAGTCATGTGTTTTTGTTTTTATGTCATGGTTTGTACAGTAGGTACATGATTAAACAATAAACAAGGATTATGACTTATTATTCAAATGGCTTATGAATTGCTCTCCACAGCAATTTCCTCATCTATCAAATAGAAATCTAAGGAGTGATTTTTACACTCACCTTCTGTCCAGTGGGGCCATCTGGGCCTGCATCTCCTGTGGGACCAGTCAAACCCTATGAACAAGAGAGGTACAAAAATTAGGGAAAATCCTATACAGAATTTTACACTATCTGTTGTTACCCAGATGAGGATGAGTTCTCTCAAGGTTTCTTCCTTTTAACATCTTAGGGAGTTTTTCATTGCCACTGTCACCATCGGCTTGCTCAATTGGGATAAATTCGCACACTTAAAATCTATATACCGTGTTTATATATTTCTTTAAAGTTGCTTTGAGACAATGTCCATTGTAAAAAAGCGCTATACAGATAAAATTGTGAATTGAAAATTTAATTGAAATTGAACATTTCACCAAATTAAATACAGCAAATTCATACAAAAGCAGTCAGTGAGAATTTGCAGAAAATCAAAAATGTTAAGAATGTAGCCTATAAGAATGTAATTACATACATGCATACAGTACATACATGTTTTCATAAATATATTACTATACACAGATGTGACATCCCTATCAGTGATGTGACACTATGATATTTAGTACTGTTGATGTCCTTAAAGTTGAATCGGATGTGTTGTATCAGGAGCAAGGAAAACATAAAATGCAGAGGGTGGGGTACACTAGGACTAGGTTTGAGAAACACTGCTTGAAATGTGTGTGGATTTTGTCACACTATTGCTACATCCACATGTAAATAAAAACAAACATTGGGTTCATACAGTGGTGTTTGAAAGTATATGAACCCTTTAGAATGATCTAAATTTGTGCATAAATATGACCTAAAATATATATTCGGATTCCTAAAAGTAGATCAAGAGAACCAGATTAAACAAATGAGACAAAAATATTATACTTAGTCAAATATTTATTGAGGAAAATGATCCAATATTACACATTTGTGAGTGGTAAAAGTATTTGGACCTTTACTTTCAGTATGTGTTGTAGCCCCCTTGTGCAGCAATAACTGCAACTAAACTGTTGATCAGTCCTGCACATCAGCCTGGAGGAATTTTAGCCCATTTTAAAGAACAGCTTCAACAATTGGATTTTGGTGGGTTTCCTTATATGAATTGTTTGCTTCAGGTTTTTCCCACAACATTTATATTGAATTAAGGTCAGGACATGACAGAACATAACTTTGTTCTTCTTTAACCATTCTTTGGTAGAACGACTTGTGTGATTAGGCTCCTTGTTTTACTGCATAACCCACTTTCTCTTCAGATTCAGTTCACAAACAGATGTCCTGTCATTTACCTTTATAATTTGCTGGTATAATTCAGAATTCATTGTTCCATCAATGATGGCAAGTCGTCCTGACCCAGATGCAGCAAAACAGGTCCATACCATGATACTACCACCCCGATGTTTCACAGATGGGATAAGGTTGTTATGCTGGAATGCAGTGTTTTCCTTTCACCAAACATTCTCATTTAAACCAGAAAGTTCTATTTTGGTCTCACCCCTCCATAAAACATGTTTTGAACAGCCTTCTGGTTAGTCCATGTGATCTTTACAAAACTGCAGATGGGCAGCAATGTTCTTTTTGGAGATCAGTTGTTTCCTCCTTGCAATCTGGCCTTGTACACCATTGTTGTTCAGTGTTTTCCTGATGGTGGACTCATGAACATTAACATTAGCCAATGTGAGAGCGGCCTTTAGTTGTCTAGAAGTTGCCCTAGGTTCCTTTGTGACTATTACACGTCTTGTTCTTGGAGTGTTCTTTGTTGGTGGACCACTCCTGGGGAGGGTAACAATGGCCTTAAATTTGTACACAATTTGTTTGACTGTAGATTGATAGAATCAAAACTCTTTAGAGATGGTTTTGTAATCTTTTCCAGCCTGATGAGTATCAACATCTCTTTTTCTGAGGTCCTTAGGTATTGCCTTTGGTCATGCCATGATACACTTATACAGACGTGTGTTGTGAAGATCAGATTTTGATATGTCACTGTTCTTTAAATAAAAAAATGGATCTATCAAATTCAGATCTTCACATGTCTGTGAAAGTGTATCTTAGCTCACTCGCACCTAATTTCCTCCCATTGATTAAAAACACCTGACTCTAATTTCACCTTTAAATTAACTGCTATTCCAAGAGGCTTACAAAGTTTTACCAATCTCAGATTTGTAATTTTTCTCAAAAATAATTTAGCAAGTATAATACTTTTTACTTAATTTGTTTAATTGAGTTCTCATTGTCTATTTATTTTTTGTACCTGTGGGAAATCTGACAATGTTTTAGGTCATATTTATGAGTTTTTCATTGCCACTGTCACCATCGGCTTGCTCAATTGGGATAAATTCGCACACTTAAAATCTATATACCGTGTTTATATATTTCTTTAAAGCTGCTTTGAGACAATGTCCATTGTAAAAAAGCGCTATACAGATAAAATTGAAATTTATTTTAAAATCTATTTATTTTTTGTACCTGTGGGAAATCTAACAATGTTTTAGGTCATATTTATGCGTATATATAGAAAATTCTAAAAGGTTCACAAATTTTCAAGCACCACTGTATATGGTAGTTACAGTATGTATACAAATTAAGATCATGTATTCTTTATTTTGGCATACTGCAGTTTTGATAGATTGAATAGAACTAGAAGAGAATACTCTGTAATGGGAACACGTACTATCCATGATCTAGAAATTTAAATATTTGACCTTCACAAACAAGACATATTCATTCAAGATATCATTCCTCATAAGCCTGAGAATTTTTAAAAAAGAAACATCCTCTGTAACCTCTGCACACAAACGTCTCCTTTATTAACCTAGCAAAACATAATTTGAGAGCAAGAAACATAATTAAGATTGGAGAGCAAATTGACTTCTATTCAAATCAGTGAAGAAAGTAAAGTCAATGAAAACAGTCAAAAAATTATTGCTCCAATTGATTAATATCCCATGCATCCCAATCATAAAGAGCATGTTAATTTTAAAAAAAGATTTTAAACTTTTATTTAGATTTTACAAGACAAATGTGCTTGTTTATGTTATTCTGTGCCTGTATTGGATACCTGCAAAAAAAAAAAAAAAGAAAGTGGCTCTGTTTATAACCCATAATACCATTTTCAAAGAGAAAAAAAAACTTACCACGCTCTCCAGGCTTAGACAAAAAGACTGGTGTCTTTTTGGATTAAGCATTTGAGTGAGAAATTCTTAGCTCTTTTGGCCTATTTGTTGAGATCACTCCCCACCTCATCTCACACATACACCAACACACCTAAAAGAACTCTCAAAGTCCCTCACACATTTGATGCCATGTCTGTACTGTAGAACTCAAACAAACAGTAAATATAGATACTTGGTGAAGAACTTACATCATCTCCAGGCAATCCAGGAAGTCCAGCAGAACCAGGTTTCCCAGGAGCACCATCAAGTCCCTTCAAATTGACACAGTTTTACTCTACAGTTTTTTATCTAAAGTTATTGCAATTTAATTAAATAAAGATATAAATACTTACTGCAGAGCCATCTTCTCCATCATCACCTCTGTCCCCCTGAAAGAAACAAGTGATCCTAATATTGTAAGATTTTATCTGAGTTTTGCTTCAGAATGCGAACTCTTGACATTTCCTTGCCATTTTGTGTTAAATTATGTCTAATTCTTAAATAATGTAAAACAGAAACTTGGTACTAGGGAGTTCCATCCAAACATGGGCCTTGAAAAAATAGACAACCTCCTCACTTAACACAGTGAAAGAAGACTATATTCTTTACAAGGGACAACATTTACTGTTACAGCACACAGGAAAAGGATGTAGCATTAAAAAATGGATTTATGTATGTTAATTGAAGTACTACAAATGATTTTAATTTTAGTCAAGTGTACTTATAATGTATGAGTTTTACAGTGGCACTGCAGTGCTTTATTTAGCGACCTCTGCTACACTAGCAATGATATACTTAGCTAACCAGTGAATTATATCAACATTCACAGCCGAGATGAACTAGTGCACAATAATGGGCTGAGTTGTGGGATGGTTGGGATATTTTAAACAAGGTAATTTAAGATTAGAATTGTTTATATTTTAAAATGGGGTGGTCAAACCTATTATTTTAGATGAGGTAATCAAAGTCTATACTTGTTTAAATATGTACTTCTCAGTTCAGTTTTAAAACCTATGCAATGTATGAAACAATCTGAATGAAACAACCTGAATGAAAAAAGCTGTTAAATATTTATAAAATTGTTGATACTTCAGTACCCATGACATTTGGTTAATGAATGTAGTAAATCACTGGCACCACTGAGATGACAACAATATAGGCCGACAATAACAGTCATGGTTTTATTGCAACTGCAGCCTCAGAAGCCTCCTTTTGCATAAGGCCAGGATCATTAAATGGAGAAAGATTTTTCTGGCCTCAAACACATTTGTTCTTTTATTTAATTTTTTTTAGGTATCTGTAGAAAAAAGGAAAGTATTAAATACTGTCCTACCATCATAGACTTATTGAAATGTTAAACTACTTACATTTGATACTATCTCACACATAGGATGAACATCGAAAACAGTGAGGATCAAGCATGTAATTGAGTACCTATTTAAAAATATTAATTTTATTTAGTTTTCATGGGGATTTTATCTTACTCATATAAACATATAAAGACTGAGATGTACTTTAGCACGGTGTATGTTAACTGCTACACTCTATGTACAGTGTATGGAAAATAGGTCTATATTGTTTTACAAATATAAAATTTCACCCAATGTCAGTGCAAATAAAATTGCATTTCAATAAGTATTGAATGAATATTTATGTTAAAGTGTGTGATGAACTGTTCACTTAGGAGGGTTTGGGTTGGAATGGGGTAATTCTCAAAATAATTTATAATTGTTTCAAGATTTTTAAATAAAATAAAATGTACTGTATATTTTGACATGTATGTTATTATAACTGTGGATAAATTACCTTAAAGTTATGTCAGCTATACTAGTTAGGACTATCTTAGACAGGACTTTATAATAAATACTAAGGTCAGGGATTCTAGGAATTCAGCCTTTCTGTGATTGCATATTACATGCATATCCTTCGGTCTATTAAATTATGAAGCACAGATCACAAAATTGCAGTTTCCGGTTCAAGTAAGAATTAGAATATTACTATTCAACTCACAGCAATTCCGTCGATTCCTGGGACACCAGCAGAGCCTGGTAGGCCAGATGGTCCCACATACTTCTGTTAAGAAATATAGAACCACATCACCATGTCACGAGGTAAAATTCACCTGTTCCCATTACTGTTGGATTCCATGTGACATAATTTGAGTAGATGTTGCTTTCAATAGACCATCACAAAACACAGAAAATGGAGCAGAAGGTGTGTAAAAATTAAAACTAATACATTTAGACAATAGGCTATTTTTGGCTGAGTCTGTCCAAACAATAAAAGAATATCCTGATAAAATCCAGAAGAATGGGTGCTCAGTATTTAGTAGACACATGCTACATGCTACAGTATAGCATGTTACATCTATTCTGTTAGAGACAGGTAACTAAAAAATTATAATTTTTTTTTTAAAAAGATGCAATTACAAAATAAGGAAAATTCAGTAATGTTTACTAAAGCCACATAAACTTTTTCCATGCGTTTATGGAATTAGGTAATATATGAAACTAAAATATGAAAAATTTCTGACAATTTAAAAGGAGTTGTTGGTCAAGAATACCTGACAACAAATCCTAAACCATGTATCTCTCAAATATGGTCTGGTTTTGGCTACCTGTAAAATACAATAAGCTACATACGTACATAAAAAGCCTACCTGAGCTGAAGTGATAAGACATATCCCCAAGAAAAGCACTGAGAGCGACTCGCTGAACCCTTTAGCACCGGTCATGCTCGTCTTTGTCAAGCCACTCCAACTAAGTCCACTTCCAGTAACTAAATGTCACAGGATACCATAAGCACAATATTCGCATGTATATTCATGAGATGGTTGACGTACTGTAAAAGTAATTGGGTAGAAATGGATAACTGTGTGTGGAAAATCATGAAGAGGCGGTTTCAATGTTCAGTGGTAAATTTTACACGGACGTGTCACGTGACCTTGCAGTTAACCTCTCTGAGGTTACAGGACAAAAGTTTTTTAAATCCTTTACATTAAAAAGTTCAAATAGACGTTATAAAGCATTAAGGCTAATACAAATAAATTTACTTAAAACATATTTTAAGAATCTATGTTGTTGCTGCTGTTGTTGTTATAAATCTAACCATAAGTAAAATTTTAAAACATGTAGATGGTTCAATTCACATAAAAATATTAATATTTTACTTCATTTTAATGCTGAAGTAAAATGGACATTTCAAATTGCTAGACAAATCAGTCCCACTCAGATCAGTCCACAGGGACCTACTCTGTGCTCACAATCAAGATTAATTTTACTGTAAAATTTTAAAGTAATTGCTCTTCAAAATCACTAGATCTGTCAATATATTTGAACCAGGAGGCTATTTTTTTAGTATATTATAAAATGGTAATTTCAAATTGGTAGACAATCAAACCTAATCAGATTTGTCCCTACTGGCTCAATTATATTGACAGGACTTTTGACTTTGAAGAACAATTACTTTAAATTCTACAGTAAATTTAATTCATTCATCTGTATTGTGAGCATAAAGTAGGTCACTGTGAATTAATGTGAGTGGATTTTAGATTTGAACTGTCCCTTTTACTTCAGTAAAATTACTTTGCTTCAATAATTTTCTTGTGAAGCGTCGTAATTTAATATTCCAGTGAATCATATCTAGAGAGTTAACACATTGTACATGAATGATTTTTATTTACTCTAAAGTACTTTCTTTTTTTTTTAAAACAAAAGACACTTTCATTTCTACTTAAATCTTTGTTGTACATAGACATAATATGATTAAATGACTGTTAACCATAAAATGGTTAATCAGCATAATATGGGGTGGCTGTGGCTCAGTTGGTAGACTGGGTTGTCCACTAATCGTAGGGTTGGTGGTTCAATTCTCAGCCCGCATGACTCCACATGCCAAAGTGCCCTTGGGCAAGACACTGAACCCCAAGTTGCTCCCGATGACAAGTTAGCACCTTGCATGGCAGCTCTGCTACCATTAGTGTGTGTGTGTGTGAATGAGACACTGTGTAAAGCGCTTTGGATAAAAGCGCTATACAAGTGTGCCATTTACCATTTAAATGAATAACTTTTAGCTTTGAGACACAGAAAAACACACAGTGTTGTCCATAGCAAACTGAAGTAAAGTTTTGAACTTGTACAGGGTTATATTTTATTTTGCAACAGTTCATTGTCAAAAAATAATTAATCGAGTGAGGAAAGAGTTCGTAGTCTGGCGGGTTACCGAAGGACTCAAAAAACTCATAAAGCTAGCCAGTGCTCACCCGGCATGTGTATCAGATGTGTGTTTACAATAAAAAAGGAGGAAACTTTCTCAGTGAACTTGAAGGTAGCTCAACACAGTGAAATGTTTAATCTATTACAGGACAACTAATTTCCATGCGTTACTGGTAATACACGTTACCAAAATTCACCATTTTCAGAAAAAAATATGGTAATTTTGAATTTGATGACAACATTTCTTCTTTGCATGATAGAGCTTTAACCAGCATTTTCGGCTGGCACAGCGAATTGTGTTCACAGACAATTTTGTTCTGTTTTAAATCTGTTTTTTTACACAGCCCCCTGATTTTTTTGGAATTAGGGTTGTAATTCAGCTTACATAATATTATTGGATTTATATCACTGCTGCATAAATGTTGCATGTTACTGCTGTAGGTGTTTAAGGTTGAGATCATTTTAACTACTGTTATGACCCCGGTCTAGGGGTAACCTAAAAAGTATAGACATAAATCATAATCAAAATAATGAGGTAGACACACGGTTCATTCAACTCTGATTACCTTGCCAATGTAATGATTGCAATAAAGAAGTAATCCCAAACAAACTGAATCACTCAGAAAGCAAAATCTCTTCAGGGCTGGGCAAGGCCAAAATAATAAACAAAACCGACACTAGCTTGCCCCGTATCAATTTAAATAACCTAACAACAGAAAAGGTAATTCAAAATAAAGTACAGAGTCTAACCTAACTCCATAGCTGATTCAATAACAGAGAACAAAAGACCGACTCAAAATAAGCGGCACCCAACCACTGCACCTTTTGTGATACCAAGAAAAGATATTTACAATAGGTTGCAATATATACAAATAAGGCGTACACTCAGCCACAACATATAAGGCAAAACAGGGAATGGGACAACACAATAGCCCACCTAAACACCACTATAGGAAACACTTCAATCTCTTGCTTCTTTCACTCGTACACAGTATAACAAACAAGAGAGTTCACTCAAGCACCAAGAAAACATTTGCTACTCATTTGAGCCCAAGTGTTCACACCATACATACACATTCCTCTCAACACAACGTCCTTCTTTCTTTTAAAAAGACGCACAATCTTCTCCTCTCCAATCCTTGTACACAACGTCAGCATGTCCAATTAAGGCAGAACGAAACGAGAGAGCGTACTAGCACTAGCACAATAGAACTGATGTAACACTACTTTATTTATACTGCTGGGTAGCCGGTAGAAAAAATATAGAAAAATCCACATGGAATCAGTTCATTTGAATTGAATCGAATCTTAAAATCCATAGATCTTTCTCCTAATCAGTCTCTGATTAGTTTTTCAGTAAATGTGAACTGTTGGCAAGCAACTGTACTGAGCCAAGCTTGCTTAACCAAATCAATCAGGTAGCTATAACATTGCTAGGTTATTTTTTAATAACTGGCAAAATAAAGCTATTGCTGATGACATGTTGCAGACATCATATATCTTCTCTAACGTCAATGGTCACAGAGTCAGCTCGCGGTAAGGTAAGCGACAATCAACATGACTGGCTGCTTAGTAAACAGTGTTGTCAGCTAGCACACTCCATTATTAAACGCTGTGTGTGTGTCCTGGCTCCATTGACACACTTGCTTCTTCCCCTTTTCTGCCATTATCTTCCAGGACTTGCTTCTATGAAAGTAAGCGGATGTTGTGTCTGCATTCAGACCACTTCAGCGTACCGCAAGATTCGCAAACTCATTAAGTGAGATAAAAAATCATTATTAAAACTACATATTTTCACTAACATCTAACAGAAAAGGAGGAATGCCACAAAATGTAGTGAAGTAAAAGATTTCTGTGATTAAAATTCATTTGAGTAAGAGTATATGTATGGCCAGTTAAACCTACTCTTAAAAGTTTTTTTCAAAAGGTTACTCAAGTAAATATAACAAAGTAAATGTAGAGCGTTACTACAAACCTCTGGTTTGGTGGATGTAGCTCTGGGATGAGTAGTGTAAAGAAAGTAATTGTGCTCAGCACACAGCCCTGTGGTGAACTGGTGCTCAACGTGCGAGTGGAGGAGAGGTGGTGTCCGAGTATCACTGTCTGAGACCGGTTAGTGAGTAGCACGGCTCACGGTATATATGCCGGCATGAATCAGCCTCATAATCACAACCAGCTGAGGGCAATACAGAATACATGTGAAAACAACCAATGACAGGACGGGGAGGAGACATGACAGAAACATAAACAAAACCCACATGTGCAGCTGTCACTAGGGAAAAGCACGTTCTCTCGCATCTGTGCAGTAGAACACGTTGCCACAAGGGGAAACCGTGACAGAATCCCCCCCCAAAGGCACTCCTCCTGGAGTGCCATGAGTCATCCCATTTCATTGGCGGCCCCGGGCCCCTGGGCTGAATGTCCCATGCAGAGCCAGGAAACCGCACAATGTTCTTCGCGGATCGGGGAAATGGAGCGACGTCCTCGGGAGAGCAGGAGAGCAGAGCGACGTCCTCGGCCGAACAGGAGAGCAGAGCAACGACCACAGCCGGGCAGACAGGCTGAGCGACATTCTCAACGGAACATGAAAGTGGCGCAACGTCCTCGGCGACGCTTGAGAGCGGAGCAACGTCCTCAGCTGAGCAGGGGAACAAAGCATTATACGCAGGAGTGGAGAATGACTGAGCGACGGCCTCTTCAGCTGTGATAGACAGCAGGACAGCCTCCTCAGCTGGGCTAGACAGCAGGACAGCCTCCTTAGCTGGCAGGAGCTCCACCACAGAGACCTCCCCATAGGCTTCAGCCTGGAGCTCTGCTGTCCACGTTGCCCCCCCCCCCGCAAAGAAATTTCTGGGCTTGCCTTAGCAGACTCGGACATGAGCAGGAATTGACTGTCCGTGTCAGCAGATTCGGGTGTGGACTGAACTTGGACGCCAGGAACATGAGACTCGACCTGGGCGTCAGGGGAATGAGACTCGACCTGGGTGTCAGGGGAGTGAGACTCGACCTGGGCGTCAGGGACGTGAGACGCAGTTTGGACGTCAGAGTCTTGAGATGCGGCTGGGACGTCAGGCACCTGAGACTGGGCTTGGATGTCAGGCACCTGAGACTGGGCTTGGATGTCAGGCACCTGAGACTGGGCTTGGATTTCAGGCACCTGAGACTGGTTTGGATGTCAGGCACCTGATACTGGGCTTGGATGTCAGGCACCTGAGACTGGGCTTGGATGTCAGGCACCTGAGACTGGGCTTGGATGTCAGGCACCTGAGACTGGGCTTGGATGTCAGGCACCTGAGACTGGGCTTGGATGTCAGGCACCTGAGACTGGGCTTGGACTTGGGCGTCCGAGACTTGAGCTCTGTCCGGAGTTTGAAACTGGACTTGGGCTCTGGCCGGAGCTTGAAACTGGACTTGGGCTCTGGCCGGAGCTTGAGACAGGGCTTGAGCTCTGGCAGGAGCTTGAGGCTGGGCTTGAGCTTTGGCCGAAGCTTGGACTTGGGATTCAGCTTCTGCTTCGACTTGAGGCTTGGCCGGGATGGGAACTTGAGTATTGAGTCTCCAACCAAAGTGGAGTTTGAGTTTTGGCTTTGGTTGGGTCTTGGACGTGAGCTGTGACTGGAGCTTGGACGTGAGATGTGGTGGGAGCTTAGACGTGAGATTGGACGTGAGCTGTGGCTGGAGCTTGGACATGAGCTGTGACTGTGACTTGGACTGGAGCTTGGACTGGGGCTGTGGCTTGGCTGGGACCTGGGACTTGGCTGTGGCTGGGACTTGGCTGTGGCTGGGACTTGGGACTTGGCTGTGGCTGGGACTTGGGACTTGGACTTGAGACTTGTCTATGAGTGGCACTCTAAGAATTGGGTCAGTAGATTTGGAAATGAATAGAACTTGCTTAACTGGATGAGCGGTGATTGCCCTGTCTCTGTCCTCATAATAGAGGTTGAGGGGCGGGTCAAGCTGGGGCTGTCCATTGACTCTACACCCCAGTAAGTCAAGTCCACGAAGTTGTCCAGGATGTGAGAACTTATTCATAAAGAGTTCCGCAAACTGCGTGACATCATGGAGGGCTGGCGACCCAGCATTCACTAGCTGCTCCGCCCAGTCACGGGCCGGACCTATTTATCTATCTATCAATCTATATCTGTATTTCTATCTATCTATTATCTATCTATCTATCTATCTATCTATCTATCTATCTATCTATCTATCTATCTATCTATCTATCTATCTATCAATCTATCTATATCTATATCTATCTATCTATAAATCTATTCTATCTATCGAACTTTATCTATCTATCTATGAATCTATCTACATCTATCCATCCATATCTATCCATATCTGTATCTATAAATCTATCTATATCTATATCTATCTATATCCATCTCTATCTATCAATCTATATCTATCTATCTATCTATCTATCTATCTATCTATCTATCTATCTATCTATCTATCTATCTATCTATCTATCTATCTATCCATCTATCTATATCTGTATTTATATCTATCTATCACGTAAGAAGAAAGCCATTTCTCAAAGATATCCATAAAAAGTCTTGTCTGAAGTTTGCCACAAGCCACCTGGGAGACACACCAAACGTCACACCAAACGTTGAGAAATGGCTTTCTTCTTGCCACTCTTCCATAAAGGCCAGATTTGTGCAGTGTACGACTGATTGTTGTCCTATGGACAGACTCTCCCACCTCAGCTGTAGTTCTCTGCAGTTTATCCAGAGTGATCATGGGCCTCTTGGCTGCATCTCTGATCAGTCTTCTCCTTGTCTGACCTGAAAGTTTAGAGGGACGGCCAGGTCTTAGTAGATTTGCAGTGGTCTGATACTCCTTCCATTTCAAAATGATCGCTTGCACAGTGCTCCTTGGGATGTTTAAAGCTTGGGAAATCTTTTTGTATCCAAATCCGGCTTTAAACTTCTCCACAACAGTATTACGGACCTGCCTGGTGTATTCCTTGGTCTTCATGATGCTCTCTGCGCTTTAAACAGAACCCTGAGACTATCACAGAGCAGGTGCATTTATACAGAGACTTGATTACACACAGGATAACATTGGATCATTCAGAGAT